>FLSR01004875.1:14194582-14258824 GCA_900092035.1 Leuciscus waleckii
TGCGTGCAGGGTTTGGGTGTTGGGTTCAGTCTGTTATAGAGGGCCAGCGCTGTTCTACAATCCCCTGTTTTCACACACAGCTGTTTCCTGTTGGGAACATGGGCCAGGCTAGGGGCCTTTGTGAGACACACACAAACTAGAGGACACAATTTGCTTTTCCGACAATGTTCACTGAAACGCCAAGGCCGCAGTGTCTGCCATCCAAAAGCCTGCGTGAAAACAACTTTGTCAGGAAATAATGCTCAACACAGCAATTTAGTTCATCTCTCTATTTCTTCATTCTAGGGAGTCCATTCCATTAAGACAGAACATGTTTTTTGCTGAGAAAAGTCTCCAGATATTGGGCAATAAATGCAGTTATCAGTAGATTGTGGCTTATGAAGTCAGCAGATATAATTGATTCTTGGAAGAAGAAACCAGTGTGAAAAATCCTGTTCTGACTCAGATCACCCTGAGCTTCAGACATCTCATCAGTCAGCTTTATTTATGGATTAGGCTCTGACCTCTGGCCTGATTCTCCTGTAGAATAGGAGTGAAAGTCTGAGCTGAGTTCAAGATAAAAAGCCTCCAGTCATTCTTGTGCCTGTTCATTTGTAATATTTGGAAATAATAGGATCCATTTATTACAGCCAACGTTCTGTAATGTAAACCACCCTTAATGTAATGCAGTCACGACTGTAAAATGTGTAAATGTGCACTTAACCAAATGTTGTTCCGAGGGAGCAATACTTGAGAATGATTATTCATCTCCCGACAGCACTTAATGAAGTAACAGGAGATTATAGGCATTATGTGTAAAAGCTACGTTTTAGAGTTAACTGAAATTCTGCTGACGGGCACTGTGTGGTATGAGCGTCCCGAATAGTTCTCAGACAAAGATAGGAACATCCTGTTACTTTTAGACTTTCCATTCCTGAATTAGAATTGCTTTTGGGATCGTGTTGCCCTATTTGTTTTAATAAAAGTGTAAAAAATATATAAAAATAAATAAGAGAATACGAACTCAAAATGTGTTTTATATCAACTTTTATTGTCCTGCTTGTGTGAAGTAGAAAGTCTCTTATGCTGTTGTATGCAACACAGTTCATGTTCAGGTTAAGGAGCCAAACGATAAATGTGAACTTTAATCACAATATAAGCAACAACACAAAAACGAAAGTAAGCGGCAACCACCCCACGGCCACTGTCACTTATAAAGATAATAAAGCATTACCCGTAAATGTCCCAAGCCTGGTCCTCTCTGATCTTCTACTGCTGTCACTTGTTATTTTATCTTTCCGGAGCTCCTCCATTAAAAAAAAAAAAAAAGTCCTTACTGTCACGTTTGATCAATATAATGCATCATGGCTGAATAAAAGTATTAATTTCTTGCAAAAAATAAGTATTACTGGCCCCCAATTTTTTAATGGTACCTCAAGGTATGAATCCTTTATTTAATTATAGTGACTGTATTAGTTGATGCCGGACTGATGTAATTTATGTAATTATTTTATTTAGCTTTTTACTTTGTATAAATGGGAATAAGCTGAAATGCTGTTGTTCTGTGTACAGAGTGAAACACTTATCTTTTTGTGTTTTTTTTTACAGAGTGAATCAGTGAAATATTTCCTGGACAACTTGGATCGGATTGGCCAACTGGTGAGTCATGATAACGCAGTATTATTAAATAGTGCCAGTTCTTCATGGTATATGACCATGCAATATAAACAAAGATAGTCAGTAAGAATAGTGTTATTTATGCAGTGTTTCCCAGCAGAGGTGGGGGAATTGAAGACTGGAGACACTGAAAATGAAAGTAAAATGGTCTCTTTGAGATTGATATTGGCCAAGGTTGCCAAGAACACATATATATTTATTATTGACTTTATTTACTCAACCTGTTCTTACAGAATTATCTACCAAGCCGACAGGACATCCTATTGGCCAGGAAGGCCACCAAGGGAATTGTGGAGCATGATTTTATCATTAAGAAGATCCCTTTCAAGATGGTAGATGTGGGTGGCCAGCGCTCTCAGAGACAGAAATGGTTTCAGTGCTTTGATGGCATCACCTCCATCCTCTTCATGGTATCCTCCAGCGACTATGACCAGGTGCTGATGGAAGACCGGCGCACAAACCGCCTGGTGGAGTCCATGAACATCTTTGAGACCATAGTCAACAACAAGCTCTTTTCCAATGTGTCCATAATCCTCTTCCTCAACAAGATGGACCTTCTGGTGGAGAAGGTACGCAAAGTCAGCATTTGCAAGCACTTTTCCGACTTCCGGGGAGACCCTCACCGACTGGAGGACGTGCAGGCCTATCTGGTGCAGTGCTTCAACCGCAAACGTCGCAATCGCAGCAAGCCACTTTTCCACCACTTCACCACTGCCATTGACACTGAGAACATTCGCTTTGTCTTTCATGCCGTCAAAGATACAATTCTTCAGGAGAACCTTAAGGACATAATGTTGCAGTGACATTTACAGTAGTTTGATCTGTTTTTGCCATTGTTTGAGTCCGATTTCCATTCTATCGCAGGAGGAAGTGCCATCTGGACTTCTGGCGCAGGAAAAAAGTCATGGTGCAAAATGTACTTTGCATCTTGTGTTAGCTGATCAAGTACTCCATTATGCAGAGCTTTATATGAGAGACATGACATTCATACACAAAAATTGAATGAATCTCTTGTCATCACTCATTTTAATTTCTTCCTGTGAAACAGGAAGTTTGAAGACACCTTAGATGGTGGAAAAGTCAAGAACATTTGAGGGGATTTTAGAGCATTTTCACCTCTTTTCTTAAGGATAAACTCAAACAATAACACAAATAACTTTATACTGGCTCATCTCCCCAATAACATCCTAAAAATAAATGGCAAACCTGCACTGAACATCCTGCTTGGTACAAGTAGTTAATTTCATGTCATTCGACAGGTTTATTTTTGACATAATCTAACATTTAAATCACATTTTGCTTTATCTATACTTGTGAGTTTATAGATAACATGCAAAGTTCTCATTAACAACTAAGCAGGGTTTTTGTACATAGAGTGAATAGCCGCTTTTGTACATGTTAACTGTGTCTGCTTTTGTTTGTCTCTTCACGGTAAGCTACAAGCTTTGAGATTTAGAGTAGGGTCAAATCACTGGTTATGCCTAACACCACTAACTTAAGATGAATAATGCATTAATGGTATTCTTTAAATGTCATTATTGCACAGCATATGTACTTTATGAGTATTCATATGATGTTAAGCCTCTGTGTAAATGTATATAACCTGTGTAGTTTATGACTCTTCAACGAGAATTATAGAGGGAGTCAACCTGATGCTGTTCAGTTATACCATCAGATCTTAGTTGTTCCTTGATTTCAGCCAGGGACTGAGCTTTATTCTCCAGGTCTTGTTGAATGGCAGCTGTGAACAGCTGTGTGCTTTTGGTTTTAGCTGATGTGGCTGCAAGAGTCCCAGGTTGCGACCCCGGACGAGCCCCCGATTTGTTGCACCCATGTTGCGGTCTATTCTTTTGGACTACTCCATGAACAGGGAGTGAAGTGACTTCCCTGAAACTTATGCTAATGCTGAGGAGCATTTGTTGGTGGTGGTGGCACAATTTTATCTGTTTTCCAGACATCTGTTTTTGTCATCAGAGGTAGTCGCTGACTCACAGTTTCCTCGGAGGGCGAGCGGTTTCAATTTCAGTGCAGGTTCTGCTTGTCAGAAATTTTTTTTTGCTGTTGTTTTGTGTTGAGAGACAGCTTGAGATATGTTATCAAATAGTTTTCAAGAGTTTTAAAAAGAGCATCAAGCTCTTTTCTTGAATGCTTTCTGTTTTGTGTACTGCAGTGGCACTGTAACTCATTTCTATTACAAAGCAACAATGACAATGTTTCTCTGTGCCCTAAAGGCATTTAAATGCTGTCCTTCCTTGTAATCACCGCAGTGCCATGTTGGCTTACTGAACGTTGGCAGGAAGGGATTTGATTTGAGAAATTGGACACACCCTGAACCTTTGTCCCTGACAGCTCTTCCCAGTGGGAGCAAAACATGTGCATTTACTGGAAGATCTCTGGCTCTTGTGCACATAAAGAAGTGGAATAGATTATTTAATTCAAGGCTGTGTTCATTCATCGTTGTTTCCTCTTTTAAGACCATAAATCCATTGGTAGAGTTTAAAAGTTAAATAGCGGAAAAGAAACACAAGTACAAAGACTATTAAAACTCGTAATCAAGATAACCATATGCCGTGTTCTTAATTTGATATTAATTATATTTGGAGAATAATAAACAGAGAAACTATTTCCAGTTGTGATTTTAATCTGCTGAAGATGATTTAACTACAGTATTTACATTACATTTGCTGCTCTGGTGTTTTGTCCCTCTTAGGATGTCATGAGTGTCACTGTTAACATGATGTCTACTTCAAAACTCCTTTGAGTTTTACTGTACTTTTTTCCACTTTCATATTCTGCTTCCCTAATGTTTTACGTATCCAGTGGTTGTAAAAAGTGTGAAATTCCAGATTAACTGCATTATGTGTGTTTTGTATATAAGAACTGTATAAATACAATAAAAAATGTTGAGTTATGCTTTTTGCCTTGTTCTTTACTGCACATTGTATAACTCAATATGCGCTGTAACAAATATCCTGTTATATTTTTGGTTAAAAAAAATAAAATAGGCAGCTCTGGTTGTCTGAAGTTCAGCATAAAAATTCAGTGTAAATGTTCAGGTATTACAGGAAGGCATATTAGTGCCTGTATATCTTACAACTTATAACTGTAGGCTATATTTTATTAAGTGATAGATTATTAATCTACCAATCATATTTTTTCAAGTCTTGTCCTTAAAACATGGCCAACGCTCATATAAGACGTGGCCAGAGTCACACACACAAACTATCTGATGCAAAAAAAAAATAATGCAATAAACAATAACTAAATAACATAAAATGTAACCAAAAATTTACATTACTGATATGAACATAATGTCTGAGAATGTTCTTTTATTGCATTTCATTGTACATTTATATGGTAATTCATAGTTTGTACTTAAGCAATTAAGCAATTAAAAGGTTTGTACTGTTGCATTAGTATTTTTTCTGTATAAATACTTTTTTTTTACAGTATGTAGAAGTTAAAATCAGTCATAGGCTTCTACCATGCATGTGACTTCCAAATACCATAGTTTGATCATACAATCAACTTTTGACGTCAACAACACCCTTTTAAAAATATCTTATGTCCGATCATAAGAATAGATGCATTTCATTATTTGCATTTTGCATTTGCTTATTCATTTTTAGGTCACCATTGTTTGAGAACCACTGATATAGGCCAATAGCCTTTGTATGTTAGCAGATTATTTGGGGTCATTTATTGTTGTTTCTACATCTTATTACTATTAGCTTTCTGATGTCTTAGTTGTGTGTACAGTTTAAATCTGCCATTTTCCCATATATGAAAAACCAAACTGTCCCCACACTGTGCATTTCCTGCACACTGCTTTGGGAGCAAGTTCAAACAGAGACAAATAAACAAAAGTTATGCAAGAGTTAAGTGCCAGAGGAAGTGTTATCCCAGCCTGTGCTCCGTACTAACTTGAAGCTTAGATGCATCTTTTTCAATACGCCACCCGTCTTTGTATCCAGCTATTTTAGGCTTTATTGTCATATAAGAGTTGCTGAGAACTTTTCCTTTCCTGTGAGGGATCTAATGTTTGACTATGAACAAAGAGGCCCTATTATGGTAAACGCATCTAAACAAATATTCCCCATGTAACCCTTGAAAAATCCCCTGCTCAAGGAAGAAGATAATGTCTAAGCACACAAAGTGCCTTTTCTGGCCCCACCATGGCTTATTTGCGTGAGGTGAAACTCATGACTTGTGTTATATCACATTTCCTCCAGGCTGCCTTTCATTGCACTTCAAAATTGAATGCTGATATTTAGTAATAGTAAATAAGGGCAGTAGTCATTGCCAGACTATTTAACAACGTTTCAGTCTGCCCTTTATTTTAATCATGGGATTAATCAATCGTGATATTCCCAGAATAAAGGAGTGAGAGAAAATGTCAGCTCTGACATTCGCTGGAAAAGATGAGCCTACGGGAATTTTACTGTTAGTAATCTAATCGCAAATGCAAAAAACGTTGCTGGAAGGACACGAATCAGTGTGCAGATGGTCAGAGTTTGTACAGACAGAACAAATCATCTGACTCTTGTATGACTGGGAAATCTCTCACCAACCAAAGAAAACCATAATGAACTTCAAACACCTTGTAACAAGAGCGCCCCCTACTGGTTGTGAGTAAAGAAGTGACTTTTTTTTTTTAAACGACCCCACCTTGTACTATAAATCTCTTTAGTTTAGAAGATGATATTCAATATTAGAAGGGAATTTAAAAATACAATGATGCTTATGTTTAATTCCTTTTTGTTTCTATAATTTTTTTTTACATTATGTCCAATATCAGCTTAGAAAAGAATAGTTGGCCTTTCATTTGATCATTTTAATTTATTTATAAAGAAATGTATACTTTTATTTAGCAAGGATGCATTAAATAAATCATAAAGGTAAATGAAAGTAAAGACATTTATAATGTAAGAAAATAATTATATTTAAAATAATTAGGCCTACTGTTCTGTTCTTTCAAGCTTTATATTCATCAAAGAATCTTTCACGGCATGTAAAGTAAAATAATGTATCACGGTTTCCACTAAAATATTAAGCAGCACAACTGTTTTCAACATTGATAATAATGATAAATGTTTAGATCATCATATTAGAATGATTTCTGAAGGATCATGTGACACTGAAGACTGGAGTAATGATGCTGAAAATACAGCTTTGCATCACAGGCATAAATTACATATTACAATTGAAATTTCAAAAACATTTTATAAAACAGTATAAAAGGAAGAGTTACAAGTAGTTGATTTATTTGGTTCAGGTCCTTACTGTGAAATAATAGCTTTTAACAACCAACATTGTCGAAAAATAAATTAGGTTCTTAATTAGGGCCTTTTGAGGAGGTTACTTTGCTCTGTCCTCCTTCTACCAAAAAGTATTTATGTATCAGAAACTTTTAAACAAGTGTGTATTTACACCCCAAAATATACCTATATGGAACAGTAGCTTAGTTCACACAGATGCGAATACAATTCATTAGATGTTGAATTGTGGTTTAGGTCCACAGTTCATTTACTGGATGAAAAGAGTAGCATATCTTTATACTCCACTGTGCTTATTTAGTACGTAACAATCCCCTATTGTGTTTAATAGTTTCCGTGTGGTGTGTTTCTAGGACTGCCACAGGTCATTTTCAATCAGTTTAATCAGCTGGAAAACATCCAAATAAAATAGCTTCTTAAGGTTTTGGTAATAAACGAAATCATGTAGACATAAATTGTGTATTGCCGTCATGCCCTGAGGATGTATTTGAAAAATTACTCTCTTGTAATGTTTCCAGCCGCCTCAAAGATTAAAGGGTTTCATTTGTAGATCATTACTAGGCTTTACCGTGTATATGTGTATATTTTACTATGCAATGTAACATGCATCAAGAAAACCTTTTATGCACCCTTGAAGTACAGCAGTATATGTCCTCCTTATCATTTTTTTCCTGCTGTTCAAATGTGCTAAATGTGTCGTTTTACTATGAAATGTTGAGTGATTGACCCCTTATGACAAACGTGGTCTTTCCCTTTGCTTATCAAGTCAAGTCAAGTCAAGTCAAGTCAAGTCTTTATTTTGCCAGAACGACCCACATCGCCTGGAATTCATTTTGGTATTACTAGGGCTTGCAAATTAAGTCCCAGTTTGACATACAGCTTTTTGCAATTGCAAATTACAGTAGTGAAGTACGCCTATTCGGACGGGAGGTACATGTCACATGAACAGGAAGTTCAGAGAGATAAGCACAGGGAAAGACCACGTTTGTCATAAAAGGGGTCAAGCATTCCACATTTCACAGTAAACCGACACATTTAGCACATTTGAACAGAAGGTATGAATTATAAGGACACATACTGCTGTTATAAATTCGAAATGTTATCTTCCTCCTAAATCTGTGTTGTACATGAATACTAAACAGTCACCAAGAGGCTTCACCCGCTCTCCGCACACATGGTACGGTCCTTCTCTCGCTCGCAGTGGTTGGCGCCGGTTGCTTTGCACATGGCCGAGTGAGAAAAATCTCTGGATTACTGCAGTAAAATTTACCACCGACTTCTCACCAGCCCGGACTGACAGGAATCGATCTCTAAATGCGAGATACGGAGAATATGGAGGCCGAAATGGAGTATGACGACGGAGAAGAGCCTTCGTTCAGCGATCCGGAGATTTCGTGGATGACATCAGTGATCAGGGTAAGAGAGGCCTACCCTATTTAGCCCGCCTGCTAACAGCCTACGAGTCGCACAATAAACCCTAAAGCTGAAAATGTCGGCCTGGAACTAACACGAACACCCGTCGGATTAACTGTTTAGTAACATTTGATGCTCCACCGCTGCCCTGTTTAAGAATAAACGCGTTTTATTCCGGTTAAAGCGCTCTTATTAACGTTCAGCATGTGCGCGAGCAGGACAAAAGCATCGTAGCAGCTTTAGGGAAATAGACGCGCGTGTCACAGCATTGAGTCAGCAGCTGTTTGCGCCTGATTTCAGAAGGTGTATTGTAGTGCTGTAACGTCTGTTTACCCATGCAGCGTGTTTAAGATGTTGACGGGGTCTTTATTTATCTGTATGTAGAGCTGTTGGAGGATGTTCTGAAGGATAAACCTCTGGAGGCTGACGGCATCGACTCGGTCATTGTGGTTGATAATGTCCCTCAGGTCGGACCAGAACGCCTGGAGAAACTCAGGAACGTCATCCACAAGATCTTCTCCAAATTCGGCAAAATCACCAATGAATTCTATCCAGACGCAGACGGAAAGACTAAGGGGTAACTTTAACTATTGGTTTGCATGGGTGTGCTATGGGAAGTAGGAATGCTCCATGATATCGTTGTCATTTGGTGAATATTATACGTCTATTGCGGTTTTAAAATGGATATGTTTATATAAACGAAATGGATGGATACTGTACTTTTGTAACCTATTATGCTTATACTGACTAATATGATTCTTGATATGGTAAAGCATGGTGGGATTGTGTCAGTCGTTGAATTCGAATTTTCAATGCGCTTCATCTTCACAGGTACATTTTCCTGGAGTATTTGCACCAAGTCACGCTCTTGAAGCAGTCAAGAACGCCGATGGCTACAAGCTGGACAAGCAGCACACTTTCCGTGTCAATCTGTTCACAGACTTTGATAAGTATGTTGTCCTTAATTGTGCTGATATTGTGACAGCATTTGTTGCAGGCTCACAGAATTATAATAGAAACGACACTGTTGGAGACAATTTCAAAAAGATTTTTTTCTCCAGCTTATGAGCAATGAATCATTGACAGCCAATCAGAATCCATCCTGCTCGTTAAAGTTCAAGCATTTAAAGCGGCAGACAACAAAACTGCAGTGCGCCCATATAATAATCAGCACATTTACATGCACACCAATAAGATAACTCACAAAAAACAGCTTAGTATATAACCTGTCATCCCAGTATACATGCAAACCTGTAACGCAACGCAAGTAAACCGTGTTTACATGATTCAAGCAGGTTAAGTGGTCGTAAAAAATAGTCACAGTTGTGGTCTTCGGTGAAAAATGACGACCATAGGAAATGAATGGGAAATCGAGACAAATTCTGAGAACACTGAGAATTCTGAGTGCAATCTACCAATCTTTCAATGTTGAAAGTGCACAGCAATGAAGGGGTGAAACTGAAACCTCAGGAGTGCAAAACAGACACACCCACTCACACACACACACACACCAATGAACTGTAATAGAACAAATGTGTAAAATAAAATCAATAATTCAGCGATTTCAATGCAGTACAAAAGTGGACAGCGAGGAAGGGGTTACTCTCTAAAACATCAATAGTGCAAAACAGACCCACACACACCAACACACAATTATGTAGACAAATGAACTGGTAGGGCTATTACCATACAGCAAAAATGAGTCAAGAGTGAAATAAGAGGTTGAATTGAGATCAGATCCAGGTATCTAACAAAAAATATATATAAACCTTGACAAAAAGTAGTATTTGAGAAATAATAAACAAAAATACATTCAAATCCACATCTTAAAAGTAAGTAATTTTGTCCAAAAACCTCTAGAGGATTCAAAAGCCCCTCCATAAAGAGCTATACAGGCATCTAGTGGTAACACCATCAAATTACATGTTTTCTTTTGTTTTCTCTCAACAGATTGTGCTAATCCACCTTAAAATTAGTTTGAAAAGGCCTAGTCTCTATATTAATCTGAAATACTGAATTAATTGGAAAATTTGTAAGAAAAAAATTATTTTCAATGGCAAAAATGGACCATAATTATTGCATAAATATTAAAGGTATAGCGGAGGATGTTTTACTTCCTGGTGGGTAACCTATACTATTGGTCCTCCTAATTGTCAATCATTCTGGTGAATCAATCAAACTTTTCAAAAAGTGGAGAGGGCGGGTCTTATCTAAAATTTGGAAAGATCCTCCGCTATACCTTTAATAAGTACCATCAAATTCTCTCAAAATACAAAAGAAAAAATATGATTGAACTTAATATATTACATTGATTTTACTGGGGAAGGGAGGAAGTTTTATTTTCAGGTGTCCGGTCACTTTTGACTGCAAAGAGAACAAGTGTGACTCCCAAATGAGAAGCAACAATTCCTGATAGAAGCCCTGCTTAGAGCACTTATCGAAGAAAACAAATTTCAGCAAATGCAAAATATTGACAAACACTAATCTAAAATTTCTCGTTTCTGTAGGTACATGTCAATCTGTGATGAGTGGGAAGCTCCTGAGAAGCAGCCCTTTAAAGATTTTGTGAGTAGTTATTCTTAAGAACTTTTCTGATTGTGTGTAATCCAGACCTGTATGCTTTTAAATCTGATATGCTTCTTGATTAACATTTGGTGTTTTGGTCTCAGGGAAATCTGCTCACTGGTTGGAGGATTCTGACTGTCGTGATCAGTACAGCGTAATCTACGACTCTGGTGAAAGAACAGGCATTTTTGCTAATGATGTCAAGGAGCCTATTGAAGTGGAGGAGAGAGCGGTGAGTTAAGTTTCAACTTTTTTTTTAGGACGTTCACCCATTCATCTTTAAAATATAACCATGTGGCCATGTATACTGTATTCAGTATCTTTTTGTACATTTTGCTTGTAGCGCTGGACCGAGACATACGTGCGCTGGTCTCCAAAAGGCACCTACCTGGCCACATTCCATCAGAGAGGCATTGCTCTGTGGGGTGGTGAGAAGTTCAAGCAGATCCAGAGGTTCAGTCATCAGGGGGTCCAGCTCATTGATTTCTCTCCCTGTGAGAGGTATGCCATGTTCCCGTGTTGAAATGGGTTCTTATGTTATATAATGATGAAGGAGATAATTATTGTCGTATCATTATTACTATATTTATTTTATAGAGATTTCGGAACTTACTCTATTTAAAAACGCGCTTGCATGATTTAATTTATGGCGATAATCTGAGAAGCCAAATAATGGCAGTTGAGTCGTTCAATCACTAATTCATTTGTTTAAATAAGTCTTTAAGATAGCATAACATTTTTAAATGTTTTATTGAGCCATGCATGGTACATTCTTTTCTTTTTCATGCTATTAAACACATTTTTTGATGTAATTCGTGTTTGCAGATATGTTGTCACCTTCAGCCCTCTTATGGACACTAAAGATGACCCGCAGGCTATTATAATCTGGGATGTTCTCACAGGACAGAAGAAAAGAGGCTTTCACTGTGAAAGCTCTGCCCACTGGCCAATTTTCAAGTAAGTGTGGTTTGAGTTAATTTTCATGGCACGTGTTACTAATTTGATTACAGTCGAATTGGAATATAATTACTTAATCTAAAACTTGTTCTGCTCAGGTGGAGTCCAGATGGGAAGTTCTTTGCCCGAATGACGCAGGACACACTGAGCATCTATGAGACTCCTGTAAGTATCTTGTCCAGAGATGCAAGGTTGGAAAATCCTCAGGTTTTATTTGTTTAATTAACAAATCAACATTTGTCCTTTTGTAGTCGATGGGTCTTTTGGACAAGAAGAGTTTGAAGATAAATGGAATCAAGTGAGTAAAATAAAACTATTGAGAACATAATATACTGTAGTTCAAAAGTTTGGTGTTGAAAGTAAGAATTTTCAATGCTTTTGAAAGAATCTCGTAAGCTCACTAAGTCTGCAATTATTTGATCAAAATAGTCAAAACAGTAATATTGCAAAATTGCTTAAAATAAAAAAGCACTATCCCTAAACTTTAAAAGTTTTATAAATTTAAATGGCTTGCGCCAAATCTATCACTATCCATTACACTGAATTATTTATCTGTTTGAAGTGTGTTTTTTAAAAGATATATTTTAATGTAAAATGAATGCAATGTCCATAGGGATTTCTCCTGGTCACCTGGTGATAACATCATTGCATTCTGGGTTCCTGAGGATAAGGACATCCCAGCAAGGGTGACACTCATGCAGCTTCCATCAAGGAACGAGATCAGAGTCCGCAACCTGTTTAATGTTGTGGATTGTAAACTTCACTGGCAGAAAAATGGAGACTATCTCTGCGTGAAGGTTGACCGAACACCCAAAGGAACGCAGGTATAAGAGCTGTATTGAATTTATACTACCAGGTTTAGCTTAAACATTTCCTTTTCATGGATTTGCTCAATTCGTTTTGTACTTCAGGGCGTTGTCACCAACTTTGAGATCTTCCGAATGAGAGAGAAGCAGGTACCTGTGGATGTGGTGGAGATGAAAGGTAAAGAAAAGATAATGTTGCTGTTTCTTCTTTCTGACTGTCTTTTACCCATACTCTTGGTTCTGATTTCTCTGCCTATCTTACAGAGGGCATCATTGCTTTTGCTTGGGAACCAAATGGCAGCAAGTTTGCTGTGCTACATGGTGAATCTCCCAGAATCAGTGTATCTTTCTACCATGTGAAGAACAATGGCAAAATTGACTTAATAAGTGAGTTTCACATTGTAAACGCATTTCTCTTGACAAGTAGTTTTTAAGATATGTGCATGATCTAAATATTAACCCCAAAAGGTATTGTTTCAGAAATGTTTGACAAGCAACAGGCAAACAGCATCTTCTGGAGTCCACAGGGGCAGTTTTTGGTCTGGCTGGGTTGAGGAGGTCTGTACTTAATTAAAAAGTGTGGTTTTTCTATGCATTTATTTTTAGATTGGTTAATTTGTATAATTTTACATGTTTCGTCCTGTAGCATGAATGGAGCTCTTGCTTTTGTGGACACGTCAGACTGCACCATGATGAACATCGCAGAGCATTACATGGCCTCAGACGTGGAATGGGACCCCACTGGAAGATATGTTGTGACATCCGTGTCCTGGTGGAGTCACAAGGTGATTTAACTGATTTAAATACAAAAATAGCTAAAATAACAGTAGCGGTCAGAAAGAATCGAATAATACTGAAAAAATGGCCACAAAACAATTAATCAGCACAACTGTTTAAACATTAATAATAAATTATTCTTGAGCGGCAAATCGGTATATTAGACTGATTTCTAATATATGTAATGTAATGACTGCTGAAAATTCAGCTTTTCCCTCAGGAATAAATTACAGTTTAAAATATATTCAAATTGGAAAGTTATTTTAATTCTAATATTTCACAGTAATTCAGTTTTTACTGAAAATGACTGCAAACTTTGTGACTGTAAGGGACTTCCTTCAGAATCATAAAAAAAAAAAAAATCGTACCGACCCCAAACATTTGAATGGTAGTGTATATTTAAACTCTTGTACCAAAGATTTTTTTTTAAATGTATTTTTTACATATTTATTATTTTTGTTTAATGTGTTTGGATTGGGATTGCATCTCAGGTGGTTTTTGAATAAAATGTTTTTGATTTAGGTGGACAACGCTTTCTGGCTGTGGACATTCCAGGGCCGTCTTCTGCAGAAGACCAACAAGGAACGCTTCTGCCAGCTGCTGTGGAGGCCCCGTCCTCCCTCTCTCCTGAGTCAAGGGAAATAAAGGTGAGATGGGGTCAGATGCATGGTCACTTTCATTACTCTGTCAACTCACTTCAGTGTGAAGTCTAATCCCACCTCGCCTTTTGAAACCCACAGCTCATTAAGAAGGACTTGAAGAAATACTCCAAGATCTTTGAGCAGAAAATCGTCTCAGTCAGTCTAAAGCATCAAAGGTATGAGATTGATGCTGTTATTTTTTTTCTAGGATGCACACAGTATTTAGATGTGAATCAAAGTTCAGTGCTCAAATTTAGATGAGTGACTTGTGCTTTACAGGAACTGGTGGACAAGAGACGTGCCATGATGGATGAGTATCGCAAATACCGTGAGAGAGCCGCGGATATTTACCAAGAGCAGAGACCTCTCCGCCTTGAACTCAGAGGAGGTAACTAATGCAGAGAACAGCTCTGTCCATATATATATATATATATATATATATATATATACATATATGCAATTGTTTTAATTTAATTATTAAAGTGTAATTATTTTAGAAAATACTTTTTATTTTAAGTTCTATTAAAGGGTCATGAAACCCCACTCTTTCAGCTCAAGTCTACTTCACAATCTTTTTGAAAAATGCAACTTAATTGGGCGTGGATGGCTGTGAGAAGAAGGGAGGGGAGTGGGTGTGGTATGGCACGGCAGGGGAGAGGCGAGGGGGGGATAACTGTCATCGCCAGTGGCCCATGCATATCGACTGTCACTAAAAATCAGTGGTAAAACGTGAGGAAATGCTAGATTTTTTTTTTATAGCTGGCAAAGTTAAAGTCGAATGAAATACACTGACACCTTGTTTTTGTCCTTTCAAAAGTAACTGAATGCCCTGCTACATGTATTAGCCTACCCTACAGTAATCGTAATTGTATTTAAAACATATTAATGTTTAATATAATTAATATAATGTCATTATAAAATATATATTTATTTATATACACACTTTAAATGCATATATTTGAAAGTAACAAATTTTCCGCTTAAAAAAAACAACCGGTAAACTTAAAAACACAAAACAAAAAAAACGTTCCGTACATATTCTAGATCTATGCTACGTTCCGTACATAGCCCCCTGAACCCCCATAATAAAGATGGACAGTGACAGAAATTTGCACAAATTAAGCATACAATTGAGGGATTATCGAAATATCTTAATAAAGAGTGCTTATTAACATAAGGCAAGTAAAACGGTCACGGTTACATTTTAGACACACACACCTCTGAAGGGATAGAAAAGTCCTCGGGACTTGGAACTGCATCACTTGCAAGTCGCAACCTGCATTGGTGAACAAGGCTGAAGCTCTCTTGAGAAAAATGCTTGCTGCACACACATAGTTTAGATGTGTCCGTGGTTGATGGCCAACCAACCAACCGCCTGCAGCCAGAGTCTAGCCCTGACAGCATCGCGGGGAAAGATGCACTGGAACTTTTGCGCCATGAAAACTCTTGATTCTCTCTCTTGATAAGTTTCATGATTGCCTCTCTCATCTACGTGGTATCACAGTTTGACATGTCTGTCATTGGAAAGATCCACGTGGTGTCATGAATAATTATGAGACACCGATGAGTCATCTAAGTACTACAGTGCTCTGCCACCTCATAGCCTGTGACATGGACACGATGAAGATTTTAAACCCGGAAGACGAAAATAGTGGGAAAAAAACAAAAAATTTATCATTTCCCCCCTACTATTAAATCTAACAGATGCTAACATTGTCTTCAATGGTGTTCAACACACATACCTTTGTTAAAATTTCAAAAAACAAAAAACTTTTGTTAAAAGTTTAATAAGGTTAATTAATAAGAAAAAAAAGTAGATCAAGAATAATTTTGGAATTGGATCATCACTCCCAGAATCGGATCGAATCATGAGGTGACTAAAGATTCCCATCCCAACTATACAAAGATTTATTGATTGTCTTTGTTGAATAATACAGAAATTACTGCATATTAAATCGCAATATTGGTTAAAAATCGCAATTATTTTCCAAAATCGTTCAGCCCTGGTGTCATTGCACCATCATAAATGACTTACGTCCAGAGCGCACAGACGAAACACAATAAACCCTGTCATGTTTTCTTGCATTTGGATGCTGGTGTTTGGGAACACAATCGTGTGAGACACTTCTGTGAGTGAATTAAACTAATCATTCTGATGACAGACTCTAGCTCAGGCATTTCAGGATGATCAACCAACATTTGAGATGCTGTGCAATAAAATGTATCTGCTGGTTAGTCTAGTTATCCAATCACATTCTCTTTTTAGGCAAAGTCATGTGAGTGTTTTTTTTTTTTTTTTTTTTTTTTTGTGCATAGGGGGATTTTTTTTTTTAGTGCATAGAGGGATTTATTTTGTCAATGTGTTACCATTGTAGTTTGTGCACGTCGTCTTATAAGATAACAAATTGAACCACCTCAGTTGAGCTTAAGTTTGGCACATTTTTTGAATATGCGATTATTGGCGCTTTCATCCAGCATTTTTATTTTATGCAATATCCCAAAATGTGCATAAAAATAGGTGAATGGAAACAGCAAGTGGCAAGGAACCCAAAATACATGACAGAAACAAGACTCAGTCTGTGATGGTTATGACATTTAATTGTCAACAGAATAATTATTGTCAACATGTAATTATTGTGACCGTCCTACCTAGAGGTTGAGTTTGGGTTAAACACTATATTCTAGTCATCACTGGATTTTCTAATCTTTTCTAGGTGTGGACACTGATGAGCTAGACAGCAACGTCGATGATTATGAGGAAGAGACCATTGAGTTTTTCATCAATGAAGAAATTATTCCCATTGGAGATCTGTAATTCCAACAGCAGGTACTGTATGTGCAGCAATATTACTCTGGCATGGTCTTTGTAATACCTTGGCACAGTTGTAATTATATTGTTTTCTTATTTTCAGTATCCGTTTTTTTAGTGGAGGAGTGTGGCAAATTGAGGGATCCCCATATAAGAGTATTCCTTGTTATCATCAGTCAAGTGCCTTTTAATACTGGTCGCTGCAGAAGGAGAATTTGGTGCCACTGTTGACTGCTGCTTTTTAACAAAATCATCCAGCTGTGGGAGAATCTGCCCGCCAACATCATCCAGGCCTGCTTTTGGTGGATCTGATCGTAACGTGTTCTTGTTTCCTGCCTTTGGTTGGTCTACCTCATCAAAGGGTGTCACCATGGCACAAAATGCCATAAACTGTTTTTACATCAACTCACCGAAGGGAAACTTTTTGTTTCTAAGATTTTCCAAAAGGCAAACTTGTACTCTAGTGTGCAAAAATGGCACTACAGTGGTCTATATCCTCCTCCATTCAGATTACCTGATATTAAATGTGCAACAAGGGAATAAAGTTGAACTGAAATTTAAGTCTGTTGTTTTTCTCTGTTGAATTTGAAGCAAAAACACATGATGAAACTTTTGCTAGTTCTACCTTACTAAACTTCAGTTGATAGTGTATTTTAGACTATAATAGGTTTTTGTGCAGGTCCCACAGCCAGGTACACAGCCACGTCCAAGTGATCTGAGAGCGCGGGCGGGTATAGATATATACAATAGAAGTCGCCTTGGCTACGGCAGTTCATTGGGACGAAACCGTAGCCAAGGCGACATCTAGTGTATATATCTATGCACCAGTCTGAGCACACGTCAGATCGGATCATTTGGACGCGGCTGTGTTCAAGAGGTAAAAACGATATAAATACTGTTCGTTTTCTCACACAAACCGCTCGTTTCGTGTCTTAGGCCATCAATGTGTACTTACGATGGGGAATTGTTTAATTTGGACGATGGGGAATTGTTTTAATTTGGACTCTGTGCATGCTCTTTGAGGTGGTGACCATCGACCTGCATTATATGACTGACAGACAAGTACGGTTTGACCTAAAAATATCAAAATTGAAACTACTGCAGAAAAAAAGACACCTACATCTTGGATGCCCTTGAGGTAAGCTAAAACATACCAAAATTTTATTTCAAAGTGAACTATCCCTTTAAGTGTGCATATGATGGACACTACTATCCCATGAGGCCACGAGAGAGGATTTATGAATGGCAGTGAAGCGAGGTAACTCTGACTGGTAGGTCACATGATAATTACAACATGCGATTCTAGTCCAGATTACATTCATACAACACACATTCACCTTGTGAAGTAATTTTTTATTGAAAATAAGTAGCCTACCTACCTAGTATGCGATTTCGGACGCACCCATTGAATAATGCTCCACGTTTCAAGGCACTTTCTTGGGCTTTTACATTTTTCACGTTTGATTTTATGTGGTCCCATGTTGCTATGATTAACATATTGTTGCAAATATTGTTTTATATTTTGTATTGATGCTGGCTCTAGACACCAAAGTTTTATTGAGGTAGCGTTTCCAACTGTTGCATGTTGCCAGAAATTATTGTATTGTAGGTGATACTCGTTATTATCTGACACCTTTCATTATGTGGTCTTTTCTCTATAAAATATAAAAAGCGAAAGAGTGACAAAACTGTATCAGCAGAAGAACCTTGCGTTCACAGTCAGAAATCTCGCGATATCTGCGGAGCACTGAAGCGCTGCTGTGTCAACAACCCGCGCGCTGCACATCCCTCCTCAGCTGACGCCGACTGCCTGCCTGCCGAGAAATATACACTCCTGCTATGAGGTGAGACCGTTATCGTTACAGCCACGTTTGGACACGTTACACATTAATTTCGACCATATCATTCTAAACATAGTACTCATTTAATTCCGTGTGCTCGAATCACAACCGATCTACAAAACCCCAGGCATGAGTAGCTTCATGACTTCCTATGGAAAAAAGTGGTGTAGGCACTTCCTCTAGATTTGAATTAATATCTTCATGTTGTCAGTTTAAAAAACAATCGACACAGTATCATCCAATTTAACCGGAATCAGCTGCTTAGTAGAAAGTATGTATAACGTATATGAATGGCTTAGGAGGAGTTTTCACGGATAAGCTCGAATGTTTGCAGCTTCCTCCCACAGTAAGAGATGGTGTCAAAGAGCTGCATTGTGTCCAGCTGAATGTGAGGGGTCGCCTTTGCCTTTGAAATGAACGCGAGGGCATGGCAAATGTATAGCTGTTCAACTGTGAGTTTTCCGAATAATAATTGGCTGAATTTAAAGAAATTCATACATCGAAATGTCAAAATCCACATGTGTAGCTCGTAAACATTTGTCCGTTTTTTTGAGTGATTATGATTACGCCTCGCTAGCTACTATGCACGCACATTTTGTTTGTAGCCGACATCATTTTGTGTTGTGCTGTGACCCATTCACTAAACGAGCCAATAACTGTGCGTTATCAGCCTCATGTTTTGTCACACACGACAAATGTTACTGAGGAATTTAATGGTTCTGTTCCAACAAAAATATTAATTACTGCTGTTTCCTATGTAGTTGTGTTCGTATTCTGTCTCCGCACTCCCTACAAGAAAGATAATAATCATATCAATATTTAATGTAGAAGCCTGTAAACCCCTTCAGGGTAATATGAGGCCCCAGTGTGCCAAAATAACCATTGACAGAGGTTACATTACATTACATTACTTATTAAATAAATCTGTTTGAACAAAACACCCTCAGTGTTATGTGGGGGATAATGTTTAGTCAGTCAGTCAATCAGTCAGTTATTATGCTCAAACAACCCCTGACAGGATTTAATTTGTGAAAATGGCCTGCTGTCCAAATAAATGGACATGAGGATCATGTGTCAAAATATGAATATCATATTGTTTATCTTAAAGCATCTTAAAGATCTGACAAGCATCTGGTCAATATTATGAATTATTTGTAAAAGTAACTTTTTCCATGGACCGGTTAAGGCTGAAATATACTAAACAATTAAAAAAATCCTACCAGATTATTATTTTTTTAAACGCTATGCATCATACACTTGCTGACTGTACATACATGGTTAATGCACTAAATGACTGACTGATCACACGCAACACTCAATCACGACCATCCAATCAGAAAGAAATTAAAATGTTGTGTCATGTAAAGAGAATGTGAATTGTTACTTTTCTATTGCATAATGAAAGTCGCAATATTGCAAAACATTGAACCAAGTCGTTTGCACACTCTTGACTTCCCTTTTCTGATTTGTTTTCCTCTACTTCAGAGTATGATGTATGGGTCTGGGCTGTGGATTATGTAATGGAGTTGAGATGAGAATGGCACTCTCTCAGTCAAAATCAACCAAAATGGGTAAATCGAGACTGTTCCGCATTTTTATGATCGTGTGTGCCGTCTTCATGATCCTTCTTATAATCATATACTGGGATGATGTGGAGCCTCTAATTTTTACCTGCACACAACCATCTCCGGGCCCCATCCGTCCCGCCTCTCTCCACAGGCCCGTCGTGACCCTGAAAAGAAAATAGAGGAAGATAAAGAGAGCTCGTTCTTGATGGACATAGATGCTTTTGTAAACCAGTTCTTGGAAGGAACCGCAGACCCCACGGAACAGGTGAGAGGAGAACCGCCCCCTGGAGACCCTCACAATCAGTCCTCTGAGAAGTCGGATGAGAAATTTGTCCCGAGACGAGAGTGGAAGATCCATCTGACGCCAATTGACCCTGAGAAAAAACAGAAGCAAGAGAGTAGAAAGCAGCTGATCCAAGATGTGTGCAGTAACAGAAGTTTTTTAGACTTCCCTGGGAAGAACAGGACTTTTGATGACATACCCAATAAAGAGTTGGATCACCTTATTGTGGACGACAGGCATGGAATAATTTACTGTTACGTTCCCAAGGTGGCCTGCACAAACTGGAAGCGCATTATGATCGTGTTGAGCGAGAGCCTGTTATTGGACGGCGTGCCCTACCAAGACCCTCTAGATGTTCCTCAGGAGCTCATCCACAACAGTAGCCTGCACTTCACCTTCAACAAGTTCTGGAAGCGCTATGGAAAGTTCTCACGGCACCTCATGAAAATCAAGCTTAAGAAATACACCAAGTTTCTGTTTGTCAGGGATCCTTTTGTACGACTGATCTCTGCCTATCGCAACAAATTCGAGCAAGAGAACGAGGACTTCTACAAGAGATTCGCTGTTATCATGCTGAAAAGATATAGCAATTACTCGGATCCCCCGGCCTCAGTCGTGGATGCTTTCGCCGCTGGGATTCGACCGTCTTTCTCAAATTTCGTTCGGTATTACTGGATCCTAACACTGAGAAAGAGATGCCTTTCAACGAGCACTGGAGACAAATCTACCGTCTGTGCCATCCCTGCCAGATAAATTACGATTTCGTGGGGAAGCTGGAGACCTTGGATGAGGATGCTGAGCATTTGTTGCGGATTCTCCGCGTAGAAATGTCGTCGAGTTACCGCAAAGTCATCGTAACCGTACGGTCAGCAGTTGGGAGCAGGATTGGTTCGCCAACATACCATTGGAGTCCAGAAAAGAGCTGTACAGGCTCTATGAAGCCGACTTTAAACTGTTTGGCTATTCCAAACCAGAGAAGTTGTTACATGTGTGATATGTTCATCGTCAGCTTTACTGGGGTGCTGAAAATATTTTCACAGCACAATAAACACCGTGATGGGAGCTCCTGATCCCTGGTTCCTAATGCGCGGCTTTTTCACTTTATGCTGTTTATAAAGGCTCTTTCACATGACTCTCGTACAAAGGATCAGTGTTTGTTTAGTTTGCATGGTCCACTTAAATCCTGCAGGTAGATACTCTAATTGAACCATCTGCTTTCAAAAAGCCTCTTTCTCCACTCGGCCATGCACAGTACGTGCCGGGAACAAAAACAAGATATTGTGGCCACGTTGTGCAAATTAGTTCAGTGTGGCCACATTCGTTCCCTTGTTTTGGTCCAATCTTAGCCATGATTTAACCTGTTAAAGGCAGAGTATGCACGTTTGCATTTAGCAACTGCTAGAGGTCGTTTATTCAAAACAATAACACCAACGTAGCTTGATGACGCTGTGACGGAGCGTGGAATCATGGGAGTTGTCGTGTTCACCTCCACAGCCGTTTTCTCTTTATGGGGTTATATTTGAACCCACAGTAAACGATAATGAATAATTTGTGGTCTATCACGAATGTGCAAAACAAACAGCTGTGGCTTGCTAGACGTGTCTTAGCTATCACCACAAATTATGTATCATTCGAAAGCTTGCACCCTCAATTCATCCTGTGAAAACCGTTTTGAAATTGGAAATTGCATACAATGGAAATGGTCATTTAAATCCTTTTAGCGGGCTAAATTTTTGTGATATCAACTTAAAATTTAGAACACAACTTGGTTTGGCACATCATGCCTTTGATTTTCTAGCACGTTTAGAGTCCAAATGATGTTATAATTATTTATTTTTTTCAATAGCTTAGTTTTTTTTTAAGTGCTTTCACATCTGCAATAATCGGCTCAGTATCCTCTTTAAAAAGCTTGCATGAACTACAACCATTTTCACATATATGTTCAAAAAGGGGGGTGACAATTAACAGGTTAAATAACTTAAAAAAGGGAGCAAATTAGTTTATCGTGGCCAGTTGGCCATGATTTAACTAGAACAAGGGAAATAAGAGTACAACATGGACACAATTTAACTAAAATGAGGGGACAATTTGTTAAATCATGGCCATAAATGAAGTTGTGGGAATGATGATGATGATAATAATAATAATAATAATAATAATAATTTTTTACGTTTATATAGCGCTTTTCTAGGTACTCAAATCGCTTTACATGGAAGGGGGAATCTCCTCAACCACCACCAATGATTTCTTCTTGGCCATAGTATCTATTTCTTTCGACATGTCATGTCCGTACAAAAGTATTTGTTTTCACAAATATTTCATTGTATAATTTGTTTTATCACTTTATATTATGGTTATATTACCATTATATTATAGTTTTGTTTTTTAATGATTTACCAGTGCCTGTTTAAAATTTTTTTTTTTTTTTTAACATTTAAATGGGATTTGGATGTTTTTTCCTGGATCTAGCCTTTGACGTAAAAGCTCACGATAGTCAAAGTCACAAAACGATAGTGACTGGTGAAAAAGCATGAAAAGCATAGCTGACTGTGTCACTGGCTGCACTTCCCAAAGATCAGTGATAAACAGCAAACTTTGCGCTGTTAGCATTTGCCCTGTCCTGAGGGTAATGCTGTAGCTTGATGCTTCACACTATATGGTTCAGTGCATCGGATGCGAGTCATGTGAAAGAGTCTTTTGGTCTTTGTGAACTTATGGGCATTGAAAGTAATACTGTAGTGAATATACATTCCTTGCACACAGGTTACATTTCCTCAATCCATTTCTCAGTAACCCCCTAAATGTGTAACTGTTTGCATTTGTATATGGACCTCATCCACAATTTGGAGAGAGACATTTAGACGGTTACCTCTCAGTGAAGCCTGCACAATGTTATTTTTTAATATACCGAACAGTGGTTTAAAAACAAACTCGTCACCTCATCAGTATTTTTCCTATTGTTTGGATGGATGTACATCAGAATGGATGTTATAATCCCAGCAAGAGACATTTGTCCCTCAGTTTTGTAGTTGTATAGTTGTGTGTATTAGTTAATAAACATCCACCAAACTAAAATATCACAAGAAATAAAAAAAAGTATTGTACATTAAGCAAGTGCACATATTAGAGTATTTTAGAATATTTTTGTAACCTTTTTCAATTAAATGTGAAAAGTGAAGGCACATTTGTCCTTGGAAAAAAGCTAGATAACATTTTGAAATGCAAGCAAACATTTGACACATTTATTTTTTAAAATCATAAAGGGATCTACTGCTCTTACAGCAGTTTATTTGCTTTTCTTTAAGATGGCACATTTATGTGTCCGTTGTTTCCACACATGGATTTCCACACACTTTTTTTCCACACATGGATTGTTTCAACCATTTTAAAGCAGTTCACTGTCTTTTATTGTACAAAATTGCTAGTGTTCTGCAGTGAAACAAGAAAATGGAGTAACTGACATCAGAAGACTTCTTTGTAACAGAGGCTGGAGTATTCAGATTATGGCCTGTTCTTGTCAAGGAAATCTTGCCTTTCATCATTTTGATCCTTTTCTTCTATTAGTGTGTAGCAGGGTCTGATCTGCAGCATGCTATAGATGTTAGCATGTGTGCCTTGCAGTCCTTCATAAATATGCATCACTCAAGAATACTGTAGCAAACTATATTCATTTTTTTGCTCTGGAAAAATAAAGGCCTTGTTTGCATATTGTTAGGAATATAAGTGAAGGCAAGGGTATTTATTTCTTACCTCGTAAGAGTTATTCTGTGTAATTGCTTTAGAGAGTTAATGCACAGATGTCAGTTTTGTTTATAGTTCCTCTACTAGTCGCATTTTGAACGTGGGCATGTGCAAAAGTAGTATTTAAGGGTTTATTATGATTATTTTGAAAATATTTACTTTACTAAGAAAGTGTTTCTTGTACTTTCGGTCATCATGTTTTTGTGCCGCATTTTGCACATCCGATCACATGTATAAAGCCAACCTTAAAGGCAGTGAGAGATGGGATGAGATATTGTAGTAGGAATAGGATTTAATACTGTGGAGCACAAGTGTAGCATGATTGTCGTAAAAGGGCCAAAGGCAACGGGACGCCCCAGTTCAGCCAGCCTTCAGGGGAAGCCACAGTTCTGGATCGCTGCATTGTTGGGCCCATTTGGTTGCAGTGCCTTTGGAGAAAAGTTTACACAAAGTATTTTTGTAAGCGAGTCTCTGACTTGCAGTGAAAACAATCAAAGCTTCACTTTTTAAAAAAATTTGTAGTGCTTATAATATGTGTTGCATCATGGAAAATATCCGATTTTTAGCCACAATTCTGGCGGTGCTGTTGAGATTTGTCACATCAGTTCCACGGGTTCTTATTTCATAAATCACAAGACCTGTTACATGGGGAAAAGTTTTTAAAACGCATGTGCAGTTGCCAATGTTGTTGATTTCTGTTTTAAAATGAGGACCTGTGTTTTGTATACAGTTGGTGCCACATTGTACAAAGAAAAGTGTTGTTTAGTGATTGTTTTAATGCCAATATTAATGAAAAATAGTACAAAATTTTTTTTTACTTTTCAGTCATAGGAATTTCTTTGTTGCATGAAATATTTTCCAGGAGATCATGATGATTGCAAAAGGGAAACATTTGTTATACATTAAATCAGGTCTTAGCCTAATAATGTTTTCTTGACATTTTGGATTGGTTTGCTTTTCTCTGTTGGCCAATGTACATAGCTCTTCTTTTATTTATTATGATATTATTTAATGCTTCAAAAGAAAAAAAGATTCAATAAAGATCAGTGCATGGTGCAAACACTGTAAAGCTGTTATCTGCCCTTTATTTGTTTTACAGAAGTGCTGTTCATTAATACAATAACCATGTTTATTCAGTGAAAGAGCTCTGCTGATGTTCAGCCAGATTGATTCAAACTATAAGTGTATATATTGATAAACTGTGTTGTATCCCAAATTTCTCTACAACAATGCCATATTAAAATTTAGTGCATGCAAGTAGAATAAATAAAATAAAATACTATAATTATCCATTTAAATGCTACAAGTGAATTTAGCCATCACAATATTGTAATGTACAGAATGAAACAATCATTTTGATATTTTCTAAAGATTACATTCAAAATTAATTTGAACAGTGTTTTTTTGTTTGTGATTTTAAATATTAACTGTGAGTGTAAGATGACTGCATGCAGAGGTAATGTAAATATAAAATATGCAATTAAATATCCAGTATCAGCCATATATATTTATTTATTTATATATGTCATATAGGCTGGTAGATTGATTATACTAGTGATGTTCGTCGGTCTAGCTGTGGCTCTTCACAAATGAGAAATTCCACTCAGGATCACAAAGGGGTGTAAGCACATATTTGGTATGTTTTGTAATTGTAGTGTAAGGACTTGCAGACTAAGAATGGAACATTAATGTTAGCCTACTGTCAGCAAAGACACAATTTATAATCATAATCGAATGCGTACTAAAATAGATGATTTGTATGCAGAGCTGAGTGGGTAGCTTGCATTTGTTTCCACATTTTATCTTAGTGCATAGACCCTAAAGATATTTGCAATTAAAGATAACTGCAATATGCAGCATGACTCTAACAATTTTCATCCGCAGGCTACACCGAAAAGATAAATTAAAACGCCTGTTACCTAAAAACTCAGTATTTTATAATCTAAAAATCAATATTTACCCGATTAATTAAGCCTCCAGAGCCACTTCTGTTTCTGAATTTATGAAACAGCTTTGGCCTGTGGGGAATATGAATAATTATTCACTATAGATGCACACAAGCACATTTAAAATAAATAGGAAATCAGATTTTAAATGGCAAAAATGTAAATGTACACCATGATCCTGAGACCGAGACCAGTTAGAGCTATTTCAGTCCTACCAATATCAAACAGACCTCTCAGGTTGAATAGAAGATGAGATCCTGCCAAGGGTTTTGCAAAGTGATTGCCTTTTTAATTAGTTAAACTTCAAAATGACATGCAGGTATTTTGTGCTTATTAATTGAATCAGAACTCCCAATTGATTTCCTGCCTCTCCCTTTTTGTCTTTGAGCAAGACATAGCTGTTTTTAATGAATGTAGACACTCTTTTTACAGTTTTTGTTGGTCCACTGGTGTCTGTGCATGTCACTGTGATCATTTTCAACAGCTGTCTAATGAGAATGCTAATGAAAATGGTCTGCCGATAGGTCGAATGACCGAGGGCATAAAGTCTGGTCAATCACGTTTTTCCTTCGCAATGAAATCAGTGGTGTTAACCCTTTTATCGAATTAGAATTAGATCGGCTGAAAGGGCAAATGTGTCAGCAAGTTTAATTTTAGGTGGTATTAAAGGGCAGGAAAAGATCAAAAGTTTTAAAAGTGTTTCTAAGAACTATTCTCCTTGCAGGCACGTTTCATGAGAATGAAGGTTACGATTTTTTGGGGTTAATCTTAACCCTCTTTCTCTCGAACCATGTGCCTGCTGCTAGTAATTTGCGTAAAACATGCCCAAAGCTTTCCATACAACCCTCTATCTGCTCACTTATGCTTTCTTTAGCTTGCGCATGTGTGGCAAAGTAATGCATTTGGCCAACCATGTAATCAAATTACTTATTAGGCCAGCAAATATGATTTGTGTGTATGTGGGGTTTCGGTCCAAGGTAAAAAGCATATGCCAATAAATTTCTCGTGGAAAAGGATTTTCCCCTAGCGTATTCTACGCAGTACTCGTTCCTCTCTCTAGAGAGAACCGAGGTTACGTTAGTAACCGAGTACGTTTCGGTCCAAGGTAAAAAGCATATGCCAATAAATTTGATGGTCAATTAAGAAGAATACATTTAAATTCGGAGAAATATTGCAAGCAAGATTTCCAGCAAAATCTATGGATGTTCCTAACTTCAAGGTGCCTGTGATAGTGCTGTTAGAATGACCTTGCTGTTAGTAAGTTGTTTTTTTGAAAGGCCAGCTGGCGTGTCCCCAGGAAATAACCCAGGAAGATGATTGCAGATGTTTAGATGCAGCATCCTCCTCTCTCTCCTCTCTTGAATGAATGCTATCACAGTTGAGGCGAAATGACTACAGACAGAGGGTTAAAGTAAGCCATAACACACATCTGCCCTGCCACTAAAGTCAAAGCTTCTGTCCCTCTGCAGAGGAGGTGATAGCATTGTAGAGATGAAGTTGTTGAACTTTGCTGTCTCCACAGGACATAAGTGTCCTGTAAACATGTTTTTGAAAATATGCCAGACTGGGCTGATGGCCTGCGGTACAACAGCTTTCTAAAATAAATGCTGAATTCATGTCTACAGCAAAGAGGTCATCTGTCTGTCTATCTATCGTCCGTCCGTCTGTCCGTCCATCTAATACTTGAATCTGATTGGTTGACGGACATTCTAAGGTGTGCAATTATTTTCAGGGAAATGCACGACTAAAGTAGGTCCAGGCAGGTATTAAACGCATTACAGTTCCATATCCCCTTGCCAAATGATTAGTTATTTCAAAGGTATTTACAGACTACAACAGCACAAGAACCAAAACCCACAACAACACTAACCAAGCAAATAAATATAGTAAACATCAGGATAAAAACGACAAATTATCTCCATGTTTTATTATGTATGGAAAGCACATACTCTCTTTCTCCCGCTCTCTCTCGCACTCAAACGCACACACATACAGTACACACTCGCACAGAAACTTGTTGTCAGCGCTGCTCTGATGATTTTATCAGTAAAATAGCTTAGAAACTTAAAAGCTACATGACATTTCTCACAAGTGACGCTGTTCTTGAAGCAGATAAACTTACAGTTTCGCTATTAGTAGAGACGCTGCTGCCGAACACTGTTGAGAGACACTCAGACGCAGGTAATTCACTCACGCTTAATCTCTCTCTTTCTCTCCTACATACAAGAACATTTTAGGGACAAAAACCTGACAAATGTCTTGAAATATAACATCTGAACAATGTCTTCAGGTGTTGTAACCGTAGTAGAAGCGGAATAACGGACTCTGGTTCAATTGAATTAAAAAACGAATGCACACACAGGTGTAAATAATAATGCACAATACCATTTCGGGTGTGCATTAGTTTCTAATAATTCAACCTACCGTTGTCAATTATTCCTCGATTACACACACACGCACACACACTTCTGAAATAAAATTAATTTTGATATGTGTATGAGGTGTAAAGTAAAAAATATCAGGATGTACAGCTGTCCTGGAATCATAATGATTTTTAAACAAAATGTTTACCTTGGAAAATATATTTAAAACATTTGTAAAAATAATGAGGTATACACTCGCATTTATTCAAAAGTGTAAGGAAAATACATTACTTTTTACTTGATGGTTGCGCCACATGATATTTTTAGTCATTCAGTTTAATCTTCTCTTGAAAATGGTATGAATATATTTTCTAGACACGTTTCAAACTAGACTTTTAAAATATTTTTTTCCTTTTATCTTTGACATTGTGATTTGTTATTGACCCCAAAAAAGTCAAGACCTAAAGGTCTCATCTCTAAATGGATTTTACACTTAGTCCATTTGTGTCACATGACAACCTGCTTGGAAACTGTGCAGAGGTTTAAGTTATCTGTCATCATAAAGATGAGACAATAGCACTTAAACGGGACAATAGCACTTAAACGGCATTACTTATGATTTATCACTTCAGATGAACTCTTCATCCTGATGATGGAGTCATCTATCACCTGACTGCGTCCTGAAGTACCGAAAGACCAATCTTTATATGCTGCAGCCTCCAATCCTTATATTTATATTCCCTCTGGTCTTCCCTTTGACATCATGAGAGAATTTGTGGCCATAAGTTGATGCGCCACAACTAATGGATCAAAGCAAACGAGCTCTAGAGATCCGCTTCTTGAGTATTTTGTATCCATTACAAATTTCCTATGAAATGCTCAGAAACTGTTTTGGTGCTTTTCAGAAAGCTATGAAATCTGCTGGGGATGATACTGAGGGATTTGAAATCACATTTACGGGAGGATTTTGAGCAGAATTGAACACAGAAAATAAGGTTTGGTGTCTTTTCTGAATAAATGCTTGTGCTCAGGGACTATCCCCGCTAGCCTAAAACAAGCTTACACCTCTTCTCAATAAACCTTCACTTGATGTAGGGATTTTAATCATTTTCAACCTATCTCAACACTTCCTTTTATTACCAAAGCATTGGAGAAAACTGTTCTCATTCAACTCCGGTCTTTTCTTAGCTCAAATAAAGTTTTTGAAACTTTCCAGTCTGGCTTTAAGCCTCTGCACAGCACCGAGTCGGCTTTATTACGTGTTTTTAACGATACACTGTTAGCGACTTACTCTGGTGACTCTGTGATCCTAATACTGTTAAACCTAACCTCAGCTTTCATCATAAAATTCTCTTATCCCAACTAGAATGTTTTGTGGGCATCCAGGGAACTGTCCTCAGATCATATTTAACGAATAGACGTTTCTCTGTTAGACTGGGTAATTTTTCTTCCTCGCCTGTCTTCCTCAACTCTCCAGTGGAGTGCCTCAGAGTTCAATTCTCGTACCCATTCTTTTTTCCCTGTATTTACTTCCTCTGGGCTCCATTTTCAGAAAGCATGGTGTATCATTTCACTGCTATGCAGATGATACACAAATTTATTTGCCTCTGAAACGCAACAAAGATACTGCTCTGAAATCTCTTTTTGCATGCCTAGAAGAAGTAAAAATGTGGTTTTCTCAAAATGTCTTATTTCTGAATGAATCCAAAACCGAGGTTATAGTCTTTGGCCCCCATGACAACTTTAATAGCAGTAACATTGATCTGGATCACCTCTCTCCAACTTCATCTTGCATTAAAAACTTAGGTGTTTTCTGGGATCAGAACTTCAAATTTGAAAAACAAATTGTGATTAAGAAGGAAATAGAGGAAATAGAGAATATTAGGAAATAGAGGCACTAAAGAGACACCCATTATACTCTCTTCTTCTGTCTTTCCCTTCATGATGACATGACATGACTTTGTTTCATATTTGTACGTACTTGGTGTCTTTTACCTAAAGTACATTCTTGAAACTCTTCTGCCATTTGTAGAAGTACATCTGAAAGCATCAAAATAATATTTTTATGTTATAAAACATTTTATGTTTGAGGTATAGGCCTTTTTGATATATTACTACCACTGAAAGCTTTCCAAGGCCTTTTTTCTTTGCCAAAAGCATTTGAATTATGCCATTTTGTCCCATTTGTTGGTTGAAAGCACTGGAGACTGAATGGTTGTAACCCTTTAGCTTTAATAGCCTCTATCTTTCAAAAGGTCAGTATGTTTTTTAAAATCTAATGAGGGCCTCGAAGTTGTCCGGAAAAAATAAATGCAGCTTTGTTGAGCACTAGAGACTCCTTTCAAAAACATTTCAGAAATCGGTTTCACCTTATTTCGATTGTTCAATTTAGACATTTCTACTAACTATAAGTAACTTTGCAACTACCTTAATTAACTCTCTTTAGAGTATTAGTATACTGTTAGTAGACTGTTAGGGTCAGGGTTAGGTGTTAGGATTCAGGTTAGTAGAATAAATTGACATGAACTTGCAAAGTTACTTATAGTCAGTACAAGTTTGTTGTGGAGCATCAAAATAAAGTGTTAGCAGATATTAAGCTGACAGTCTACTAATACTCTAATTGACATGTAGTTCCAAAGGTACTTAATAGACTGTCTAAAGTAAACCATCGGTTTACTCCCAACTCTGTGAACATTTATACACAATTCATGCAAACAATTACAGCAATAAACCCTTTAGATTAGAACATAAGTGGTTATTATATTTTTTAAAAAGTAAATATATTTGTACTTGAAGCAGAAATGACCCTTTAATGTTCTTAGATATAATGGGTGCAGATAGTTCATTTGAAATGCCTGATTTAGTTTCATTTGAGCCATGCCTCTATCCATCTATCCATATATGCCTCTATCCATATATCCATCTAGCCATCTATCTATCCATCTATCCATCTTTGAGTGAGGCATTTCTGAATGTCTCAGTATGGGTTTGTCTGTCTTTTAATTAATGATGAAACTTGAGGATCAAACCTGAGGATCATGTTCTCCAGAATGATTTGAGATTCTCCAAAGAAAATCTTGAGCTTCAATAGAAAACATCTGACCATCTGTACAGAGTCACATGATCAATGTTGTCACACATTTTCTTCTTTCATTAGTGACCCAGAATCTAAAATTCTGAATTCATTGTGTGTGAACTTGAACAACTTTTTCAAAGAAATAAAAAAAAACACCACCACAACCACCAACAACAACAACAACAACAACAACACACCACCACCACCACCAAAGTCTCATGAAAACAGAAATGAAGAGGCGAAGGTTGTTTAATTCATTGTATTCTCTTCTTCAGTGTATATGTGTGTGTGTGTGTGTGGATCTGTTCCCATCAAAAGATCTGAGGGCATTTTAACTTAGTGAACCATCTCTGATTCTATTCATGTTGGCTTCCATTAAAAAAGGCAAGTACAAATGATTATTCACAATCAAGCACAGTACATTTAATGAAAATCAAATTGCTATGCATCTTTACAAGGCATTTAGGACCTATACATTCTCTCTGACCATTTCCTTTATGCACCCATGAAAATGACAAATTTGAACGAATGCAAATGTACACGAATATATGTTTATAGAGACAGTATGAGAAATCGATGTAATACACTGTACATTTACAAAAAATTTTAAAACAGGGTTTTCAAAACATTTTGAAATCAAGGACCCCAGCATGGTGACATTTAAACAGGCAAATGCTTGTCTATGATTGGATCATTATTGCTGTGATTATTATGTTTCTAGCATGTTATGGTTGGCAACAGTTCTTCTAACCCTAACTGATGGAGTGTGAAGCTTTTCATTTCTTAAACAACCATGTAAACAACATATTCCAGGATGACAATGACATAAACTCTTAAGCATTTGCCTATTTAAATCCAAAAAGCAACCTTTTTGGCAGGACAGTGTATATTCATATACGTAAATAACCATTTACACTGTATGAGAAAATATTAAACATGATATTATAAGAACAATTAAATAATTAGCTTTTGTATTGTATTTGTTCTAAAGCCAAAACAAGTGATTAAAATATCTGGAAAATTCACAATTAGTCGACAGTGTATTTTTTCTAACTGCTATTAGAGTGCAGTTAGATGCATAACATGAAACATTTTAATTTTAATTAATTTTTCTTTTCAATACAAAAGCAGCTTTCACAATCACAACAAATATCATTTTAAACACAGCTTTATAAATTAGCTTATTTTGCATTACAACCAAGATAAAGGCAACAGAGGCAAAGAGAAACTCTGTAGAATGACACAAATACTAAACTATTCTTTAACATATTTGTAGGTCATAGGGAAAGAGTAATGGCCACTTGGAAATAAATGTATTTTTCACAAAACAATGCAAATTTAGAAAGAATAATGAAATAGTAAGAATATTCAATTTGGTGAATGTGTTTAAAATCACTATGTTAAACATGTTTAATTAATATATTTAGTTAACTGCGAGTCCTGAATAATGCATTTTGAAAAAAATGGTTATGTTTTTTTATATTTTTTATACAAATGTTCTGTTTAGCTCCTAATGGCCTTTGTGGGGCCCCGGACCCCAGTTTGAATACCCATGATTTAAAATACATCTGTCCTGCTTTTAGTAAAGGAATGTTCACACCAACACAAATGTTTGGGAAGAAAATGTTTAAAATCAGATTTTCGCATTTCCAAAGAGTAAAACAAAAATTAAAACACAGACAGACTGACAGTAGATGGCGCTTACACAAAAGTAGAAACCTTTCCATTTCTGACACCTGTCTGTCACAGAGAAGAAAGGAAGTTTCACTCAAACAGCCATTCAGATTTTTGTATTTGCTTTTTTATTTTGATCAAACCACACCAAATACAAGAGTAGGCTACAAAGAATGAGCGCCAGATCTGGATCCTTTCTGTATACTATTCACTGTCACCTAGAAAAAGAGTCTGCTCAAGTCATAGCTCTTTGCTGTAACAGTGTTTGCAGTGCAATGCATACTTGTTTTCAAGCAGCTAAACTTTAATGAGTGTTGATCATTGTTATATTGGCTGCTTGCCTAGTGTTATTTTTCTTATAATGCCTAATGTGCAATTAAATTGGACGAAATGTGAGTCAAAAGAGTATAGACCACCTCTCTGTAAACAAATTTGGCAGATTAACTGCATGTGAATGTTCGACTAGCTGTTCATTCAAATTAAAACGTTTATCACACTTATTTTATCGCATTTTTGCATGCGAACATTGGTCTTGGCCTTAATTCAGAATTTATGTACAATCAGTGATGTCTATACAAAACAGTGCTCTTTATTTACAGGAAGTCCAGTGTGTATGTATCACCATGAATGTGATGATGCAATGTAACTGTGGATGCCCTTACGAAAAATAAGTTTATTCAAGTGTTCTATTAGTATACTTCTTTTAAACTAAAAATAAGAAAGTATACTTTCAGTCTACATTTTATATACTTCCTTGTTCCTTCACCGTTGTTTTTGATTACGCTTTGTTTATTTGAACCAGCTGCACCCATACTCTTGCCTCAACTCATTTCCCTGAGCAACCCATGCCAAATATTGACATTTTATTGGTTATCTGTTGTGTGAAGTGTGTTTATATCTGTAAGGGAATGTAAAGAGTTTAGTGCATTTCTACTACTGAGACATTTCTACTTTACTGTGAAAATAAATATTTTATATTTTATATAGAGAGAGTTTTGCACCGATTCAATGACTATAAAACTACTAAACTAGTAGTTTACTGAGCGTATACTTCAAAGTGTGCTTTCATAAACAAAAATGTTTTCAAAGTATTAAAATAGTAAACTACTAGTACAGTATACTTATAAGTTCACTTGTAGTGAAGATGCAGTGCAAATGAGAAACGTAGTTGTGAACTAGTTGTGCACTTAAAAGTTTACTACACTTATAGTACACTTAAACATTCTTTTATATAAAAAAGTGGGCCAATTTATTCCCAAGTAGTACTGAAATAGTAAACTTTCAAGTTTACTACGAGTATATTGAAATTAGTATACTTACTACATAAAGTATACTTTAAAATATACTTGAACATTACTTAAGTATACTTCATAAAATGTACTTGAAGTATACTTCTTTTCGCAAGGGTGGTTACGATCACGAACTATGCTACATGTTACATTAGAATCACATGCATTTTGACAGTACGAAAGACAAATGAACAATACTTAAAGAGATAGTCCACCCAAAAATGAGAGTTCTGTCATTATTTACTCACCCTCATGTCGTTACGAAACCTGTATGACTTTCTTTCCTCTGTGCAACACAAAATAAGATGTTTTTGGGTGAACAATCCCTTTAAGTGCTCTGTGTCCTTTAAGGTAACATGCGCCCTTACTACAAGTTCGATAATTCAAGATTGCTTGTAGACATTATCTTCTCTGAGAGGCTTTGGGGAGAAACCATCTGGCTGTTGTTGGAACACCAATCAGAAAGAGTCTCTACTGACACCTGACTCACGGCACCTTGTCGACGGCCAGTTTTCTGCATTTTGAGAGAGAGAAAACTGGACAGTTTAGAAGAGCTGGATGATCTAAAGACAGAAAGCATCCTCTGATGATACTTGGACCTGACTGCTCTGGCAGAACGGTACAAATCGCCCAAGAAACAATAACAGATGGGATTGAGGCTGGAGTTAGTAAGGCCCAACCACTGTGCGAAAGGCCGAGTCTGCAGAACCCAGTGAGGAGGATGAACCTCGTGGTCAATGAGGATGTCTGCCACGTAAAGCGGGAGCCAGGAGCCGGCGAACAGGAGGACCAAAGTGACCACCACCTTGGCGATCTTCTTGCGCATCTTCAGACGCGAGGCGTGTATGGCCAGGCTGTGCGGATCGAAGTCTGCGAAATGTTGAGAAGCCCTCCAGAGCTTCCTGCCAGTCAAGAAGCTGATGATTAGGTTAAAGGTCACAGGGATGCAGTAGAAGCTACGAAAAGGAGCACGTTGTAGACCTGCTTGAGTCTAGCCTGCGGCCACAGCTCTCGGCAGATTGGCACGGCGATGTCGATCAAGTGGATCTTGTCCAGCTTGATCATGAAGAGCAAAGGCGCGCAAATGGCAGAGGACAAGACCCACACGCACACAATGGTGATGTAGATCTCTTCTGGGTGAAGTACGAGAGGGAATTCAGCGGGCTGTGAACGCTGTAGTATCTGTTGACGCTGATGACGGTCAGGCTGAGGACGCTGGCCGACACGGACACGGCCTGGATGAAAGGAACGGCCCGGCACAGGAGGTCTCCGTACACCCATGCGGTGTAAATTGTGTGGCCGAGGGTGATGGGCATGCAGATGCAAACCACCATCAGATCACACACTGCCAAGTTCACGAGTAAATTCCGGGTGGCACTGATACTCTGTAGCCTCTTACTCTTCTGGCAGGTAAGCATTCGAATGGCCATTAGATTTCCAATGAATCCCACCACGAATGATAGTGAATACATCACCGTGAGAGCGATAGTGGTGGGCTCTTTGATCGTCAGCAGAAGCAGTCTCTCCAGCTCTCCACTCTGGTGGAGGTAAACATCGCTCATGAAGTCATCGGCACCGTGGAAAGAGACATTCAACGACAGCAAGGTGTTTAAGAGCATATGCTCCTTTTTCAGCAAACCTGCAGTGAAATTCATATTCCTTTTGTTTCCCTTAAGGAGATATGCAATGTTTTGATATGCGGTGGTTGGAATCCAAAGGCTGCTTCAGGCATGCCAGACTCGAGTAATAAAGCTTAAGGCATCTTCATCTTCAGCCAAAACGAGTAAGGTAATGAAATCCATCATTTAGCCAACCGCCCTCTACGGAAACATGGCACACATTAGGAGGGAAATTAAATTACAAGAAAACAAGAAATCCAAGGAATTGCATTGACTTAACTGTATAGCCTTAAAATCGACTGCCTGATCAATGATAGATAACACAAATAACTCTCTCTTTTAATATTATATTTTCATTCATTTTCTTTTCAATCTTCTCTTTTGTCATACAAGATTAAATTGTGAATTATGCAAACCACAATAAGTCGCTGTTACAATAAATCAGCTGCTTAAGCAGAATAAATAGTGTATGATATTGTGTGATATTGCTTAAGGACACAATTTAGCTAAATTATTCTCATTTCAGACAGTTTGAGCTATGTATTTGCAATAAAAAAACAAAATAATAATAAAAAAAAACCCTAGAGAAAACAAGCATTGTGTTGTGCTTCGGGAAAAAAAACTCAACACAGGGTAGTATTAATAATAAGTCTGTCTTTTAATATTGCATGCTGATTTTTTTCCTTCAAAATCATTCAGAATTAAACTGAATTACGCAAACTCTCGGAAATGAAGGATCTGGACCAACAATAAATCTATCTTTACAAGCTGCTTAAACATAATAAATCCAGCTGTTTTTAAGTACTACCTATTAGCGATTTCCCACTGACATATTTTACGCATGTGTCACTTTCTCCTTATTTACTTCTGCCATGCATTAGAGTAATTATTTAATCTACAATGTAAACCGCATCAAGAGAAATCCAAGTACATACCCATGTGTGTGCAGTAGCAGGTGCAGTCAGAGGACGGACTGTGTTAGTGTATTCAGTGTGTTTCACTATCATCTCCAGCTGAAGGAAAGAAACGAGTGTCTGCGGATGTGGCTCACACACACACACACACACACACACACACACACACACACACACACACACACACACACACATTCTTTTAAGTGTTTAAGTGTCATAAGTTAAGTGTTTAAAAGTGTCATCTTCGGAACACAAATTAAGATATTTTTGCTGAAATCTGAGAGCTGGCTCACTCCTACATAGGCTTCTATATTGAAACTTGCCGGCCCAGTAAAGACAATGTTAGTCAAGAAATAGTCCAAGTGACTACAGTGGCTCAGCATAAATTTATCAAGTGACGAGAATACTTTTTGTGTGCAAAAACAAAACAAAAATAATTACTGTAACAGCGCAGCGCTTCTGGGTTGTACGTCAGAACGTAGGATTATTTTTTACAGTTTTTAAAGTTAATTTTTTTCGGCACAGCTTAAAATGTTAGCTAAAATCTATTGAAGAAGGTATACTTTATATAGATAGCCTATTTTCTGCCATTAAACAGTCTATTATGAGCTATAATGGCTTTTCAGGTTATAAACAGCATTATATGGGATGCCCCTATTCTGTGATGTTAAAGCTCTTTATACAAGCTATATTTAGTCTGCCTGTGGCTGTCAGGCAGACCGCCACTCTCAGCATCTGTATCTGCCAAAAAATGGGAACACATTGCATTATCACTGATTAAAAAAAGTTTTTGACCACCATTCAGAAGTTTGGGGTAGTACGATTATTATTATTTTTTTATAGAACTTTACCTAATATACCTTTTACAATGTTGCAAAATACTTTAAAGGCATTTGGACTTTCTATTCATAAAAGAATAAAAAAACAAAAAAGTACTACAGTTTCCCCCAAAATATTCAACTGATCATAATAAGAAATGTTTCTTGAGCAGCAAATCATCATATTAGAATGATTTCTGAAGTATGTGTGACACTGGAGAATGAATAATGCAATACACTACATTTTAATACGTATTCACACAGAAATTATTCTAAATCTAATAATATTTCAGAATATCACACTTTTTTTTACAGTATTTTTGATACATTTTAATTACCAATCCTACATTTGTGACTGTCAAGCATAAAAATACATATATATATTTTGTTATATGAAGTTCTGTTAAAGAGAGAGAAAAAAAATCTCAAGCTAACCAGTTATATTTTGATTTATTTGTCATTTGTACAGTTTCTACATACAGTATATGAATTAATATTCATAATAAGATTTCTCTTTTGGAAAACTGGTTGAAGAGTTTTATGTCAGTTTGGCTAAGTGTAATGTATGCACTATGTATAATTTTATATTTCTATTCGTAAATGCTTCCGTGCAAAGACAATAGAAAACAAGACTATTGATGTTTGTGTTGTTATTCAATGAGATGTGAGCATATCTTTAGTATTGATTTCTTAGGACAATTTCTTTTTTTTTTTTTTTGGACACTGATGACACCAGGAAGTCACCCAGAACACTCTGACCAGACGAGTCTTTCATAAATCTTTTTTAAGCCTCTCATTTATTCACAGATTCATATGAATATGTAGTTCAGCTAAGGTATGTCAGTACCATTAATCACACCTTTACAGGCAGATGAACTCAAGATGCATGAAAGGTGTGTAAACAGAAATGCAAAAAAACAATAACCAACTCTAAACAAAGAAACGGCTCATTCCAAATGAATCTCCTGCTAGGCCTTACTGCCCACCCTCAGAAATAGTGTTTTTTGGTGATCTCTAAAGAGGAGATATTGACGTCGTTCACCACTGTACTTTTGTGATGGTCTTCAGCTCTTCCACACGGTGTTTATACTGCATCACCTTGGTTTCCTCAATGAAAACATGGAAGTTATCATTGTCAGAGTAAATTTCAATCTGTTGAGAGACAGGGAGTTGATGATGATTAAATAACTCACTCATAATCAAACTCAAACTCATAATTATCACTATAAAAATTTTCTCATGACGCTTTATCACCTGGAAAGGCTCCTCTACTCCGAGGGGAAAGTTGCTGCACCTCTCCTCCTTCCCCCAGTGGTTGGCCATGTAGGAATTGCAGATGATATCTGACTCAGTGAAGCGGGGGTTGAAATGGAAGGCTATTCTGTCATCGTGTTCACAAAGGAAATTGATCTCAAACCTTGAGGACAGAGAAAGAGAGACAAATTCGCTATAATGAACCAATCATCTTATATTAGCCGATACTGAACCTGTGACAGGTTCTTGTGCTAAGATGAGGCACTTGTATTTGAGCTATTCTCCATCACTCTCCTACAAGTGAATTTTAACAAGAAATGGTTGAAGAAATCATGTTTAACCTAGATTATTCTTTAGCTTGTGTTTGTCTCTATAAAAAGAATAATAATTGAACTGCATCTGGATTGATAGATCTGTTCTGTTCAGCATTCTCAAGAAAATTGCACATACATGAATTGCCACATGAATGCGTATGATTGTATTGCCATTTTTATTATGTTGGCTTTCTGATCTACTTCTTAAGGTTTTTTGTTATCATTCCTAAGACAAACATTTCTAAATGTATTTCTGTGAGAATAAAAATATAAGTAGCAATATTCATTTTTTTCTCTCTTTGACATCACAGAATCATCCAGAAGCTCTCAAATCACTCATATTGATGAATGATTCATTCATCAGGTTGTTTATAAAGAATAACTGCAATGTAAACTATTTTATAATTGAAGAGTAGTTCATAACAACTATTAAAAGCCGAACCAGAACGTTTAAGTGTAGTTTAAACAGCTTTAACCCTTAAACAGGCATTTAACCCTTTAACCCAGAAAATGATCAGCAAAAAAAAAATAAAAATAAAAATAAAAATCATTTCATGTAACTTTTTACATCATCTTGACTTAAGTTAAACATATCCAAAGGATTTTCTTAAATATTTGATATAATTTGGATTTATGAGTATCTCCATTGCCCTAGTTGATAAAAAAAAAGCCAAAGTCATCAATATTTCTATATTTGATATACATTATTTTATTTTTTTATATGCAATATATATGTATGATATGTTTAAGTGTCCTAAAGTTGAGGCATACACATTTCTTGTATTTTTACGCTGCTGAACTGTCTTGTCTTCAACCTCAGGTGTGGGAAACTGTTTAATGTCCAGTGTCCTGCAGGGTTTAGCTCCATCCCTATAATGCATCATATAATGCAATTTATGATACAGCTAATTACCGTTTTTTGTAACAATAAACGATTGGCTGCTGATCCTGGGGATTAAACAACTATCAATGTGGGTGTCTGTTTGGGCTTTATCGCCTATAATCCTGAAGACTTTGGTTAGACTTTTCTAAAATATAATATATTTTGCGTATTAATCTTTTTTTTTTTATCAAATAAATCGTAGAAATATTGATAACTTTGGCTTTTTTATACCCTAGGGCAACAGAGATACTCATGAAATCCAAATGATATCAAATATTAAAAAAATTCCTTTGGTTATGTTTAACTTAAGTCCGGATGATATAAAAAGTGACATGAAATAAAAAACATTTCTGATCATTTTCCACTCTTGCCTGTTTAAGGGTTAAAGTTGTCAAAACTACACTTTTTCTAGGCTTTTTCAAGCCAACATCAAAGTTGGTCAACAAACTTTTAAATCTAGTTATTATGTACTACTCTTCAATTATGAAAAAGCTTACATTGCAGTTACTCTTTATAAACAACCTGATGAATAAGTAATTCATTAATATGAGTTATTTGAGAGCTTCTGGAACTAACAATGAGCAATACATGTGTTACTGTATTTGTTCATCTTTGTAAATGTTAGTTAATAAAAACAAAGCTGTTCATTGTTTGTTAATGTTAGTTCACAGTGCATTAACTAATGTTAACAAGATTTTAATAAATTATAAGTAAATGTTGAAATTAACATTAACAAAGATTAACATATGCTGTATAAGTGCATTACATTTACATTTACATTTAGTCATTTAGCAGACGCCTTTATCCAAAGCGACTTACAAATTAGTTCATGTTAAATAATGTAGGTAAATAGTGAAACTTATTGTAAATATGAACTGATATTTTCAATCTCACAGAAGTTTTGAATGGGCCTATGGACTCTTTCTTCTGTATCTCTTTGTCAATTCTTAAGACCGATAAAAGAAGCAAATTTGATCTATGGTTTGCCATTAGCACAACACTTAAGTTTTTTTTAAAAACAAGTTTTCTTTAGACAACTCCTTTTGCATTCGGCAATGAGCTTTACAGAGGCTGATGACTTACTTGGTGGCCTCTGCTGGAGTCTCTCCTTTCAGGATAACACTCCATCCTGGACATAGTCCATTAGGACAGGACGCCTCAAACTGATTAAAAACATACAAAATATCAAGCATAATCAATTTCACTAAGTAGTACAGAGTGGGGGTCAATCCATTTAGGGTTTTTTCAAAAGCTGATGTTTATGATGATACTGATAACTAGAGAGCAGGACTTTAGAAAGGAAAATGAGATGATTTCTGGTGTTTTACAGGTAGTGATGGATTGTTCTTTAGATCGAAACTGAGCCTATTTTAATGTCCCCATTACTTTGAGTGCAGCCACATGGAAAATAATTAAAGCATCATTAGTTTAGCTTGCAGAGAAAGAGAGTGAGAGTGAGAGAGTGGGCAATGCACTATGCAGAAGAGTTAAGAGTCACCTTCTCATTTCATTGGAGAAGAAAGTGCATTTTAAATCAAATATTTATCATCTAAAACTGCTCCTGGTTTAAGTGATTAAAATGTAAAATGCCAGACCACAAACTGCTGTAATCACGTCACCACCTTTCTGTTTAAATGCTTAAGTGCATTTTAGCATCAGTAAATCTTGAAAATCTTGGCATTACTCAACACAATAAGCAAACTTGAGCGGACTTTGTTCGCATGTTAGCGGAGCCGGAGGTTGTTTTGCTTACCTGTAATGTCATCTCGTTGGCAGTGCCAGTGTATTGATCAGCTTCCAGCTGGATGTGTTTTGGCGGTGAGGGGTCATTTAAAGAGAGTGGGACACCACGTGAGGGTGAGCTTAGCAGGATAAAGGCTGCAAAATAAGCTTTTGTGTGTGGCAGGTTCATGCATAGAAAAAAATTAAGTGTAGAAATACAATGCAATACAATAGATTTGCCTTTGGCCACATGGGAGGCTCGGGATAGACAACCAGAAATAAACAACATCAGGTCAAAATTTCAGGTACTTCACCAGTTGCATAAACACGATTGCAGATATCGTATATGGAAATAATGATGTGGTTAATGATCCATCGCTCATTATGAAACACAAAACATCACTATTGAAATGAATCACGGGATTTGTTTTTCATCCAATGGAGTGTATACATTATCCGGGGGAAGATAATGTGTTTTTGATGACCGTATTTCAGCCGTTCGGGACTCCCGTAGGAGCTGGCGCAGAGGAATTGTTGACATCAGCAATGAGCGAAAGGTGCCATGTGACTTTTTTCAAGTGTTTTTTTCTTTTTTTTTCTTTTTTGTAACGGTAAACTATTGGCTGCTGATCCTGGGGATTAAACAACTATCCATGTGGGTGTCTGTTTGGCTTTATAGCCTATCAAATCTGCCAGCCCTCAGGAATTTCCTGCTGCCTTTAGTCACAATGGCTCACTAAAGCTCATCGGGGCCGAGTGTATGTCCCTGCTTACAGCTGCAAAATACTCTGAATTTCAATACCGCCTAGGCCAAAACGATACTAGGATTCATAAATAAAATGTCACGGTTTTGTGTACAGTCTTTGCACAATGTTAAAGCAAGTGAAAAACTCTTCTCAGACTCTTATTACTATGGCCTTTGGAGACTGGAGAATGTCCAAAAGTACCTAATCTACTCTCAGCCAGATCATGTCTTGTATAGTTCAGTGTGTATGTGTCTGTGTGTTTACATACATGGCCCCTGGCTCCTCTGCAGTTCTCATCAGTTGGCCAGGCACCCCCTATACCTCTGAGATAGAAGAGAAGGACACAGCAGCATATTCTGATCACAGTACTGTCATCTCCATGCACGCCAGGGGCTCCGTCCTGCTAGATTACATCTCATATGAGGCTGTGAGGTGCCTCTCGGGTAACTCCAGCCCAGACACACAGTGACAACAAATGGCTTGTAACTGGGTGCGGGTCTAAACAGAATGCTAATATGAACTATCAACTACACTGAACTATCACAAAGCATCGTGACAAATTGTGTCGCTTCTAATGCCGGTGTAGTGACATATTAAACACTCTTTGGTGAAGTCAGCTTTACGCTTGTAGGAATTTAGAAATTAAGTGTGTGTCTTGTGAAAAAAGTTATTAATATTTACTTAGACAGACAGACAGACAGACAGACAGACAGACAGACAGACAGACAGATACATTCACGCTTAGATACAATAGTGTAGTAATTAAACAGTTGAATGCGTTACATAAAGTGCATATCTGAATACACACATGCATGAATGCACTGGGTCAAAGAGTGTGAAATGAACTGTCCACTGAGGTTATATTGTGGAGGATGGGGGAAGGTTGTACTGTCTGATGCAGTGAGAACAAATGATCCACCATATCTCTTTTTGGAATAATGTTATTTATGATACTCATGGTTTAATTAGGTAATTACCTATGTATGAGCCGGTGTTTGTGTTGCCTGCCCTCTTTCTCATTACAGAAAATCACTTGTGGAGACACATCATTATGGACTGAAATTTCATTCTCCATTTATTACCATACATTTTTATTGAGAATCTAAGCCACTGGGGGAATTCTGTGGAGAAGATGAACGTCTGAGTCACATATGCTAACATTATATGCTGTAGTCTCTGCTGGCAACCTTCATGTGTTCAGATGTTGTTTGGCATCATTATGTGGTGTGTGTGTGTGTGTGTGTGTGATCACAATATTACATATTTCATCAGTGCAAGGCTGTGCACAGATAAGCCTTTACTGACCTTTATGTTTGGCATCTTTATAACTGATCACAAACTTGATAACATGCTATATCTGTCTGGGGTCTCAGTGAATCTGGATATAAAACAGGAATAAATGCAATAAACTTTCCCGTGGCAAGACTGTCTTACTGGTGCTTACTTCACTGTAGACTATGTACATTACTGACAGTTTATTTATTGTATTTATTTATTCATTCATTCATACTGGCATTTTCTATGTTTTTCAGGGGGCAAATTCAATTGAATTAAATTGAAAATACTTTTAAATTGTCCTCAAACACAAGCAACATTATGATGTTTCTTACAGTCATATTTTAAAAGAGCATATCTTCTCTAAATCCGTAATACCTTCAATAATACATCTGGTTTAAGTAACAGAATTTACTAAAATAATTTAATGGGAAAATGAATGTTAATTTTGTGAATGTTGCATGCGGCAGCCCTGCCCTGCAAGAATAAATATACAGTCAATTCTGTCCGAATATTAGAGTTAAGGAGGTATACACTTGGCCAGGAGAGGGCGACAAAGATTGACTTACATTCATAACGAATACAGGAAAGACCTATTGTGTGAAATGAAAAACCCTGTTGCTATTGGTAATGAAACCAAAATAGACACCACAAAAGTAAGTGCATTCAATAGAGTGTCTGCCCCTTTTATCATTATCAACTTCACCGCCATTTTCTTTCTCCATTGGCTATAAATGCACATACCCATAACCTAATGTCATTGTTTGTATGGGAAGCCAAATATATGTGTTTTCCACTTTAATAGGCTTTTACTCACACAAGATGGAGCTTAATATGGAACAACTCACCAAACATCAGGGCCTGGGAGAAAAGTCCTGTGAACTGCGTCCGTACTACCGATACTCCCACTGTACTAAAAGAAACGACCCTGGTCTCCGCTGAAGCGATATTATGTTCCATAAAAAATCTAAAAGGGCCCCAAACATATTCTACTTCCACTTACAGTATAAACAAGCAGGCTATACATTATACTAGTATATGTCACAGATCATAAAACACCCCATAAAATGATTCTCAAGGACTGATTCCTTCAAACCCCAGTTCGTTGTTTACATCTCAGTCCTGTCTCAGGGTTTAAAGCTCTCATTCCCAAGAGAGTCTAGACAAAAAAAGACAAACATGCATCAAGCATGTCTCCATTTTTAAAAGGCCTCCATTATTCACCGCGTCATAATGCCGTGTCTTTGTTTGCTCCGTCCTGTGTGCATAATAATGAGAAGTGGCTGAAGTTTTGGCCTTGTGTGCAAGGCCCCCACCGATCTCAGGATTTCCATTTACATATTGATGCTGTGCGATGCAACTCTCTCAGAGCCTTGTGAATATGTGCCATATGGTGCAGATGGGCCAGACTACAGCATGACAAGCAGGGCAGCCTGATGGAGCTCTGACAGCATTTTCTCACCCTTCGCTTGACAGAGGTCACACAACAGGCTGCTCTTGTGGACCCTTCTTTGTGACAGTCAAAGCATCATGAATCATCCCACTTGTGCCATATGAACGAGAGGATCCTATGATTTTCAATTTGTAGAAGGACAGACAAGGAAACAGTGTCGGGCTCTGGCTTATTTTGCACGTCTTCAGTTTGCGGATAAACATTGGTTTTGTTGTGCTTCGGTGAATATGATTATTCTACTGCTCATAAATCATTCACTACTAGGCTTAAGAGAAATAACCAGTTTACATGGAAAGAATCTCAGCTGACTAGCTGAAGACGTTACCCAGACAGATCCGACCCACATCTGGTACACGTGGATTCCACACGGCCCAAATGTGGGCCGGATCTGGTCCGACACTGGTCTGGGTAGCTTTACACATTATACCAATAATTCAATACTTCATTGAAAATAAATTCCAGCACAACACTACATAACAACCATTATGAATGACCCTTCACAATACTCACAATATAACACTATTATAGGCTTACTGTAGTGAATCAGGGTAAGACAAAAACACGTTTTGGAAGAAGGATGTTGTATTGACTCATTATTTAAATGACAAAAAGTTACACAGTGTACCTTCAAATAACATTGAGCAATACATTTGTTACATTTATGAATCTTTGTTAACGTTAGTTAATTCAAATACACCTGTTCATTGTTAGTTCATGTTAGTTCAGGTCCATTAACTAATATTAACAAATGCAAATTTTGATTTTAAATGTTAAAAATAACATTAAATAGGCCTAATATTAATAAATGTTTTTTTCATTGTACATCTCATTGTTAATTCATGTTAACTAATGTAGTTAAATAATGGTAGCAAATGAAACCTTATTGCAGTTACCAAAATTCACAACAAAATAAATAATTAAATATGTCAGAAAACATCAAATTACACCAGTTGTTTCCCCACCAAATCCATTCTGATGCCACAGTCGACAGCATGAAGCTATTTATGAATATATCTTCAATAAAGCAACTTTTAGACTCTAATCCGGATTTAAAACACACATTCATGTGGATCTGTTTTTCACAAAAAGCTCAGATTCACACAAGTATATGCGCTCACACGCATATACATGTACAACAGATGGACAGATGCATCAATACAATAGGGTAACTAAGTCCAGATGGGAGCCATATTAGCTCTACTAGCCCCAGCTGCTGTCTGAACATGACTATACAAAATCCATCAGCTGCCCTATCCTAACAGACAGCGGCCTGTTCATAGCCATGGCAACAGCTCGACTGCCTCGGCCGGTACCTCCACATGTCCTACGGAGAAAGGGGCATGCACCGAGCGATCTGATTGGCCGACGGGCCTCCTGCTCCTCAGCTCTGTTTGTGTCTCTCTATGGGGTAAAGTCTGGGAATCCTTTGAGGATGACAGTCCTTTAACCTCTCATGACACGCAGAGCGAAAGGGCACCAGAGCTGAATTTGAATGCTTAAAGGTTGCTCCTTATAGCTCACCCGACTAAATTAAGATATCAGATAGGTTTCCTTTAATTATCAACTTTGTCTCTATCGTAAAAATCTGTAGCAGAAAAATTTTGCCGAGCAAGGGTAAATGTGACTACACCTTAACTCTAGAGAAACATTATTTTAGATATTTTTACCCCCCTTTCACTGCCATTAAAAAAGAAAAAGAAAAGAAAAAAGCAGGTGAAAAACTTCTGCCACCTACTGGACTGGAGTATGAAGCACTGCATGGCGCACAGGAGAGAAATGTCATCTGTTGTGATTTTACTTTTAAAATGACTTAAATATTTGGTTGTTTCCGACCATAACCAATCTGAGAACTTGGAAAATGATCAGTAAGCTGCATATACTTTTTTAATGACAATCTTGGGTGCTTTATTAAGCATTATAGCAAGACGCTATGTACCGTCAGTGTATTGAATTAACAGATATTCAATCTTTTCTTTTCTACATCAGAAGAAAGTAAGTCATACAGGTTTGGAACTACATGAGGGTGAGTAAATGATCACAGAATTGTCACATTTCAAGCTAAAGTCTCTCAGTGCTTTCTAGGGAAAACAATTGAGATATTAAAGAGATGTCTTTCCTATTGACTAAGCCATCATGAGGGCCCAGTAAAAGGGCAGCATGCCGGCTCAGCTACTGTTTATGTAGAGACCGCCCCTGACCCTCACCAGGTCACACACTCTTGACTCCTCACAAATCACGGGGCAGAGGAGAGGAGGGCTCATGTGTGTTTGTTTGTCCGCGAGCAGCGCATGTGGCATGCCTGCCCCTCACAGATGATAGACATCCCAGGGGAGACCCCCCCTGCGAAACACATTCCTTCAGCTGCGGAGGCTGTGGTGAGTCTTGTGACCACAGCTCTGATCAAATACGGACCCTTTGATGAGGAACTAAGCCCTCAAGATCAACCTCACAAGCATAATGCAGTAACTGTTCACATGTTCACACTACTGAAGAGCTGTCAGGACTTCTGTTAAAGCAGATTTATGATATTTCTTCCTCATTTACATTACGACTTTACTAACTTGTATCACTTTATTCATTTAATGAAATACAATAGGGACCAAAACAACATTGAACCATATATTTTTTTTTTTCTAAATATCTTCGTTTGTGTTACACAGACCAGGGCCGTCATCATTTAAGAAGTGAAGGGGGACAGACATTTTAAGTTTTATAACTTTTTTTCTGACCTTTGTCTAATTTTTCATTTTTAATTTTATTATTACATTTTTTACTGTATGTCAACAACATTGCTAAGTCAATATTATTTGTTTCATTTTTATTTTTCCTCTTTTTAAGAGTAAGAATTTTTAGAGAAACACCTGAGAGAAAGTCATAAGGACCATAATGAGACATAACTGGAACTCCTGAAAGAGAAAAAAACCCTCCAGTATGGTGGAGGCATGAAAATATCTGCTGGATTTTTCAAAGATAAACTACATTTGCTAAAAGAAAGAATAAAACGGCTGGAGATACACAGTATACAGTGTAAAATCTATCACATTTTCATTTCCATGGTTTTATTAGGGACCATAAACAGCCCTGGCTCCACCAATAAAGACCTAACATGGCCTGCTCAGGACCCATGAAAGGAAATGAACGTCTTTGTTCTTGAGGAGGTGAGATAATGCGGCACAGTTAACATTTCTTTATCATAAACCGGGGTTGTTTGCACAGGTGTCTGATCTTTCGCAGTTTTGACTATATAAATCATACTTAAGTTGTAAGCGTTCTTGTTTGTTAGCGGTCTGCCTTATCTGTTTGGACCAAAGTCCTGGATATGTTAGGCATTTCAGACAATGCTGCTGTGTTTTTTCACAGTCAGGTCTGTTAGGCTCTCTGCTTTGAGGTCAGCTCAAGAAATGCAAGACAATGACAAGCCAATGATAAGGAAACTTTGACAGATAAAGCAACACTTGAAAGGCAGCCCCAAAACACTAATATTACACTGTAATTTGGCAGGAACAGCTAAATATTTGGAAAATTTGGAAGTTGTGAAATAATCACATTTGGAAGGTGTTTTGTGTTATTTTTCTCACTGGTAACAGCAATAAATCCAACACACGTTTTTGCACTTAAGGAATAAAAAGGTTGGCAAATGTTTCCCCTCTATTTTAGTCAGTGTTACTCAGTGATGATGTAATGCTCCTCTGTGCTCCCTTCTGTTTCAAGGGAATACTGTGAGGGGGAGACAGAGACCCAGGAGTAACTTTCTACCGCATTCATTTGTTGACTCACAGGATTTGAGGCTCTAAATCTCAGTTAAACAAACTCCTTCATGGTCTGGTGAGACTTACAGACCCTATCAGTAGGATCCATGGTGTCTTTCTACTGAACCAGTAAATCCCCAAGACAGGGGAGGAGAGTGACGGGACGGGGCAGCAAGGGAAGGGAAGGGAAGGGAAGGGAAGAGAAAAGAAGAGAAGAGAAGAGAAGAGAAGAGAAGAGAAGAGAAGAGAAGAGAAGAGAAGAGAAGAGAAGAGAAGAAAGAGAAGATGGATGAGACGAGAAAGGGCGAAACGAGAAGAAACAATGAGAGGCGAGAAGAGAAGAGACGAAAGGAGAAGAGAAGATGCAAAAAGATGAGATGAGACGAAAAGGGGCAAAATGAGAAGAGACAATAAGAGACGAGAAGAGACAATAGAAGATGAAAAGAAATAACAAGAGATGAGAAGCAAGAAGAGAAGGGAAGAGAAGAGATGCAAAAAGATGGGATGAGACGAGAAAGGGCGAAACAAAAAGAGACAACAGGAGACGAGAAGAGACAAGAAGAGGAGAGACAAGAAGAGGAGAGACGAGACGAGACGAGACCAAATGAGACGAGGAGAGGAGATGAAATGATGCAAAAAGAAATAAAACAAATTGATAAAAGAAGTGTGAGAAAAGTGAGAAGAGAAAAGAAGACTTCAAGCAAGATATATTTAAAATAAAATAAAACTATGAATGTTTGTAAGAGCCTTTTATAAGAGAGAAAAAACATTTATGCCATGCAGTTCCCAAAAGGTAAAGCAGTACCTGAGGGTCCTGAACTGAACGCCCATCAATAAGAGGCATGTCACCTGCCCTCTGGTCTACTCCTATAAGACTGCTGTCTCAGGTGGGAGGAAACATTAGGATCATTAGGACTGACCTCTCTCCTTTAGAAACCAAAGCTCTCTCCTGTCCTCACAGAAACCCAGAACCAGCGCACTCTGTCTGACACTGCGCACTAATGCAGCACTTACCATAATTACCAGTCCAGATCTATCCTGCTCATAATTCTGCTCATTTGACAATCTGTGTGTTAGTGAGTGAGTTGTTAGTACAGGGGGGCTGCTCTGTGTTTACTCAGCTTTTATTGGCCACATTTCAGAGAACGAAATGGCAGCAAACAAAACAGAGGCCTTATGGTGCCCAGCAGGGCTCCTACAGGAATAGGGGCAAGTGGTTTGTGGACCCCGTTCTGTTTTTTCTGTCTTTCTTTCGTACTATTTATTTTCAATGACCCCGGGCACATGCAAACTGTTTTCTGGCAGCACTGTCATATTAATGACATTTACAGGTGCTAGAGCACCGGGACAGCAAACAGCAGGCATTGGGATTTTGCCAAGACATGTTGACACGAAAATTTAGTCTGAACTCCCTAACCTATCCATAACTTATCCCTAACTCAGAAGGAAATGATGAATAACACTGAAGAACCTAACCCTGGTTGTAAGTCTAAACTTGACATAAACTGTAAACTTGTCCCTCAAATCTGATTGGTTGATTGGAATGTTGTTCCAGGATTAACAAAGAGGTTGATCCAGGAACATGTTGTTCTTGGTGAAATCACGTTCACCTCATAAACATGAGCCGACTCCATCAAATTGAGGGAAAGATAATGTCAGGACATGAGGCATTTTTCATAATAACATATAGATTTGATTGTATTAAATTCAGATTGATTTTTTTTTATAGATTATTTATATTAATAGTTGTATTTAATCAAATAGGAATTGTGTAAATGGCTTAAGAAAATATTGATTAAACCTTCATTCAGTAATTCAATTTGCACTTCATAAATTAATTGTTGCATAATAAGCAAACTGTCAGGCAGAGCATGGCAATACTACAACTGTAAACTAAATCTCGAAAAGTAAGGACTCCCAGCCACAATGTGTAGCACATAACGCTGTGTTTGGGACATTTCACACCCGTCGAGACAGTCGTAGTGTCGCCCGACCCTCTATTTTAAGTTCTTTGATAAGATTAGGCCTCTTAAACCTGACAGGTCGACTTGTTCTGTGTCCAAAAGCACTGCACGTCTGTCACTGCTGTCTGAAGATATTGTGTCTCTTCAGTCAATTCCAACAACCAGTCTTGTACAATGAGCGAACGGATCCTTTACATTTAGGCTACATTTAATCAAAATTCTATACATAGAATATAGATTTAATGTAGCCTAAATGTAAAGGATCAGTTGACTCATTGTATAAGACTTGTTTTATATATATATGAACATGAGATGATCATCCTATTTTCCTTTAAAAAACATAATATCTATCTTAAATAATGTATGCTACAATCTTTTATATGCTAATAAAGCAATAAGCTACGAGAGACTGAGAGCTATAATGATTTTACCACTGGTAAAGCGACCAGTAGTCATACAGAGCTGGTGATGTGAGTGTCCAAAAAGTCTGATAAAAGACACCAATGTTTTATACAGTTTAGTCATGATAACTATCGGGGTAGTTTATAACACATTATATTACAACGCATTCTCATCCTAGGCCGTCATATACTGACGCTTTTGACATTTCGTCTACATCCGACGCACATGGCACCCTTTAGCGTCAATATGAGACGCAGATTATGGGTAGGTTTAGGTCTGGGGTAGGGTTAGGGTTAGACCGCTAGGAGGCGCATCTGGACCATATTTATCTGCGTCTCATATTGACGCTAAAGGGTGAAGTGCGTCGGATGTAGACGAAATGTCAAAAGCGTCAGTATATGACGCCTTGGGATGAGAATGCATGAATGTTTCTCCAATCATTTTTACATATTCAGGTCTTTAGCAAACCAGATCTATATCTAGTGCGGATGTCCTGATAAAACTCTCTGATATTAGAGTAACAATTACAGAAGAATAACATAAACCATATTGCTACCTGGAGCTTGGAAGAATTCAGTTGTTTTATACCATCATCACTGTCCTTGTCAGAGCTCATTTCCCAGTATATTCAGAATCTGCGAATTCGGAATATTTGCGATCTCAAACATATTTGTAAAGTTATTATTTTTAGCATCTTCAAAATCAAAATTTGGATCCCTGACAGCTTCTTCACCTGATCCACCAATCAAGTTACAGTGACACTAATATTTGATTGCGTTCAGTACTTGCTTTGCAGTAAATCGCTGAGACATTTCAAGTTTTGCTGATGAAACTTCCTATTCTTTTGTGAAACGTCACTTCATCATTTCATGGCTGAACTATTAATTTCTGCTCATATATAGGTTAGCATATCTCTTGTAGAATATCCAGGATTATAACAGAGTAAGAGGGATCATAAAAATGTATAACTGAATTTACATAAATAAACCAGTTCAAAAGTTAAACATCTGTTTTATGAAATGGCTTATTCAGACAGTACTAAATAAAAAAAAGTAATATGCAATTTATATGATCCTTCTTAATGGGCTAAGTAATATAGTTCATAAGCCTGTTTATGGTTGCCAAACATCATAGCAATTTGTGTAATATCGTAATATCTACCACTAAGATCATTTTAATAATATGTGATCCTGGACCACAAAACCAGTCACATGGGTTTTGAAATTTAGATTTATACATAACCTGAAAGCTGAATAAATAAGCTTTCCATTGATGTATGGTTTGTTAGGATAGGACAGTATTTGGCCGAGATACAACTATTGAAAATCTGGAATTGAGGGTGCAAAAAAAGTTTTAAAGTTGTCCATTTATGTTCGCGATTGTGCTGCATTCACTCACAAAAATAAATGTTTTATATATTTACTGTAGGAAATTTACTAAATATCTTCATGGAACATGATCTTTACTTAATATCCTAATGTTTTTTGGCATTATACATACATACAATTTTTCTAAAATGTAATTACATGTAGGCTATATGTTCAATAATTTTGACTCATACAATGTATGTTGGCTATTGCCACAAATATACCCGTGCTACTTATGACTGGTTTTGTGATCCAGGGTCACATGTGGTCCTAGTTGTTTTATCTGTTTTACCTGTTTTATCGCTATTTAACAGTACAGGGTCAATATACGGCTCATCCAACAAAAATGTATAATCAGAACTGTGTGTATTAAAATGAGTTATTTTTGTGTATTATTATTCGATTATGATAAAGAACAAAGTATTAAGAGTTCTTTATATAAATGACAACTGGTCTATGTTGGAAATATCTTCATGGAACATGATCTTTACTTAATATCCTAATGATTTTTGGCATAAAAGAAAAATCGATCATTTTGACTCATACAATGTATTGTTGGCTATTGCCACAAATATACCCGTGCAACTTATGACTGGTTTTGTGATCCAGGGTCACATGTGGTCCTAGTTGTTTTATCTGTTTTACCTAGTCTTATCTGTTACCTGTTTTATTGCTATTTCACAGTATAGGGTCAATATACGGCTCATCCAACAAAAATGTGTAATACGAACTGTGTTTATTAAAATGAGTTATTTTTGTGTATTATTATTCGATTATGATAAAGAACAAAGTATTAAGAGTTCTTTATATAAATGACAACTGGTCTATGTTGATAGTCTGTGCAGTGTCATTCCTACGCTAATGTGCTGTGCTGCTTTAGCCCGTCCTGAGCAGTTTTGTTTACCAGACGTGCGTAAATCATGATATTGGAGGTCTTCTGGGGGCGTAGGGCTGTGTTGAGGGTCAGAGCAGGGTCATCTGCTAAAATCATTAGCCTTTTGGACGTGCACAAGCGCATCTCTTGCATCACCACTCATGCGACTAGCCGCTTATACATTTCATCCATTCAAAACAAGACACCAGATATGCCATAGACAACCAGGCACTGCAAACGCCTGGCCAGTAAACATGTTTGCAAGATTAATGAATGGAAAGAAGCAGAGAGCACTCTCAGGATATATAGCGACATGGTTCAAATGTGGGATATGTTGATAATTAGCATTCTAAGCATGTTAGCCAGGGTTCAGGGGTCACAGATCAGGTTCGCGGTGTCTGTTACTGAAGAATATACCATGTGTGGGAGCATGAGGTGAGTTGCTTTAATAATTTTTGAGTATTTTCACAGATGCATCCCTGCTACCATTTTGTTGCACAATTTTGGGTAACACTTTGTGGTAACACTTTACAATAAGGTTCATTAGTTAACATTAGTTAATGTATTGACTAATATGAACTAACAATGAGCAATACATTTGTACAGTATTTATTAAAGTTAGTTAATAAAAATACAGCTGTGCATTGATTGTTGTTGTTATTGATGTTAGTTTGCAGTGCATTAACTAATGCAACATTTGATTTTAATAATGTATTAGTAAATGTTGAAATTAATATTAATTAGATTAATAAATGCTGTAGAAGTATTGTTAATTCTTAGTTCATGTTAACTAATGAACCTTATTGTAAAGCGTTTTCATTGTTACACGTTACATGTACTTATTATAGTAATAAATAATTATGCATAATTACACACAACTAACCCTAGCCCCAGTAAGTACATGTTGTAAATGAATACTCAGTACTTAAATGTATAATAATACTGTAACAAGGACACCATCAAATAAAGTGTAACCAAATTTTGGTCTTGTAGACAGCAAGTCTGCAAATTGGATGTTTAGAAAACAGGAAAATTTGACTGAGAACAAGAAAAATGTGCAAGGCATGTTGAAAGTCAAAACAGGTAAGAGCACTTACAGCTGTTATGTGAGATCTTCAAAGGGTACAATCATTACGACACATCAGAAGACAGTGTTTTGCCAGTTTTAAAGTAAATCAACATGTGACCATCATGTCATAAAGGTCCCACGGTGGTTTTTGGAAGTTATGTTGTGATTGTCCACATGGAGATAATGACCCTCGTGCTCTGAAGCCTGCAGGCCAGACGGCAAGCCTTAATTCAATAGCCCTGAAGTTCTTCTTGTGTGTGTCATGTCTGGAGTGATGGTCCACACGTGTGTTAGAGGAATCACTCTGATTTGACACCTTGGCCTCAGATCAAAGGTAGGCCAGGACTAGAGGTCTGGGCACAATGTGTACAAAGCAGTCCGTTGACAGATTCACGTTCTGACCAGCCGTTCTTCCTGAAGAAAAAGCTTGTGCAGGATGAGCCACATATTATACTGAGTGACACCCATGATAATTTGATCCATACACCAAAAACTGGAGATGAAAACCACCATCACCCTTCATCTCAAGCATAACAAAGGCTCATCTACAGTATTTCAAGGGGGTTTCAATCTTTTTGAACCAAAGTGAACAAGAGGGACCACCTTCCCAAAATATAAAGAAAGCTATGTATTATGCACAAATATACACTAAAAAAGGTTAGTAAGTTTATATATATACTAGTAGTACTTTTTCTTCAAGTATGCATTCAATTGATCAAAAGCAACAGTAAAGACGTTTATATTGTTACAAAAAATGTCTATTTCAAATAAACGCTGTTCTTTTGAACTTGCACTGCAGGTTCTGCACAGCACAACTGTTTTCAATTGTGATAATAATCAGAAATGTTTCTTGAGCACTAAATCATCATATCAGAATGATTTCTGAAGGGTCATGTGACACTGAAGACTGCACTGATAACATCACAGGAATAAAATACATTTTAATATGTATTCAAATAAAGCAGCCTTGGTGAGCATAAGACTTATTTCATAAGATTAAAAAACCAACATTTACCAACCCCAACCCCAAACCCAACCCCAACATTTTGGTAGTGTATTTTTACACTTTATAAAAAAATAAGTAAATGTGATTGTTTGCTTAATTAAATCAAAAGAAGCCAAATCAAAGATAATATCTGGAAATCATTTACTTTGTACTATTATTATTATTATTATTATACATGTCTTATGTTTCATTGGAATATCGCATTTTCTAATATACAGTATGTATTCTAAGATATGCATTCACTATTCATGATGATAAAATAAACTTTTCCCCTTATGTTTTTTTGTACCCCAGTCCCTGAGCCCTTCGACTACCTGGTTTTAATTTATTTCTTTAACCTGTTGGAAGGTACGACCGACTAACAGAGATATGGTGTTCCTCTGATGTTTCCAGGTGCTTTCTTGTCTTCACCCTGTTAGCCATTTGATTGTAAATTTCGGCCCTGAAAGCCTCCTCCTCCACACATTCCCACATCCTTTTGTTTGCATTCTTCTATAATGGTCTTTCACTTGTAAGAGTGCTTCCCTTTCCTTTAACTAATTGATTTCCAATCAGACGATTATTCCAAGAGCTCTTTTAAAAGCGACCTGGTGTTTATAGTGTTTACAGAACATTTAAAATTAAAATAGGAAAAGGGACTTTTTCATTTTCTCTCAACAACATGGCAGCATGGTCCTAGTCGACAAAATAATTATTCTGTAATTGTTGTTACTTTCTATCGATATCTCTCAAGTTCGAGGCTGTCTGAAGTGCTTTTAGGATTTCATTTTCACTTTTTTTCATTTTTTGTAACTTAATCGGGGTCAACCTGAGAACAGACACAATCACTCTATGTTTCCCAACTGTTTTATATTCAAAAGAGCCACAAAGAGAACAATTGCGGAAACAGGTCAAACTGCAACGAGAGGCTTTATGTGGCGATATTATTTACAACTTCCTTTATCATCTACTGTTCTGATGTTGTTGCTGTTCCTTTGTTATTTGAAGGACAGTATTTGTTTCAATGAACAAAACTCAGAAGAGATAGACCAGGTTCAGAAAAAGGAGAGGCTCTGTAGAACCAGAAGTGCTTGGATACAGGAAATGAACAGTCTTATAGACCTCTCGATTAATTTATCTATGTGTACAGCTTGATGACAGAAAAGCGAGTGCAAATTTGTCATACTTTTTACTCAGAGCGACCAATGGAACATTGAATGCATATGTGCACAGAGCATGTGCAAGATCATGTCTGAGGAGCGAGGGAGGGAAAGAGAGAGAGAGAGAGGGAGAGAGAGAGAGAGAGAGAGAGAGAGAGAGAGAGAGAGAGAGAGAGAGAGAGAGTCATGGCAGATGGTGGGCAGGGCCCCTGAGGCTATAGAGCAATGCTATACCCTGAGACCAGAACACCTAATAATGCCCTGTTGAGCTTCCCACCTGCGGCTCCCCACCAGACAATGTTATCTCATCTCCCTGACCTATTGTGCATCTCATTGGCTGTAATGATGGTGGAGAGATCCACACTACAATCCAGATATCTCCCTGGAGAGATGGACCCTGGGAACGGCTCTGCAATCAATGCATTCTCCCCATTACACCCAACCATTAAAATCACCACCAATGCACAGAGACGTGATTGAGATCTTTGAGGATCAGTCATCTATGAAGAGACATGCAAAATGCATATTCCTGAACAGTGCTTTACACCTGGTTGATTCTGATCCAAAAACGACCAATTGTAAACAATAAAATGCAACCAAATAATCATGGATTAGGATAGCATAATAAATAGGATTGTCAATCATTAAAAGCATGGGGAAAAAATGCTTCTCATGTCTTCAAATCAAAAATCAAATTGATCTGTCATTTGATAGAAGAAGCCAAATTAGACAGACACCAACACGGACAGGTTGAGTACAAGGTTAAAATAAAGTTACTGTAAATATGGGTCCACTTGCCACTTAAAATACTATATTTTAAAGCGATATGGAGGAGATTAAGAGAAATGGCTTGAGATTAGGAGGAAACTGCGACTTTGCCAAACTCAACGGATCTGGCCAAGCAAGCTGTGAGATAAACAAAATGCTATTGGCAATTTAAAAAAATGGGAAGAGCTGTTCGATATGCCCCGCCCTGTCTTCCTGTTTCAGTGGAAATTACATTACATTACAAAAATATTAATAAATATAACGAATATAAAATGTACTTTAAATTAATTTTTTTACAATATTACAAAGTGTACTTGTTAAAAGTGTACTTAAGTGTGTTAATAAACAGACTGGAAAGTGTATTCTCTTTTAGTATAATTAAGTGGTCTTTTATGTAATTAATATTATATTATCTGCAAATAAAGGTTTTTTTAATATAAATATTTAAGCCTTGACTACACTACAAGTGCACATTAAATACAATTAAGAGCACTTCTTTTTCACAATGGTTAATAATTGTAATATGTTTTTTTTGTTTTGTTTGTTTATTTATGTATTTTGGTCCTGTGTTGTGTCACCACTTGATGTCCCACTGTAAAATCTAAAGCAAAAGCAGACTTTATATGCATAATATATTTGAATGTGTATGTAGAGATATGGATCCATATGTTGATATAGCAATTAGTTGTCTCAACATGACCACCAGTTTATGTATTTGTTTTAATTTTGGGGCCTTTGCCTTTTTGATTGGACATCAGTTACAGGAAACGATGGGGAGAAGGAAGGGGTGAGATCAGGGAATGACCCTAGCCGGGTTAGAACTCAGGTCACCCAAAAACAAGCTAAAATGTCGGAGCATGTGAATTACCCCTAGGTCTCTGACAAATTTTTGTAATACTTTCTGAAGTCTAATATGTAATGCACCATGAAGTCATTTTGACAATCATAAAGTTATTGCACTGTTTAATAATGATACAACTTTCCAAAGACAGGCTACACTGTTGCTAAGTTTATTAGCTAACATTTAAGATAGTCTAAGGCTGATTGTTTTCTGCATTGCAATTGACTTGTAAGCTTTAAAAAAAAATAAAAAAAAGTGACAGAGACACATCACGCCTTAACACTCGCCCTTATCAGTCCAAACACAGGCACTGTCCCAAATCCCTGCACTCTCCCCACTGACTTAAATCCACACAAGGAATGACTGACCCGGCCTGGAATGTGCCAAAACAAGGGTTCCCTCGGATATTTAAATAGCAATCAAGTAAACTTTCACAAATCTGCCAACACAGAATATCTGACCCTCGGTTTTATTGGGTGTATCTCTCTTGAATGATTTACAGTGTTATTCTTCTGTAACACAGCACCAGACCAGTGCAATGCTGAGAGAGTAATTTCCAGTGGCTTCTGATGGAGGTTTTATTCACAGGTCCTCCTGATAACAGTGCTAATCATTGTGTTAGACTTTAATCTGCAAGTAGGTTTGCCAAACAAAGACGCTCATTGTTCTTCAACAAAAAAGAAGCGGCTAAGAGGAAACAAAGTGGTTCAAATGCTTTCAATGTGCTGAGGGGTTTCTTGAGAGCACCTGGGGCACTGTACCGTTACTGAGAACAAATGAATCATGAGACAGGTGGAGCGAAGTACCTCTTAAAGGTACTGCCTGTTAACAGAGACCATTTGTAGGATTCGTTTTGGGGTTTATAAAGAGAAAAAAATGCAACTAACTTTTTTGTTAATCTTGTGGACTGGAATTAATCTTGCTATTTGCGCTTAAAAAATAAGGTTGAATAATGACTTCCCCAAAGAACCTGTTTCACTGAACAGTTCTTAAAAGAATAATTTTTCTTAGTGCAAAGAACATTTTAATAATAAAAACCCTTTTCAACTATGAAGAATCGTTTGTGCCGTGGAAAGTTTCCATTGATGTTAAAGGTTCTTCATGGAACATTAGATTCCAAGAGAGAAGGCTGCATTTTAGTTAACAACACAAGCTACACAGCTCACATAAATCTATGAAAAGGCTTTGATCTTTTAACCCTTCCACCTCAAATAGTTAAAAATGTAATGCATATTTTATGACAGGCTACACTCCAATGAAAGTGAGATAATTACAGGTAGAACTGATACTGCCATTACCAATACACATCTAAGCACACAAAGAGGGAATGTTCTTAGGAAACTGGAACCCAGAGCTTTGTCCTACCTCTTATCTAAATGTCTCTAGAGAAGACTCTTTCCTGCAACCCTCTGCCCTTTCCCTGCCTTACTTTACATTATCCTTCCCATAAGGGAAAGCAAGAAATCGGAGTTCAGCAATCACATCTCAGATCTATTTTCAAGTTTCAGATCTAATCAATCAAATGCTCAATATGCACTATAATGATTTGTAAATGTGCTTTTAACAACATACCCTTCTATCTCATTTACATTATAATGGGTTTGCAGATCAGCAGTTTTACTGGTTGAGGTTCACCCATGCATAGGATCATTATGGGCGGGAATGGAATAAACAGATGTTGATGTGTAAGTAGTTCTGTCAGCTCTTAATATCTCTGGCTAAGTAAAGGCCTTTTCAGCGAATATTCGCCGCAGTAAGGCTAAATTAAAACAATGTCTCCCTGTGGATCTATTCACACAGACGATGAAAATTCAACTGACAACAAAATGAGGACTGGGATATTGTGGTTCTTAAACTGGCTTATTCTCAGAGATATAGTTTCGATGACATTTCTAAAAAGGCTATCACTACAGTCACATCTTATAAAGCTGTAATGCATCTTTTACTGATACAGGCCCTGGTCCTGTGCGATCCCCAGTGTTGGGTAAGTTACTCTAAAAAAGGAATTAATTGCTAGCTACTAATTACAACAGTGTAATAAGATTACTGTACTAATTACTCTCTCTAAAAAGTAGGATTACTTATTAGTTGCTTTCAAAAATCCCATATCAACCTCGACCAGTTGAACAATACAAGGATAGACAGGAAACTGCTCTTTTAATTTTTTTCAAATAAACAAAATACAATTGCATAAATGATTCTAGAACTGACCAAAGTACTTGGAGAAGGTTACATTAAAAACATTTTAACATTAAATGTTGATGTTAAATCCACTATTGTTTTTTTATCGAATTGTATACACAGTATTTAATGCAATTACATCAGAAGTAACTGTAATTAAATTACTGAAAGATTAAGAGTAATCCCTTTAAATGATAGTAATTAGATGACTTCTTAATTAATAACACCCAACACTGGAGATCACCATGTGTCCTGGCAGCAGAAAATGAGAGCTGTAATCAGAGCTCAATGCCATGCTTGAACCATGCCTGACATCACCCCATCTCTCCTGCTATACCAGAAAGGCCTCGACGTTGAGGTGAGATCACTTGTGCCTCTGTGCAAAACCATGCTGGACATTTATCTACCGCCCTTGTGGACAAAAAACAAACTCATGGCAAACTTGCTTGAGAGAGAGCAAACAAAGCCTTGCTCTTTACTGATGTCAAAACAAACAACTTCCCTGTTATTTTTAGATGATAACATCTACAAGCACACTAACTCAAACAGTATGATAAAACGGTTCCTGTCATCTTTTGCAGTACTCAAGGGCCGATTGGCACATATAAATGACCTTGATACTTGTGTTATCTATCTTAGACTCACATATCAAAAACAAGTCAAGTCAAGTCAAGTCACCTTCATTTATATAGCGCTTTTAGCAATATGGACTGTTTCAAAGCAGCTTTACAGTGATAATAGGACATTAAATTAACAGAGATTGTGTTGGCTTTACAGCAGCTCTAGAATAAAGTTATTGTCCTGCTAAAGTTAGTTTTGATTGATTCACTTCCGTCGCAACAATCATTAGTTATTAACTTAGGGGCCGCTTACACGACACCGTTCTAACAGAAAACCCTTAACGTGCTCCGGCCCGCTCATTCGCAGAATTATTTAGCGCTTCCGAGTAGCCAGTGAACCGGAACTATTTTGACAACGCTTTATCTGTAGAGAGGTAAAGGGAAGGGAAGGAGGCCTTCACAGGGGAGGGACTAGTTCAGGAATGCGTTGTCGTCGTGTCCAGGCGCAGGTCCTTCATCAGATCCGGATACGGCCTGGATCCGGCGGACTGCGGTAAACCTCGGGATAAACAGAGAGACTAATCTTAGCATAGACGCCATTCTTCTTATGATGTAACGAGTACATCAGGATTTATGGGGAGTGTTCCCGGTTCCGGCTATGCAGCCTAACATTTCATATGTTATGAATATAGTTTTTCATAACATATATGAATATAGTTTGGGTTTTTTTGACCAAAAAAACTAACTTAAGTTGTAGCAGGAATGTGAAGTATTTGAGAAGTACTTTACAATGCTTCAGTATTATTTTGAGGTTAAAAATGTCGACCAAATGCATAAATGTAAATGGCAAATATGAACTTTTATAACCAATCACATCCATTTTTAGTGAAAATTGCATTTGGATGCAACTATAGACCTTGTGAAGAGACATCTCAGTCAACAAAATAGGTGTAACGATTAGACACAAAAGAAGATATTTTAAAGAATGTTGGATCAAAGTCAATGGATACCGTTAACAGTTTGGTTACCAACATTATTTAAAATATCTTCTTTTGTGTTCAACAGAAGAACAAAACTCATACAGGTTGCTTTTAAGGTTGCAAAAAAAGATTCAAGTGTGAACACGGTATAACTATTCAACCGTCAAACAAGCAGAAAATCAGACGCTGATAAACATTTTCAGGTAACAAATTTCAGGATATCAAAAATACAATTTCTTAATTCTTAATACAAGATAGATTACAATGCAATTCTAGTGAAAGAAAAGCCAAGGGAAAGGGAGAGTAGAAAGGACTGGAGATTGACTCACAGACTGACAATGAAACTGATGAGCTAGAGCTTTAGGACAGGAAGTGGGTCTCAGTCAGACTCTCTCTGCTCTTATCTCACCCAAGCCAGGAGCTCTCATCCCGCCCGGAGCAGTCAGAGGGGGTCACACATGCTTTCAGTCCGTGAGCCAGAGCACTTCTGTTTACACACTCTCCCTAAAGCTGTCACAATGGCAATTAGTGAAGATTTACACCACTTTCTAAGGAGAGCTATAATCTTAGGACCCTTAAACAGCAACCATCTGAGACTAATCAGTACAGATAAAGAGAGCAGAAACATTCTGCTAATGAGTATTTCTAGTAAATAGCTTTGGATACTATAAGGGTGAATTCACTAAAGAGCTGGTGGCATTTCAGAAAAAAAATTATATATATATATATATATATATATATGACAGGGATATTTAAATCGAGTTCAAAATTTTTTTTAGAAGGTGTAAACTAGAATTTCTAGTTTGGAGTCTGTTAGATTTTTAATTACCTTTCTTGGCAAACTATTTAGACTTGTAACAACATGCCCCCACTGCCAGCTAACCTACGACCTACATATTTAATCTCCTTGATCACTTTCGAAACAAACACTTGGTCTCCATTTCACTCTCAGAGTGCTCTGTGATAAACATCAGCGTTTCTCACAGGTTCGTGTTTTAGGTCTTGTAGAGAGAACGGTGTCGTCTTGCCGGCCCTGATTTGGTAACTGACGATTGTTGTGACGGAAGTTAATCAATCAAAACTAACTTTAGCTGTAAAATAACTTTATTCAAGAACCGCTATAAAGCCAAAACAATCTCTTGTAAACTCCAATCACCGGCCCAAAGACGGTGTTCCGGTGTCTTGGTCGAAGGGAATTCAGCGTGTATGTCTTTTCAGGCGCTTCTGGAAAAATCACTTTAATTTATTAAACAGCTGATTTCCAATTTTAATTCTGACTCCATTAATAATTTAATCTGACTCCAAATTTAAGTGACTCTTTGTTTTTACTGATTTTCTCTCTTAACAGCTGATCAAAAGATGAATTGTGATTTAATTTAGATATTTTATTATTCTTGTAAAATTCCATACTTTCAGTTATTAATTCATTATGGACCCAGTGCTGCATAGAGATCACGTCGGCCGGATCGTATTTCTCACGGACACAAACTTGTTAATTCTGATTTTAGTCAGAGGATGTAGGGTTTGCTAATACCTCTAAAGTCGGTTGCCTACTGCTCACTCGAATTTAATTTAGCCATTTCCATACAACTTGCTAAATCAGTGATAGACAGAAATCAAAAGGTCTTCAGATGACGTGCCTACTGCTCCGTTCATACATGCG
>FLSR01004875.1:14287085-14320796 GCA_900092035.1 Leuciscus waleckii
TTCTGACGGATTTGTGTGTGTGTTTAAATGTTTTGAAAAACCAATAAACTGTTAATCATAAAAAAAAGAGAATGTTCTGGAAAGTGATTTTGTGGCTTTCTGTGATTTGGTTTTTGCGCAAGTGCATTTGCTAAATGAAGGCGGATTGTATTTAATTTGCGTAATTTGGCTTAATTTGATTTGACGACAGTCACGAGACCGATTACTCGATCCAATCACGTTGATGGATAAAAATAAAATTTAAAACAAGCATGTAATGAGTAACGACCACAAACAGAAGGAAAATAGCGGAGTAAAAGTACCGATACATCACTTAAAATGTACTCAAGTAAAAGTAAAATTACAAAAAATGTAAATACACAAAAAAATGGGGACGGGGACGGGGACGGGGACGGGGACGGGGCCTGGGTAGACTATATAATTGGATATTGCGATATTTTAAAGGAAATTATCCATTTTGCCCAGACTTAACTACCACCTGCAGCAAAGGTAAAACCGCCAACCAATGATTTGTGTTGGGTCTTGTGGGATCCCAATCCCAGTGCAGTCTTCTACTGTGGGGTTTGAAGAGGGGTTTGAAGAGAGGTTTGAAGATGCCAACTTTAAAGGAGCCGTATGTAAGATTGTGGCCAAAACTGGTACTGCAATCACTTTCAAATTACTGTAGAGCGGTGTATCCCCAAAGCATACTTAAAAATATTTAAATAAGATAAACTGGTCTTTTTGTGGAACTCCTAGTGAAACAGCACTTAATATATTTTTGGGATTGTCCTTATACACATTGATAATGGATTGATTTTGTTAAACGTATTAAGTGAAATTTGCTTTTTATAAAAAAAAGAAACAAAGAAACAAAAATGAAATACTGAGGCACTAAGAGCTATATTACTCAGATTTCACTGCAGATTTAGTTAAATATAGATTCAAGAGTGTTTAACATTAATATTTAAAAGATAAAAAATTTGAAGATTTAAGACTTACATATACACACACACACACACGTTTACAACAATACATAATGAACATGAATATAGGCCTTATATATATATATATATATATATATGTATATTTAGACTAGAGAGAGAGAAATTCAACGTCAATCCTCCACACTCCATGTAATTAACAGACAGAATGTGCACAATAAGCTGGTTTGCAAACTGCCATGAAACGTCAAAGAAGGACTTTTATTTTGGTCTGTGATGTGACGTCATAAGTCTGCGCATCCCCTCGTCTGTTGTGATTCGGGCTGAAGAAAGGTTTGTGTTTGTAAACATTTAAAGCGTTTAAATAGATACAAATCGTTCAATCACATTGATACCAACAATGTAAAACGAGTGAATTATAAATCCTTGTAATATCATATTGCCTGTTTAACATTAATTAACGTTATTTTTGTGAGTAAAGCGCATCCTTACATGAGTAACATAAAAGGTGCTTCTCATTTTGCTCCCTATGAATCAGTTAATCGTAAACACGAATTTGTAACGGCAATTAATGATGAAGGAACAGCTTTTCCAAACAAGGTTGATAATGATTCATTGATTTCAAGCGCTCGTTTCATCGCATGCTGAAGAAACATGTTGGTATAAATGCAACGAGAACACAAACATTGACAACATTTATTAACCAGTTCCTAATGTTTTGAAACCTACAACTCATTAAATACAACTAAATATGAAATGTCTGTATAATTTGTGTGTTTTATATTAGTTGTGTTAGTTTTGAGGGGTTTTTGAGGCCATTTAACCCTTTAAGGCCAAGGCATTTTTTCAAGTTTCTTTCTTTCTTTCTTTCTGAGTGACATACACAAAAAGACTCATAAGTTCAAAACTATAGCAAGGAGAGTCAAAAGATTGGTATTGATAGAGAACCTTTTAGAAAAAAGTCATTACATTTGGACATCCTCATGCTGAGAAAATACTTTTTTCAAATTACATTACACAATTAAATGACACATCTTTTTTTTATTTGACATGCAATAACTCGGAGGAAATAAGGTAGAGGACAAATCTTTTTTTGGTCATGTTCCCCTACATGTGAGGTGAATATAAAATTATTTAATTTACAAGTGTCATGCGTATGATTTATGACATCAATTACTGCTTTACTTATTCAGAGACTGAAGTAACTTCAAGTTATTAGTGTAACAACAGCCACCCCCTAAATAAATACATTCTACTGGCTAAGACCTGGAGGAGGCATCTGCGCATGCTATAGAGTAGAGCGTGACTTTTGACGGTTAACGGACAGGTCCTTCTGTAGTTGCATTCACAAAATCAAGGTAGCAATTGAAAACTGTGTCTATAATCACCATACAAAAGTTCACTTCAAGAATGACCACACTGCTGACGTGATCTTATCTCTAGCACTCCTTGCACATGAGTTATTGCAGGCACATATGAGCACGTTATCAAACCGGCATCATTTTTCATATCGGTCAATGACAATTATATTTTCAGCCTTTATCGGCCGATTCGGATGTCGTGCTGATAATATCGTGCATCCTAACATATGTGTTATTCCATTCAGGGGTTGCTTAGTAATTTGATTATGATTTTTATTTCATGGGGTGTTGTACCGCCGGCAATACACTTAGGGTATAAAGGATTAAAGGGTTAGTTCACCCAAAAAATTTTATTCTGTCATTAATGACTCACCCTCATGTCATTCCAAACCCGTAAGACCTTCGTTCATCTTCGGAACACAAATTAAGATATTTTTTGATGAAATTTGAGAGCTTTCTGTTCCTCCATTGACCGCAACGTCATTGCAACTTTCAAGGCATGAGGGTGAGTAATTAATGACTGAATTTTCATTTTTGGGTGAACTATTCCTTTAAGGCCATTCCCTCTGATTGACTCTTTCTAGTGCACTGACTACTGAACTAGGGAGCTGATTGAGACGCACACAGAGATTTAGTTTTGATTTAATTATTTCTGTTAATTATTCTTATCTTAAACACGACAGAGAGTGTCCAAACACAGAAAACTCCTGGTGATGCAGCTGAGATCCACGTGACACTTTATAAAGATGGCGTTTGTTAAAGAGGAGAGTGAAGACATGAAGATTGAAGAAACATTCAGCGTGAAACAAGAAGATACTGAGGAACAAACAGGTTGGTTTCATTCTCAAAACTGAACTCGGTCATTTAATATATTGACGTCAACAGAAATGAATTACATTTTTGAAGAATGTCATATGAGTCCTAATTGAAGTTATTTTATTTTACATGGAGCAGGTCACTTGATGTTGAGCATCAGTTATTATGACATGAACACATTAAGTTAGAAAAAAGTAATATGAATTAGGGTGTGATTAGATGTGACGGTTAGGAAATTTTCCCACCGCTTATTTGACATGTTACAAGACCGGTATGACGGGGGTGGGTGGGTAGTTTGTCCCTCTTTTGCACCTCGCTTTTAAATCGCTCATTCGAAGGCGAAAGTAAAATTTGCACGGCCACACAGGCATTGATAAAGGTGCAGAGCGAGCGTTTTAATTAATTCCTATGGCAGTTGTTCTTCATACGAATAAACTGAATACGCTCTGTGCCAGTGGGCACTGTAATGAATATGTCCGTGCGCATTTTACAAGTCGGGCGGCATTTGCTTGAATGGTGAGTTCATTATTATTCTTAATGAAAAACACAGCAAGTAGAAAGACACAAGTCAGCTCCTGCATTGAGCAGACACATTCAGTTTTTAATTGTGAACTAAATTATTTTTGTTACTATAAGAAATCAAAAGGGCGGTGCTACAGTGGGCAAGTGATGTAACCGGTGCTGCGGCTGAACACTGGTAACACCGACTATCGCTGCAAGCCTAATATGAATGTAGCCTAAAAAAATATTATCAACACTATATCAAAGTTCCTTTCAAGGAAGGTCTGTTAACCCGGCGGCCATATTTGCGACACCTCCGTCTATTTCGGGCATCCAAGACCAAGGCTACATCCGAAATCGCATACTCTCTTGAGGAGGTACTTATTTTGAATAAGTAATTACTTCACAACTGCTAACAAAGTATGTTCTATATATCATGAGTGGTATGAATGTAATCCGGAAGTACTACATTCACCATGCTGTCATTACTACTACCAGCATCAGTTATGTCGCTTCACTGCAATTCACAAATCCAATTAAAGTATCCATCGTATAGCACACTTCAGAATCTCGCCAGAAGTCGTCACCTTTGCCTACTCTTTTATGAGTACTGGGAATTCGGACAATTATTTCTTCTATTAATCGGATGAAAAATCTAAAAAATTATTGAAATTTGTTTCACTAAAAAGTTCACAAATATTGATAGTTGTTTAAAACAAATGTTATTCCTAGAGATGTATCGATTGATTGGCCAGGGACCGGAAAAAGAAGATTTTTCGCATGATCGGCCCGTATCGTTGACCGGCCGGTCAGTCTCACGTCTTTCCAATTCCGAGCCGTTCCGTTTTGTTGCCAGTGGTGCAGGCAATAAATGTCACAACCACACTCACACTCACAGCCTCATGTAAACGTCATTGGCTTGGAAGTTCTTTACTGTGAGTAAAACACAAAGTTCGCAATTTGCAATACTTGTAAGGCCAAAGTAAACCGTGGGGAAGCCACCACGAAAACGTTTAGAATATTGCTTTCCTAATTAGACACTAGTTTTGTCAATATTGTGCATAATTTTACTAAGTCCAACAGGGCTCACCAAAATCAAGCGCACCACTGATCTATACAAGTGGCGGACACATAAAGCCTTCTCTCAAACATCTTGTGAGTCTCAAGTACCAAAATGGCTAAAACATAGAACGGTGTATCTGCAGTGACAGTTTTTGAACAAAACATATTTTGTATCCGTATACCAGGAGAAGGGTCCATTTTTACAGCTTAAGCCTGTGCATTGCTCCTGGCTTTAGGTGCTGTTTACATGACACTGTTTTCAACTAAAAACGGAAAACTTTTCGGCGTTTATTTACATGACAACGGCATTTGGGGGGCTTGAAAATGCAAACTTTTGAAAACGGTTTTCAATACGGTTATTGTCTCCATGTAAATTATAAAAATAAGAATTTGTTATAACGGTACATCATCCGCATGTGTATGGGCACGCAGTTTTTCTTTTCAAAGTGACATCTCCAGCTACTGCCCTTGCATGAATAATAGTGTTTTTAGTCGTTTTCGCAGATCCATGTGAACTGGGATCATTATGACAAAGTTGTTGTCTGTACATGGAAAACGTTTTTAGTACATTGGAATGTACTGCCTTAAATGCCACTAGGCTATGTTTATACTCAGTTCTCTAATGAATGTTTTCTAAAAGGATTCATCAGGAATCATATATAATATAATATATATAATATTTGTTATAATGATGTGAGTTGGTTGTCAGTTTCTGTTTTCCATCACTACTGCATGTTACTACTATTTGTTTCTTTAAAAATACATGGATCTTGCCATAGAAATAGCCATAGATGACAGTAAAAACAAACAAACATACCAAACTGTTATTCTGAAAATACATTATTAATACTAATAATAATAATTAATTGTATTTTTTTATTTGACTATGCTAGTGTTTTTTGCATAGAAAAATATTTATTTGATTTTTGGTTACTTTTTATAATTTAATAAAAATAATACTTTGAATAATAATGGTTACTATTATTACAGTTTTACTATAAGTGAAATCTGAGACATACAGCTATGTTCGTCTTGAGCCGAAGATTTCAAAGTTATACCTTGAGTCTGTGACTAACGATTCAGGAGTTATGGCCAAAAATGTGCAACTTTTATGTTTTTAGTGCTGTAGCAATAAAATAGTGTAATTGCCTCTAAAAATTTAGCTCTACCATCTGGTCAAGTTTCAAGTCTTTAGGCCTTACAGTTTGGTCTGCATAATCAGGTTTAGGGCAGAAAAAATATAATAATAAAAATCCTAACAATAACAATAGGGTTTTAGTGCTATGTGCTTGAACCCGTAAAATCCTTACAATGACAATAAGGTTTCCCTAATAAAAATCCTTACAATTACAATGGGGTTTCAACACTTTGTGCTTGAACCCCTAATACAAATTCTTACAGTAACAGTAGGGTTTCAGAACTTTGGCTTGAACCCCTTATAATAGCCTGATAAAAATCTAAACTTACGTTTTATTATTAATATCCAACTGAACACAACTGATTTTTTTTTTAATCCTCCAAACCAAAAATTCTCCAATTTAACCAAATTGAGCTTATTTATTGACCATGCAACTTTTTTAAGGTGGAAGAAGGCTGTTCTACAAATGTTAGAAATCAGAGGACAAATCCATTCAGATCTACAATCTTTTGTGCAGAGGTTTTTGATGCAATAATTAATTCTTCAGTTTTGGTTGGAATTAATAGAATAAATTAACTTGACATTCCATCTTTTATAACATTAATACATTATGCTACAGAGTTATGATGTTTTGTTAGGTTTTGGGGAATTTTAAAAACCCCTATTCTGCATAAAATAATATTAAAAGCAGAGGACCTAATACTGAGCCCTGTGGCACACCAATTCTTGTGATTGATAAGATATCTCTTAATTTACACAAGTTAAGTTATAGCAGTCGAATAGATGGACCTGAACCATGCTGATGCTTGTCCACAAATATCAACATAATTCTCAAGCTGTCCAAGAGAATGTTGTGGTCTGTTGATGCAAGATGTAATGAAAGATGTAACTTTATTAAGCACAGTTTCTTTGCTACAATGGGGCTTAAATCCTAGCTGATGTTTTTTGTGTTTTTTTACAGATACTTTTACTCTGCATAAGTGATTATTGTTGAGAGAACAATATTTTTGAGATTGGTCCATAATTAACCAGTTCCCCTGGACGACTGTGTGTGTGTTTACACTTTATTTTGGAGGTCCCCTTTGAACATTCTGTTGACTATAATTAACTTTTAATGAGAGTTAGTAATAATAATAAAAAATAGTAACTTGGTACATTTATATAGCGCTTTTTCTGGGTACTCAAAGCGCTTTACATGGAAGGGGGAATCTCCTCAATCACCACCAATGTGCAGCATCCACCTGGATGATGCGACAGTAGCCATATTGCGGCAGAACACCCACCACACACCAGTTTATTGGTGGAGAGGGAGAGAGTGATGAAGCCAGTCAGTATGTAGGGATGATTAGGAGGCCATGGTGGACAGAAACCAATGGGCAAATTTGGCCAGGATGCCGGGGTTACACCATACTCTTTTTTTTTTTTTTTTCAAAAGGAAACCCTAGGATTTTTAAGAACCACAGCAGAAGGACATCCTAGGATTTTTAATGACCACAGAGAGTCAAGACCTCAGTTTAACATCTCATCCAAAGGACGGTGCTCTTTTACAGTATAGTGTCCCCATTACTATACTGGATTGTTAGGACCCACACAGACCACAGGGTGAAGGGTGAGCGCCCCCTGCTGGCCTCACTAACACCTCTTCCAGCAGCAACCTGGTTTTCCCAGGGGGTCTCCCATCCAGGTGCTAACCAGGCTCAACCCTGCTTGGCTTCAGTGGGCAATCAGTCTTGGGCTACAGGATGATATGGCTGCTGGCATGAAGTAGACATGAAGTTTTTTTGGATAAGGGGGTTTGATAACTGCCAGTTTTAAAGTTTTTGGGATGTGTCCTAAACAAAGCAAAGATTTGACAATGTGTTTTGAGATAACAGGAAACACAATTTTTTGGTAGCTTAGTAGTTATGGGATCTAGCATACATGTTTTTGGTTTTGATCCTTTAGTTTACATGTCTAAATGTTTTAATGTCTGTTGTTCTGTGACAGAAAACTGGGGTTAACTTTTATTTGTCTTTTTTCGCTTAGACCTGATGCCACTGAAAGAGGAGAGTGAAGTACTGAATGAAATGGAAGAAAAAGATCTGTATCAGAATCATCATCATGCTTTCATGACTCAAGAAAAATCATTTAGTTGCTCACAGACTGAGATGACATCCTCACAAAAAACAGCTCAGAAGATAGGAACTGAAAGTAATTTCACCTGCTTTCAGTGTGGAAAGTGTTTCAATCAACATGAAAACCTTATAGTCCACATGGGAATTCACACTGAAGAGAGCTCTTTTACCTGCCAACAGTGTGGAAAAGGATTTACTCAAAAAGGAACCCTTAACAGGCACATGAGAATTCACAGTGGTGAGAGCTCTTTCACCTGCCAACAGTGTGGAAGAGTTTCGCTCAAAAAGGAAATCTTAAGAAACACATGCGAATTCACACCGGAGAGAAGCCTTATACCTGCAGACTGTGTGGAAAGAGTTTCACAGTAGCGCTAAACCTTAGGTATCACATGAACAGTCACAGTGGAGAAAAGCCATTCAGATGTGATCAGTGTGGAAAGAGATTCACACGTAAAGAACACTTTAAAAACCACATGAAGATTCACTCGAGAGAGAACTGTTTTGTATGTCATCAGTGTGGAAAAAGTTTCCCTGAAAAAGGAAACCTTAAAATCCACATGAGACTTCATACTGGAGAGCAGCCTTACACATGCACTCAGTGCGGAAAGAGTTTCACATATAAAAAATCCCTTGATGCCCACATGAGAAATCACACTGGAGAGAACCCTTTCACTTGCCAACTGTGCGGAAAGAGCTTCACTCAGAAAGGAAACCTTAAAATCCACATGGGAGTTCACACTGGAGAGAGCTCTTACACCTGCCAACATGTGGAAATAGTTTCACTCAAAAAGGAACCCTTAACAGACACATGAAACTTCACACAGGAGAGAGCTCTTTCACCTGCCAACAGTGTGGAAAGTGTTTCAATCAAAAAGGAAACCTTAAAAAACACGAGAATTCACACCGGAGAGAAGCCTTATACCTGCATCATTTTCCCGTTATAACTTTAAAGCTGCTTTGAAACAATCTATTGTATTGAAGGAAGTGGATTCTAGAATCCACTGCTGCTTCAATCTATATCTGAGTGTTTATAATCAAGGTATTAATCAATATTTTTCTTTCTAAATATCAAATGAGTTTAATGACTTCTCCAAGCGTATGAGATTTGACTTTGTTATAGAAGTAACCAGTGTGATTACTGAAATGTTTTTTTTTTTATGTTCTTTAATGTCTATATTAAATATCTGAGAGGTGACAGGGTCTGGCCCATGCTAGGAATGCAGTAACAGTGCTTGCTCATTCAGCCCGGCTTCCAGAAATGAAATATGGACTTGTTTTGTTTGAGAAAGGTTTCAACGTGTGTTAAAACATCTTCTAGCACACTATGACAACTATAGGTCACGAGGGGTTACATTGGAACCAATAGTTTAAGACACACAGTCTTGTGACCTCGGAGGGCCACTTGTACCTAACTCAGGGTCCTGGTGGCTGCCTATGGAGATGACTATGGAGATGTGCTACTGCCTATCAGTCCATGTGTGGAAATTTACTATGTTTTTTCTATTTCTTAGCCAATCAGAATCATTCAACCTGAAGCAAGGACATTGCTTAGACCTTGGTGAAGGGTATAATTGCTCTGATCTTTGTAACTGTAAGCGGGGCGACCTACAAACTCCTTGTGAGTCTTGAAGCTGACTTCTGCTGATGAAACTGCAAACTATCTTCAGTAAAAAAAATCTTACATTTATTATAATTCTGACTCTTGTCTTAAATTGACTGCACTTCTAACTCCTGGTCTTAATTAATCAAATCTGGTCCTTGGGTCTTTAACTGTAAATTCCCTGACATATAAAGCGCTATTTAAATAAAGGTGATTTGACTGTGGAAAAAGTTTCACGCCAGAACTAAACCTTTTGTATTCCTTGAACAGTCACTGGAGAAAAGCCGATCAGATGAGATAATTGTGAAAGAGATTCACTTATAAAAGTAAACCTTAACCCTTTTAAACGGGGTGTGTCATCGCTGACACATCCAACCAGCTGTATTTATGTTATCATAACTTTTCAGCCATTTGCACTATCAAAATAATTCAAATTACTCCAGACATTAGATGACAGTAGTCATGCGCTTTTATATGGCTTATTATGGTAATTCCATGATTTCCATCAGCCAATGACAGCAGCTTTTGGGGAGAGCAGTAAGGAAGGATTTGAACAGAGATAAGAAGCATGGCAAGTTAGAGTGTTTTGGATTGCATAATATAATAATGAAATAAAAAAAATGATTGCAAATGTAGGAGTATACACTAGAAAAGGTGATTGCGATGATTGTTAATGAGACTTGGGAGGAGGCTGAGCCGGGACTCCTTCACACTCTTAGCATGCATATAATAAATAATAATAATAATAATAAATTTTATTTATAAAAGCACTTTACATTTTAAGGAAAAAATCTCAAAGTGCTACAGGTCTGATCCTAAAAACAATATCTAGACATTTTTCAAATTCATAAGATCTGCTAAAAAGTAATGTCTTTAGTCCCTTTTTTAAAAGTCTCGATGGTCTGTGGTGCCCTCAGATGGTCCGGGAGGGCATTCCAAATCCGGGGAGCGGCAGAGCAAAAAGCACGATCGCCCATTGTGCAGAGTTTAGTTTTGGGTATTAAGAGGCGGTTTGAGGTTTGTGATCGGAGAGATCGTGCTGTCGAAGCAAGGGTAAGTATTTCTTTCAGGTAGGGGGGTGCATTTCCATAGATGCATTGGTGAGTGAGAAGTGAAACCTTATATTCGATCCTAGCAGACACGGGAAGCCAGTGAAGTGTGTGGAGGATGGGAGTGATGTGTTCATACTTTCGCACTCTCATCAGGATCCTAGCAGCGCTGTTCTGGACGTACTGCAGCTTTTGCAGACTCTTGTTGGGTAGCACGATTCCCTTCAAATCCCGTGCAAAAAAAGAGATTCAGAAGGACACAGGATTTCATCTTTTTGGCAGATCTGTTTGAAACAACATTACATTCACAATATGGCTTCCATGATTCTTCCCCCTTCAAAGTGCCTCGCAAAGGCATCATTTAAACCGTTTGAACGGCATCCATATGCAAAGTTAATTTAAATGATAAAGCCATAGATTATTCAGTATAGGCCTACACATTACAACACTGGACTGAAAAGACACCTTGAAACAAGGGAACTAATCAACAATAAAATTACAAAGGGATTGATGAATCAGAAAAAGAAAAAAATATTTATTGCTTATGTTTCATCATTTAATCAAATATCATCATCATATTTTAAGACATCATTACTATAATTTTTATCATTTGAAATGTGTGTTTAAAACTTTTCTTAATTAATCTTTATGTCTCAAATGTAGCTGATTGACTCAGTGTGAACTTTTGTGCTTGCTCTTTAGATGAGGGCAAAAGTCTGTAAGTTTCTAATAGACAGAACACAAATGTTTGAATATCTCAGAATAAAGCGGTAAACGAATGTTATCTTAGCTAAACATCTTGTAGTGTGCAGGCTAACACCTCAGAGTGTGAAAACACGATATGTGTCTTGTGAATCTGCTTCGATGCAATATACTATGAAAAGAGGAACTTAGATCTGTTCCGATAAGCAACTGTATAATAGGGAGATTAGTATGTCAATACCTTGGACTCAGACCTCGCTCTTTCGCAAAGAGAGATCTCTCAAACAAGAATATTATACTCAGAGTGTGTTAATTGAATTTTACTGAGAAATATTAGAAGTAAATGTAACTGTTCATTTTATGTTTCTTTATTAAACTTTTATTCCTGAGTATGGATGAATTAATTTGACTCTTCATTTATTATTTGATTGTCTGAGCAGACAATAACAGCACTGTTAAGAAATAAAATGTGACTTGATCATCTGCCTGGATCTCCTCCTTGCACCAGGACAAACATGGCGCAGGGAAAGGAATAGGAGGAACAGAACTGGGAAAAATGCGAACTAACAGAACCGTTCAGTGGCGCTGTGTGTTCCCAGCAAACACATTTACGTTTTGGCAACGTCTGTGGCACGTTGCATTTCTGCTATGGCAACGTCGCTGTCTACGTGCTCGCAACATTGTTACAACGTAGAATTGTAAGACGCCGCAGGGCTGTAGCAACGCTGTTGCGCGACATTCAGCAACTGAGAGATGACGTTCTGACAATTTTTTGTTTTTATGCTAGATAGGCCTATAAATATCCCCCATTTAGCATTTTATTGAGGTTAATTTTTAATTAGTCAGATGTTAGATAATTATATAGTTTTTTTATTTTTTATTGTTTATCCTTATTATTATTTAATGGGGCTATCAGTAAATAAGCCTAATTATAATCAACACCTGCAAGTGTACACTTGAAGAGTAAAAATGACAGAAGGTTATGTTAATTCAACTTTATTAAAACTGCGGTAATCAAATTCCACTTCCAAAAGTCATACATTTGTGGGGGGAAAAAATGAAAAAATAAACGAATATATAAATTTCTTCTAAGTATAATAAATAAAACATAAAAAGCAAAGATCAGGGGTCTCATTTATAAACCTGTGCGTAGGATCCTTACTAAAAGTGTACGTGCGCCCGAAAGCCAAAAATGGCGTACGCAAAAAAATATTCAGACTTATAAAACCGTTCGTACGCCAGAACCTGCGCAGAATTCACTTTATAAATCCCAGTCAGCGGAAGATTGTGCGCACATGCGTCTCCACCCCGAAATAACCATATATGGAGCTTACAACGCCTAGTTTTACTATGCAGATCCTCATCTGCATATCATTTGCATATTATTATTCATCCACGTGATAACGTTTAACGGTACAAGACACATTACATTAATAAAAATCAAGTAGTTGCCTATCCTTGCCTTGTTTTTGAATACATAAATCAAATAGTGTAAAATACATTTCAGAGAAAGTTTTTCTCAATCTTTTCCACTGGCCGAATTGTATTTTTAATTGATTTATATTTTTAATGGAAACAGATAGGCCTTGGGCAATATTTGCACGAAACTATTTTCTCAGACAATCTGGTATTATTTATCATGATAAGCAAATATCTCTGTGGTTAAAACATTAACACACAGCACAGCACGCCAGAGGAAAAGTGTTCAGAAACATCGCATCCACAACAAATCTTTCTATTGATTGAATATGGTTAGACATTTCTGGGATGAAAGACGGGTTCGGTCTGGGTGGCCGATAAATGAGAAATATTATTGTGGAGAAAGGAGGCTTACACTTAAAAGCAAGGTATTCAAAAGATGGCTCTGGCATGGTGATGGGGGACAGGCCCAGATAACTTAGGTGGATGACAGCCAAACCGCCGCCGCGCCCTGTATTGCGGGCTTTCTGTAGGTAGCAGTAACCAGGAGGACAGGTCTCATTTAAAACACAGAACACATCTGGTTTGTGCCAAGTTTCTGTAAGGCACACCAAATCCAGACATTTATCCAGAATATGTTCCTGTATAAGGCAGGATTTATTTGTAATGGATTGTGCATTAAACAGTTCAATCGTGATGGTAGATGGAGAAGTGTGTCTCTGTATTGGCCAGAGTAGACTGAAATCCACTCCACGTTTTCCCTCCCGATCCGTACTCAGCATTGCCGTGGAGACTCCAGCGTTACTTATTCTGGGAAGAGTAGAGCCCTGATGACGTGTTGGAAATGCGACAGGGCGTGCGCCAGACCAGAGGGATGGAATGCCGTGATCAGACCGGGAGAAAACAAACTTTCTGCCGCAGCTCCTGTGAGTGTAGCGCAGCCGGCGAAGCAATCCAAGTTGTTTAATAACTGGTATGCATGATGGAACGTTACAGTTATTGAAACCTCTCAGCTGGGTGACGGAATACCCGAACATATGCCACTCGCGGAAAACGGCCTGGCGTCCGGCCACAGCACCCGTGCTGAGCAGAGGAGAGCCGCCAGACCCAGCAGAATCCCGCAGACCCCAGCAACAGCCCAATCAGGAACCTCCCGGTGGTAAGAAGCGATACACAGACATAGAAAAAGCTCCAGGCGAAGGCAGACTGGTAAGTTGACAACAGCTGGAATCGGCGAAATCCGTACAAACACATCCATGAAGTTTGCACTCGTTATATTTACTGGACGTAGTAGTGCTGGTCGATAAACATACTGTATAGCCTGGTTAATAGCAACAATTTTTGCCACAAGATTTTTTTCGGACGGAGAAGCGGCGAACAGACAACGCCAGCGTCCTCTCACATAAGTCACATGCACCCTATCAGGTCTTGCACAACCCAATTAGGATTTTGGGATTAGAACCCAAAACCTCTGACACGTTTGGCAAAAGTTCTACCACTGGACCATTAAGGTACATGTTGGTAAAATAGGCGGATCTATGTATTTATTCATAAGAAACTTCTCGGCACTGACAACATATATTACATCTCATTGAACGACAAATTAAACCCCATGTAGGCCTACTAAATCGATTGCTTGACATCGTAATGTTATTGTACATATATCTGATTTAGCATTAGCAACCCCCACCCACTTTTAAAAACAAAGTTACGCCACTGGTTAGACGGCACACCCACGTGTGTGTTGTGGTTACGAGTGTCAGTAGTCCAGGCTGCATTGTTGGTCTACATTGACGTCACCGTGACATTATCCCACCAGCCCTCGGCCAAAAAAAAACAAAAAAAACAACGAGTTTTCCGAGTCACTTGTCCTTATGAAAGGTGTCACTGCAAGCTGATCCTTTTCACCTCCCTTTAATTCAACTAAACCCATGCACATATTGGGCAATTTTGAAAAGTGCTTTGAATGTAGGGAAAACCTAATAGGCTAGCCTACAACACTGGACAAATTGCCTTATCCGATCATTGAAAATGAAAAAATTGAAAAAAGGCTAGGCCTAGGCTACTGTATTTGTTTCCAAGTGTAAATATGTGGGTGTTTCTTAACATAAAGGCTAATTTTTTGCATTGTGCTTGTATTTTCTGTTTTAGATGCTCTTACACAGCAGATGGGGACAGCCGCCATCACCCAATTTATTTTTGCCCAGGCTGTGCAAAAGTGGCTGCGCTTAAATGACTTGACCACAGATGCTAATCAGGACAACGCATTTCTCTCAGCATCTGACAGAAGCGTCACCAGCTTTCACACGAGTCTTTCAAAATTAAAGAGGCATCAAAAAACCAGAGAATTACGTTTGTTGTTGTTTTTTGACAGCACACTATACGACTCACTCAAAATGGTCTTGCAACCCACCAGTTGAGAAACACTGAGGTAGGCTATACATCTACTGTTCGCCGTTCACTGTTGTTCTGCTGAAGCTCATTCCCTGTATCTTTTCCACACTCGTTTGACTCACTCACGGCATCATCAAGCTAAGCCTTTGTTTCGAATAAGCGACTTCTAGTGGCAAAACTGACATACTGTGGCTTTAATAAAGAATCAGGAATAAACACCAACCTCTTTGTTCTTCAGTGTGTTTCATTCTGCAGTATTCTGGATCTCCCATGTTCTCACTGTCCTTCAATAAACTCTGTCTTTGCAGATTTCAGCTCTTCCTGATGGTTTGATGCCTGTCTTCACTTGTAGCTGATGGGAATATTCCAGCATTTATTGGTGAATTGCAGTGGGAGGAGCTTCACTGAAGGAGGTGGAGCAGATCTGACAAAATCAAGAAGAAATCACTTACTGAGTTTTTTTAATATACCAATTTACACATTTTAAGTATTTATATTCACCTATCTGTCTAGTAAAGTAACATTTAGGTAAATTAATCTCAAAGTGTTGGAATTCACAAAATCTACCTCTTTTTATTTCTAAGAATTTCATCTACATACTTTTTTCCTACATTTATCTCATTTACATATTGGCAGATAATTATAGAAAATCAGCTAAAGTTACCAGATATCAAAACATAAACCATGTAATAATAAAAAAAAGTATATTTACAGTGGGGAGAATAAGTGTTTGATACACTGCCGATTTTGCAGGTTTTCCTACTGTATGGATTTTTCCCTAAACCCTGACTATCTAGCGTCTGCAAATCGACACTTAATAAATAAATCTGTCACATCTACTAATCGACACCGAGCGTCTACAAATCGACACTTAATAACCTTTATACTCTAGCTCTTACAACTGGCCGAGTTTCTTACTCTAACTTACTTGCTTCCCTAAACTGACCTGCTGCGCAGCAGAAATTAACAGACAGACTTTAGCAAATGTCCTTTAAATGCCTTTATTAACGGCCAGGAGAGTGTTCGAGCAGTTCTCAGACAAATTCCATTGAGAATCTCACCGAAAACACAGATACAACAGTTTTTATAGAATCGAGAAAACAAATAAGACTAACATTTCACCTTCAATATGATTGGTTCAATTAACCAATTTTTATAATTTTTATCATAGGTACACTTCAACTGTGAGAGACGGAATCTAAAACAAAAATCCCGAAAATCACATTGTATGATTTTTAAATAATTAATTTGCATTTTATTGCATGACTTAAGTATTTGATCACCTACCAACCAGTAAGAATTCCGGCTCTCACAGACCTGTTCTCCACTCATTACCTGTATTAACTGCACCTGTTTGAACTCGTAACCTGTATAAAAGACACCTGTCCACACACTCAATCAAACAGACTTCAGCCTCTCCACAATGGCCAAGACCAGAGAGCTGTGTAAGGACATCAGGGATGAAATTGTAGACCTGCACAAGGCTGGGATGGGCTACAGGACAATAGGCAAGCAGCTTGGTGAGAAGGCAACAACTGTTGGCGCAATTATTAGAAAATGGAAGAAGTTCAAGATGACAGTCAATCTCCCTCGGTCTGGGGCACCATGCTTGTGTTTTATGTGAAACATGGTTTATGAATGAAATAAATGTTTTTATAAAACTTACCTATATCTTGTAGATGTCACAATAGCTGATCGTGTCGTTTGCTCAAATCTGTTGACAATAAAATGAGCTTAATGTGTGAATTTACAGATCTGAAGACATCAGCATAATGAATGAGGAGAAAACAGGATCTATTGACATGAAATAAAGAGGCTTTTCAGCTGCTCTGATAATAGTGATGAGCCATAGACTATCAATACTCATTCAACAAGCCATTCAGGATCAGCAGATCATCTCACTTTATTATAAGTATTTGCTGCTAGAAACAGATTGTTTGAGTCAGAATATCTGCTGAAAGCAAGTGCTCTAATATTACACTGATTCTTGCGATAAGGCACAAAACATGTAAAAAATTAAGAAATTCATAAAAATAAAAATACTTAAAGTTACATCTAAAGGAAATCTAGATAGTCAGGACATTCATTGCTTTTATTTTTAAATAATTTCGTTAGTATTTTAAATACATGCTCTATATTTGGAAAATACATGTAATTTAAAAGGTGTACAAATTAATTACAATTAATTAATTAATGTATTTTGTGAGCTACTGGAGACTCAGAATGAGACGTACTGTATTGCTAAAAGGATAAAAACAAACCACTGGAAGGATTGTTGTATTAAATTTCATATTAGTTAAAAAATGTGTTAGGCTAGTTGTCCAGATTTGTTGTTTTGTCAATCAGTTATTGTAATCTTCAGTTGGACCGTTGTCAACTCCATCTGTTTTTGTCAACTCTGTCATTATTAACAAAGTCAGATGAAGGTTTCTATTAATTTAGAAATAAATATTTTATTCATTTTTTCACTTAATGTGTTTGAATATTAAAACATCAACTGAACTGTAATATGTCTGATTTGCCTAAGAACATTGGTTATATTTGTTTAATAATAAAACAGAGGGAAGAGATTTAAGCAATTTAGGAACTGGTTTGTTCTTAATAACCCTACTCAGCTCCTTACTGAACAGAGTATTACATAATTGAAGACTGTATACTGTTGTTGGATGGATCAAATTAAAATATCATGCTTTTTAATGCATCAATGCATGATGGAGTTGACACAGATTATGTTAAGAAGTGAATAAATGTAAAAATTTTAGAAAGAAAAAAATTTATTTCAGAAAAACCTGTTCCCTTACATGCCTCATAAGCTGAGACCTTGGTCTATAAATATATCAGTTTATAATTAATATAGTATTAAATACTAAAAACTAACTTCTAAAATATGTTTTGTCCCTTACCTCAAGAAACAGTGATTACTATCATTTCTTAAATGATACAGAAAAAAAGCAGTTATATAAAGTCATACACTAATGACACCCATCTTTATCAAACATTTAATTATATTTCCTAATAACCCCATTCATGGCAACAAGGCAGTTCGCTAACATCTTACCGTTTTGTATGTGAAACTGATTTCTTCTTTCTTTAGTGTACACGAATAGCGCCGAACACGATGGAAACCGTTCAGAAATGACCGCGTAAATCAGCAGATCATCTCACTTTATTATAAGTATTTGCTGCTAGAAACAGATTGTTTGAGTCAGAATATCTGCTTAAAGACAATAAAAGTGCTTTAAAATGACTATTATTTCTCAAATGACACAGAAAACATAGTAATAATATAAAGACAGACACTATGACACCCATCTTTATCAACCATTGTAATTTGTCTATATGAATCTAAATATAGTTTGATTTCCTAATAACAACGAAGTAGTCGCTAACATCTTACCGTTTTGTATGTGAAGAGAAACCAAATCATGAAGACTGTATTTTATTTAGCAGACACACGAATCGTGCAATGTTTTACTCTTCAGTTAATTCTAGTGTTCTTGTGAGTAATTCTCAGAGGCTTGATAAATACGGGCCCAGACCTTTATCACTATCAGCACTTCTACCTTTACCCAGGGCTCGACATTAACGCTTGTCCGGGACGAGTGGATCTTTTGAAGGGACAAGTAAAAGAGAATTTTACCGACCTGACAAGTAGCCTGATTAAAACCTCAATGACAACAACAAAAAACTAACTAACTAAGGAATCACTAAACAAGAGAATTATGATTTTATTACATTTATTGTAAGTTGTGATCGATAGTGATCGGATAGTAAATGTATTACTGACGGTAACAATGTTGTGCTGTTGAGGTTTGCAGCCTCTCGAGGAGAAATCTGAACAAATGAGCGCAGCTCACACAAAGAAACTCAGTGAACAACACACTGCCTATAAAAATTCAAAATGTGGAGTCTTTATATTTTTAACATATGATAGTTAAGCAACCTCACACGCCGAGTGCTGTTTCCCGAACACCATCACGATTGAAAATGTGACATTGATTTCATACAACAGTTCAATAAACAGTTCAAATTAAGTCACTTAGTGGAACCATTCCCCTTGGCAACAACTTCTCCCTTCTTATAACACCAATGACCAGGGCTTGACTGGGACAAAAAAATCGGCCCGGGCATTTTGGCCCAGACTGGCCCACTATATGATCATAAACACACCCATCTTTGCACGCCCTTAAATATATGCATACCATCTCCTATTCCTTAAAACCACTAATGCCAGATACTGAGTGAGTATAGGAACAAGTGAGAGTTAACAGATGAAATAAGTAAAAATTTGACATTTATTAATACAGTTGAACTACACTCCACAGTGATGAATCCTAAATCAAGCTATAAGCTGCATTGGCATAGCAATACCAGTGTTTCTTACAGGATTTTTGGTAAAACTGTGTGGGTGGACCTCGGTCCTTCTAGGGGGGTTTAGGGGTTTGGGGGCATGATAGTATGACAGTAATAGCCATATTTTGTAAAACAAATGCACTAAAAAATAAAGGAAACTTTCATAATTAGTTCTGTGTACCAATTTCTATACTTGAAAGAGATAAGCACATGATCTTTTATTTTGACGCAAACTGCATCAAGCTTTTATTTTGGCGGAAAACATGGTTTACAAACGCCTCTCATTAAATTTCAAGTGAATTGCGGTAATCGTCAACTATGCAGATATGGAAATAATCTGTAACTGGGTTATGGGTTCCAACACTCATGACATAGCCTAAGTGTTTTGAAAGTAGTTCAGCTTACCGCAGGCTCTACACTTTCTCGTCTCTCTCCTGATCCTCCTGATCTGCCACAGGAACTGATGAAGGGCAGAAAACATATATTTTGACACATTTTACAGTGTCTGCTTTAAAGGCCTGTTTCTATTTTTTCACACTATTTCTCTGCACATTCCTTGCGTTTCTTCTCCATCTCGCTGACTATTTTGACAGATACACACTGACACTGCTGCACGCTCGCTCACTCGTTTAAAGTTGTGATTGAGTATGAGATGTATCGGCCCAAAAAGCACGTCGGCCCACCGGGAAAGTGCCCGGTATGCCCGATGGCCAGTCCAGCCCTGCCAGTGACATCCATGTTCCCCATTAAATTGTTTTATTTTGGACAGTGCAGTGAGCAACACACAGACAAGATTAAACACACAAACATTCAAGCTTTGTGCATTACTGTTGGAATTCCTGCTCTAGCTGAATGCATTTATCGACAAATGGCTGCATAAAATAATTCATTTTGGGCTTGCACCAAACCACTAACCAGCCAGCAGCACATCTGCTTCTCATGTCTGGGGGAAGCCCGTCGATTATGATTTGGATTGGCCAAATGTGGAAGGGAGACGCTTTAAAAATGGGGATACCAACAACATTCCAAGTAAGTGAAAGGTTCAACTGGTCTGGATCATTTAGGGGATCTACGCTTTATACAAGGCACCATCAAATATATCTTGAACAGCTTTTGGCCCTGGTCCATTTGTAATCCAACGCTGCTCTAAATGCTGAATCTAACATATTTGCTTCCAATTGTTTTCTAATTGATACTTACATTAAAATGTCACTTGATTTAACAAGCGAGTTCATATCCCCGGGTTCAGACCCACATGAGGCACAGCTGGGATTTCATTTCCGAAGTAATGATGACATTCAGGGCAGATTTACATAATCTCAAAAGAGTTGCAGTCAGATTTTAAGAAACGTATATAGGCTACTGCCTTGGCTTTTGGCTTGCTTATATTCAACAATATTATTGATCTGCCTTACTAAAGGTGGACGATGACGCAATTTTCTTCTAGAAACAAACTTTGTTGTATTATTTTCATGTTAACACTGTGAAGCTGCTTTGATACAATCTGTATTGTAAAAAAAGGCTATATAAATAAAGGTGACTTAACTTGACTACTGGGTACTCCATTGGTTCCTTCTGGACAATGTAGATTAATTAGGTCTAATAAAACACTAAGGGCAGATTTTGTTGTTGTAGTGTGCCTAAGACCATAACATAAAATTGATAATAGGGATTCTTCATGACTAATCTTAGCACTGGGGCATCTTGTGCATCACCAACTGCTGCAGAATTCATCTACAAGAATTGTGGAAAATAAAATAATATGATTTTGTATACATATATATTTTAATCTTACAATCATATAAACGTGTCTGTTTTCTTTGGTTAGCCTAGAAGTAAAACAAAAAGTGTACAGTAGTCCCCTAAAAGTCCCGAATGGCCGCTGGACATCCTGTGAACATCTTCACGAACATCCGCTAGACATCAAGAGGACGCTAAACATGGACGTTCGGGGGACGTTCGCAGAGGCCATTTAGGGGACATTCTGGGGACCTTTTTTTGTTAGCTGGGTAAATACTTGGTGCAGCAAATACAAAAGGTAAAATTTGAAACAAACGTGTTTTTTTTCTTTTTTTTCTGCAGATTCTGCAGAGTAATTCATACTCATTTGTCTTATTTGCATATTACACCAGCCTTGATCAGTTTAAAGGAAGAAAAAAAGGCAATACCAATAATTTATAACTTGCTGCAAATCTTTTAATTGTCTCTCTACAACATTTCTGAAGACCCAAGTTTGATTTGAAGACAAAAAACCTGGTCTGTAACCCTCGTTCCCTGAGGAGGGAAACGGCAACGTTACATTAGTGAATGAAGAAATGGAGGTTTCACTTAGAAGCCTATTACCTTTAAGTTCTATAAACCGAGCCAATGGCAAGGGAAATGCCATGGGTCTGCAGAATTTGCATAGTGCAACTCCGCCCCACCGCGTAGGTATAAAAGGACACTGAACTCCAGGCCGTTCCAGCGGTACAGTGGTTGTGGCAGAGGGATGTAACGTCTCCGTTCCCTCCTCAGGGAACGAGAATTATATGTGTAACCAAGACATTCCCTTTCGTTCAGTCACTGCGAGTTATGTCAGTGAATGAAGAAATGGGGGTCCCAATTTAATCACGCCACGGCGGCTGTCTTCCAGTGCCCTCCGCAAGACTGAGCTCCCTATCGTGAGGCTAGCAAGGACGAAGGGCAAGGCTTAATGCAGGAAAACCAAGGTACACTGGGTGGCATATCCCAGGTGGAATATGTAACACAGCGCCTACCCGTAGGGAGGACTTAGAACACACATATAACCTGAGAGTGGAATGCATATTGAAAACTTAAAGGTATCCAGCCCGCATGGTGGAATGTTTCAACCTCGAGTCACAGGAAAGACACGTCCTCATGGAGACTTACCATGGAAATACACATGTGGGGGTTGCCCAACGGGGGAACCATGCACATGAAGGCACCTAGCCAATCACAAGGGCTGACCGAGCGGGCATACACTCTGGTGACGGCATCTACAGTGCAGGAAGAACTCAGGGTCTAAGAAGAACTGAGTGAAATAGCGCACACATCCAGTCCGTGGAGTGTAATGGCACCGCAAGCGATGACACAGAGCAGGTCCTACTTATTGGTTAGAAAAGCGAGTACATGAGAGGACACTGGCTCTACCCGAAGTTTATGGAATCTCGCGAAAGTGTTGGGTGTCACTCCTGGAGGAGTGTGCCTTCACTCCTAGGGAGCATGGACGACTCTGCATCTGGTAAGCCAAGACAATGGCGTTCACTATCCAGTGAGACAACCTTTGCTTGGAGAGAGCCTTTCCCTTCAGCTTCCCACCATAACAGACAAAGAGCTGGTCTGAGGTCCTGAAACACTGCGTTCTGTCTACATAAGCACAGAGGGCACATACTGGACAGAGCAGTGCCAAGGCTCGCTCTGCCTCCTACGAGGGCACCCCTTGCATGTTCACCACCTGATCCCTGAAAGGAGTGGTAGGAACCTTGGGCATGTATCCAGGCTGGGGTCTGAAGATAATGTGAGAGTTAGCCGGCCTGAATTCCAGGCACGGTTCGTCAACGTAAAATGCCTGCAGGTCCCCTGCCTTTTTGATGGGAGGCCAAAGTGACTGACTTCATAAACAAGAACTTAAGCTCCACTTATCATGATGGCTTAAAGGGAGCTCTCTGCAGGGCTGATAAGACCACTGCGAGGTCTGAAGAGGGTATAAGAGCAGAGCAAGGAGGATTTAGTCTTCTCGCCCCACTTAGGAACCTGACGACCGGGTCATGCTGTCCCCCCGTTTTCGACTCCACAAGGTCGGGGTGCGCAGAGATCGGAGCCACGTAAACCTTCAGGGTGGAAGGAGAAAGCCTTCGTTCTAACCCTTCTTGGAGGAAGGACAGCACGGACCCGATCAGCGTTTTCTGGGGTCTTCTCTGCGAGAAGAAGACCAGGTGACAAAGAGGTTCCACTTCAACACAAAGGCGTGTCTCGTGGAGAGGGCCCTAGCGGAATTGATGGTAGCCACCATCTGAGGTGGTAGGGTACTTAAACCTGCCGTGTCCCGTCTAGGACCCACGCATGTAGGTACCACAGATCGGGACGTGGGTGCCAGAAGGTGTCCCGTCTCTGAGAAAGGAGGTCCTTCCTCAGAGGGATGGCCAGGAAAGGGCTGTCGTGAAGAGCACCAGTTCGGAGAACCAAGTCCGGGTGGGCCAATAAGGCGCAACCAAAAGAACCTGCTCTTCATCCTCCCTGATTTTGCACAGGACCTCCGTGCCGAGAGTCCCCTCAGTCAGGGAATAAAACAAGGGGCAGTGCGAAGAGTCTACAGAGGCAAAGTGATCAACCTGTGCGTCACCAAACTGTTCCCAAATGAGCTGAACATTCTGGGGATGGAGTCTCCATTCTCCAGGAAGTGGCCGAACCCATGAGAGCTCGTCGGCCGAACGGTTCAGCTCTCCCGGAATGTGAATGGCTTGAAGCGACCTCAGATGCGACATACGGTGGGAACGTAGACCACCTTGTCGGTTGATGTACACTACTGTCGCCGTGTTGTCTGAACGGACTACTACGTGTTGGTCCTTGAGCAACACCTAGAAACGGTGCAGAGCCAAGCATACTGCCAGGGACTCGATTGCGAAGCCAGTGCTGAAGCGGTTTTTATATGAAGCAGTCCGAGCGGTGTGGCTTCCGCTGCTGATGCCATATGCCCCAGGAGCCTCTGAAATAACTTCAGTGGAACCCAAACTCTTGCCCTCGAATTGACTCAGGCAATTCAGCAGTGACTGCGAACACTCGTTCGGAAGCTGCACACACATGGTGACCAAGTCGATTTCCATAGCGAGAAAAGAGATCCTCTGCACGGGGGAGAGTTTGCTCCTTTCCCAGTAAACCCGAAGGCCCAAACGGGCGCGGTGCCGGAGCACCATGCCCCTGGTTCGTAAACCTGGTCTCGAGAGTGAACTAGGATCAGCCAGTCGTCGAGATAGCTCAGGATGCGAACCCCGTGTTGCCGGAGTGGCACAAGGGCTGCCTCGACGACTTTCGTGAAGATGCGAGACACAGATTAAAGCCTATATATTTACTCTAGAAACTAACACCACAAACATGTAAAACAGTGATAGATGGGTCTCTTAACCTTTACGCTGAGGAGAAAATCCAATGCAACTTTGAAGGGCCAAGAGAAATATAATTATGTATTTCTACTCAGCATGACTTTTAGATGCAACTAAAGTAAAATTATCAAATTATTTATTCTTGATGCAAGAAGAAGGAGCAGACAATAAAAATGGACAATAAAAGTTTAATACTTGGTGCAGAAAATACAAAAAGAAAGTAAAATTGGAAGCAAATAAGACTCTCTCTTTATTGACTAACAAGACAGCAAAGCATCTCAATCAAACTCTTCTTCAGCTTCCTGAGCAAGAACAGTTAGTAAAAAACCAACAAAAAAACACTTGTACTTTCAAACATATAGATTATATTAAGCAACATTATATATGCGATATTGCTCTTTGGGAAGGAACTTTATCTTTGAGTTGATGTGAATCTCACAGTTAAATATAAACTATTTAATGCGACACATTGACAATGTTTCTTTTATACTGTCGATGGTTGTGGCCAGGGCTGTAGAGTTCTAGAATCGCCGGAGTCCGAGATATGAGGTAGTTCAGGGGGTTCGGGGTCATGCTCCCCCGAGAAAATACATATGTGCATTTCAAGACATATGACGGCTAAAATCTCCATCACTCTTTCTTTTTCTCTCAGTCTCCCTACTATGGCCTGTCTCTTCCCCTCCTAAAGCTGAGCTTTCTATGATATTCTTTTGTCAGTGAAGAAAGCTAACATAGGGTCAACTGATATTTATATACATCAGTTTTCCTGATTATTTTTGTCGGTTGTTTAACATTTCTATCCTAAAATAGCTGTCAAATATGAAATGTTTAGTTTAGCTATTTTGATCTCACACTTCGTGACCGTTAACTGAAGTGCTAGAATATGTGCTCAGCAGCTTCTGTGAACATAAAGCCTGTCTACTTTAATTTGATTGGTCATCTCAATATTCTGATGTTGATGAGCGGCGACAGACCGCAGAGCTCAGACGAGAAGATCTTGGAGCTGTGCAATTTCCTTGCAGCACTAAAGTAGAGTTAATACTATATTAGGGAATCATTTCACAACCTTTGTTATATACACCTCGAAATATACTGAAGTCTGGACCTTGGTGACTAGGAAAGAGAGGTGGCATCGCACTTGAAAGTGCTGGAACTGAAGATAAGCTACTTAATGTGAGTTTTTGTATGTCTGTGTAGAGAAGATGATTGAGTGAAGCTCTTCCCACATGCAGTGCAGTGATACGGTTTCTCTCCAGTGTGGATCCTCTCATGTGTTTTCAGGGTTCCTGACCGACTGAATCTCTTGTCGCAGTGTGAACACTTGTAAGGTTTCTCTCCAGTGTGAATTCTCTGGTGCTGTTTCAAAACTTCAGCTGTGATAAAAGTCTTCCCACACTCAAAGCACACATGATTTCTAACACCAGTGTGTATTTTTCGATGAAGTCTTAAATCCTGCGGACGTGAAAAACTCTTTCCACACAAAGAACATGAATGTGGTTTCTCCTGTGAATGAACTGTCAAGTGTCTCTTCAGGTTTGAAGCCCACAAAAATGTTTTGCCACATTGGTCACATTCATGCAGTTTCTCTCCAGTGTGGATCTTCATGTGTTCCTGAAGGTGTCCTTGATGTCTAAAACTCTTCCCACACTGATCACATGTGAACGGTTTCTCTCCAGTGTGGATCTTCATGTGTTCCTGAAGGTGTCCTTGACGTCTAAAACTCTTCCCACACTGATCACATGTGAACGGTTTCTCTCCAGTGTGGATCTTCATGTGTTCCTGAAGGTGTCCTTGACGTCTAAAACTCTTCCCACACTGATCACATGTGAACGGTTTCTCTCCAGTGTGGATCTTCATGTGTTCCTGAAGGTGTCCTTGACGTCTAAAACTCTTCCCACACTGATCACATGTGAACGGTTTCTCTCCAGTGTGGATCTTCATGTGTTCCTGAAGGTGTCCTTGACGTCTAAAACTCTTCCCACACTGATCACATGTGAACGGTTTCTCTCCAGTGTGGATCTTCATGTGTTCCTGAAGGTGTCCTTGACGTCTAAAACTCTTCCCACACTGATCACATGTGAACGGTTTCTCTCCAGTGTGGATCTTCATGTGTTCCTGAAGGTGTCCTTGACGTCTAAAACTCTTCCCACACTGATCACATGTGAACGGTTTCTCTCCAGTGTGGATCTTCATGTGTTCCTGAAGGTGTCCTTGACGTCTAAAACTCTTCCCACACTGATCACATGTGAACGGTTTCTCTCCAGTGTGGATCTTCATGTGTTCCTGAAGGTGTCCTTGACGTCTAAAACTCTTCCCACACTGATCACATGTGAACGGTTTCTCTCCAGTGTGGATCTTCATGTGTTCCTGAAGGTGTCCTTGACGTCTAAAACTCTTCCCACACTGATCACATGTGAACGGTTTCTCTCCAGTGTGGATCTTCATGTGTTCCTGAAGGTGTCCTTGACGTCTAAAACTCTTCCCACACTGATCACATGTGAACGGTTTCTCTCCAGTGTGGATCTTCATGTGTTCCTGAAGGTGTCCTTGACGTCTAAAACTCTTCCCACACTGATCACATGTGAACGGTTTCTCTCCAGTGTGGATCTTCATGTGTTCCTGAAGGTGTCCTTGACGTCTAAAACTCTTCCCACACTGATCACATGTGAACGGTTTCTCTCCAGTGTGGATCTTCATGTGTTCCTGAAGGTGTCCTTGACGTCTAAAACTCTTCCCACACTGATCACATGTGAACGGTTTCTCTCCAGTGTGGATCTTCATGTGTTCCTGAAGGTGTCCTTGACGTCTAAAACTCTTCCCACACTGATCACATGTGAACGGTTTCTCTCCAGTGTGGATCTTCATGTGTTCCTGAAGGTGTCCTTGACGTCTAAAACTCTTCCCACACTGATCACATGTGAACGGTTTCTCTCCAGTGTGGATCTTCATGTGTTCCTGAAGGTGTCCTTGACGTCTAAAACTCTTCCCACACTGATCACATGTGAACGGTTTCTCTCCAGTGTGGATCTTCATGTGTTCCTGAAGGTGTCCTTGACGTCTAAAACTCTTCCCACACTGATCACATGTGAACGGTTTCTCTCCAGTGTGGATCTTCATGTGTTCCTGAAGGTGTCCTTGACGTCTAAAACTCTTCCCACACTGATCACATGTGAACGGTTTCTCTCCAGTGTGGATCTTCATGTGTTCCTGAAGGTGTCCTTGACGTCTAAAACTCTTCCCACACTGATCACATGTGAACGGTTTCTCTCCAGTGTGGATCTTCATGTGTTCCTGAAGGTGTCCTTGACGTCTAAAACTCTTCCCACACTGATCACATGTGAACGGTTTCTCTCCAGTGTGGATCTTCATGTGTTCCTGAAGGTGTCCTTGACGTCTAAAACTCTTCCCACACTGATCACATGTGAACGGTTTCTCTCCAGTGTGGATCTTCATGTGTTCCTGAAGGTGTCCTTGACGTCTAAAACTCTTCCCACACTGATCACATGTGAACGGTTTCTCTCCAGTGTGGATCTTCATGTGTTCCTGAAGGTGTCCTTGACGTCTAAAACTCTTCCCACACTGATCACATGTGAACGGTTTCTCTCCAGTGTGGATCTTCATGTGTTCCTGAAGGTGTCCTTGACGTCTAAAACTCTTCCCACACTGATCACATGTGAACGGTTTCTCTCCAGTGTGGATCTTCATGTGTTCCTGAAGGTGTCCTTGACGTCTAAAACTCTTCCCACACTGATCACATGTGAACGGTTTCTCTCCAGTGTGGATCTTCATGTGTTCCTGAAGGTGTCCTTGACGTCTAAAACTCTTCCCACACTGATCACATGTGAACGGTTTCTCTCCAGTGTGGATCTTCATGTGTTCCTGAAGGTGTCCTTGACGTCTAAAACTCTTCCCACACTGATCACATGTGAACGGTTTCTCTCCAGTGTGGATCTTCATGTGTTCCTGAAGGTGTCCTTGACGTCTAAAACTCTTCCCACACTGATCACATGTGAACGGTTTCTCTCCAGTGTGGATCTTCATGTGTTCCTGAAGGTGTCCTTGACGTCTAAAACTCTTCCCACACTGATCACATGTGAACGGTTTCTCTCCAGTGTGGATCTTCATGTGTTCCTGAAGGTGTCCTTGACGTCTAAAACTCTTCCCACACTGATCACATGTGAACGGTTTCTCTCCAGTGTGGATCTTCATGTGTTCCTGAAGGTGTCCTTGACGTCTAAAACTCTTCCCACACTGATCACATGTGAACGGTTTCTCTCCAGTGTGGATCTTCATGTGTTCCTGAAGGTGTCCTTGACGTCTAAAACTCTTCCCACACTGATCACATGTGAACGGTTTCTCTCCAGTGTGGATCTTCATGTGTTCCTGAAGGTGTCCTTGACGTCTAAAACTCTTCCCACACTGATCACATGTGAACGGTTTCTCTCCAGTGTGGATCTTCATGTGTTCCTGAAGGTGTCCTTGACGTCTAAAACTCTTCCCACACTGATCACATGTGAACGGTTTCTCTCCAGTGTGGATCTTCATGTGTTCCTGAAGGTGTCCTTGACGTCTAAAACTCTTCCCACACTGATCACATGTGAACGGTTTCTCTCCAGTGTGGATCTTCATGTGTTCCTGAAGGTGTCCTTGACGTCTAAAACTCTTCCCACACTGATCACATGTGAACGGTTTCTCTCCAGTGTGGATCTTCATGTGTTCCTGAAGGTGTCCTTGACGTCTAAAACTCTTCCCACACTGATCACATGTGAACGGTTTCTCTCCAGTGTGGATCTTCATGTGTTCCTGAAGGTGTCCTTGACGTCTAAAACTCTTCCCACACTGATCACATGTGAACGGTTTCTCTCCAGTGTGGATCTTCATGTGTTCCTGAAGGTGTCCTTGACGTCTAAAACTCTTCCCACACTGATCACATGTGAACGGTTTCTCTCCAGTGTGGATCTTCATGTGTTCCTGAAGGTGTCCTTGACGTCTAAAACTCTTCCCACACTGATCACATGTGAACGGTTTCTCTCCAGTGTGGATCTTCATGTGTTCCTGAAGGTGTCCTTGACGTCTAAAACTCTTCCCACACTGATCACATGTGAACGGTTTCTCTCCAGTGTGGATCTTCATGTGTTCCTGAAGGTGTCCTTGACGTCTAAAACTCTTCCCACACTGATCACATGTGAACGGTTTCTCTCCAGTGTGGATCTTCATGTGTTCCTGAAGGTGTCCTTGACGTCTAAAACTCTTCCCACACTGATCACATGTGAACGGTTTCTCTCCAGTGTGGATCTTCATGTGTTCCTGAAGGTGTCCTTGACGTCTAAAACTCTTCCCACACTGATCACATGTGAACGGTTTCTCTCCAGTGTGGATCTTCATGTGTTCCTGAAGGTGTCCTTGACGTCTAAAACTCTTCCCACACTGATCACATGTGAACGGTTTCTCTCCAGTGTGGATCTTCATGTGTTCCTGAAGGTGTCCTTGACGTCTAAAACTCTTCCCACACTGATCACATGTGAACGGTTTCTCTCCAGTGTGGATCTTCATGTGTTCCTGAAGGTGTCCTTGACGTCTAAAACTCTTCCCACACTGATCACATGTGAACGGTTTCTCTCCAGTGTGGATCTTCATGTGTTCCTGAAGGTGTCCTTGACGTCTAAAACTCTTCCCACACTGATCACATGTGAACGGTTTCTCTCCAGTGTGGATCTTCATGTGTTCCTGAAGGTGTCCTTGACGTCTAAAACTCTTCCCACACTGATCACATGTGAACGGTTTCTCTCCAGTGTGGATCTTCATGTGTTCCTGAAGGTGTCCTTGACGTCTAAAACTCTTCCCACACTGATCACATGTGAACGGTTTCTCTCCAGTGTGGATCTTCATGTGTTCCTGAAGGTGTCCTTGACGTCTAAAACTCTTCCCACACTGATCACATGTGAACGGTTTCTCTCCAGTGTGGATCTTCATGTGTTCCTGAAGGTGTCCTTGACGTCTAAAACTCTTCCCACACTGATCACATGTGAACGGTTTCTCTCCAGTGTGGATCTTCATGTGTTCCTGAAGGTGTCCTTGACGTCTAAAACTCTTCCCACACTGATCACATGTGAACGGTTTCTCTCCAGTGTGGATCTTCATGTGTTCCTGAAGGTGTCCTTGACGTCTAAAACTCTTCCCACACTGATCACATGTGAACGGTTTCTCTCCAGTGTGGATCTTCATGTGTTCCTGAAGGTGTCCTTGACGTCTAAAACTCTTCCCACACTGATCACATGTGAACGGTTTCTCTCCAGTGTGGATCTTCATGTGTTCCTGAAGGTGTCCTTGACGTCTAAAACTCTTCCCACACTGATCACATGTGAACGGTTTCTCTCCAGTGTGGATCTTCATGTGTTCCTGAAGGTGTCCTTGACGTCTAAAACTCTTCCCACACTGATCACATGTGAACGGTTTCTCTCCAGTGTGGATCTTCATGTGTTCCTGAAGGTGTCCTTGACGTCTAAAACTCTTCCCACACTGATCACATGTGAACGGTTTCTCTCCAGTGTGGATCTTCATGTGTTCCTGAAGGTGTCCTTGACGTCTAAAACTCTTCCCACACTGATCACATGTGAACGGTTTCTCTCCAGTGTGGATCTTCATGTGTTCCTGAAGGTGTCCTTGACGTCTAAAACTCTTCCCACACTGATCACATGTGAACGGTTTCTCTCCAGTGTGGATCTTCATGTGTTCCTGAAGGTGTCCTTGACGTCTAAAACTCTTCCCACACTGATCACATGTGAACGGTTTCTCTCCAGTGTGGATCTTCATGTGTTCCTGAAGGTGTCCTTGACGTCTAAAACTCTTCCCACACTGATCACATGTGAACGGTTTCTCTCCAGTGTGGATCTTCATGTGTTCCTGAAGGTGTCCTTGACGTCTAAAACTCTTCCCACACTGATCACATGTGAACGGTTTCTCTCCAGTGTGGATCTTCATGTGTTCCTGAAGGTGTCCTTGACGTCTAAAACTCTTCCCACACTGATCACATGTGAACGGTTTCTCTCCAGTGTGGATCTTCATGTGTTCCTGAAGGTGTCCTTGACGTCTAAAACTCTTCCCACACTGATCACATGTGAACGGTTTCTCTCCAGTGTGGATCTTCATGTGTTCCTGAAGGTGTCCTTGACGTCTAAAACTCTTCCCACACTGATCACATGTGAACGGTTTCTCTCCAGTGTGGATCTTCATGTGTTCCTGAAGGTGTCCTTGACGTCTAAAACTCTTCCCACACTGATCACATGTGAACGGTTTCTCTCCAGTGTGGATCTTCATGTGTTCCTGAAGGTGTCCTTGACGTCTAAAACTCTTCCCACACTGATCACATGTGAACGGTTTCTCTCCAGTGTGGATCTTCATGTGTTCCTGAAGGTGTCCTTGACGTCTAAAACTCTTCCCACACTGATCACATGTGAACGGTTTCTCTCCAGTGTGGATCTTCATGTGTTCCTGAAGGTGTCCTTGACGTCTAAAACTCTTCCCACACTGATCACATGTGAACGGTTTCTCTCCAGTGTGGATCTTCATGTGTTCCTGAAGGTGTCCTTGACGTCTAAAACTCTTCCCACACTGATCACATGTGAACGGTTTCTCTCCAGTGTGGATCTTCATGTGTTCCTTGCGGCACTCATAGTTTACTGGAGTTATGATCGATTTTTCTCCATTTAAATAGACAAAATGGTAGCGGTCAGATAGGTATGATTTGAACCAGCAACAAAAAAGAGACTAGATTGTCTATCGACTGGCCTTCTCAACAAGCAGATCAAGGGGCTGAAAGAGACCTGTATGATGGAAAGAGACTCCCGTCACGTCTTCCGCCAGCCAGGCAGTTTATTCCAGCCGTCCTGGCCTGTGTGGCTGAGATTAAAAAGTTTTTGGGCAAGCCTTTTTCACATTGAGTGCCTGTTAAGGGTTTCTCAAGGCTAGATGTTCAGGGAATGGACGATCTAGGGATGGCAGATCCTCCTCCTGTGGTAACATCGGTAGCGCATCATTTGCACCCGAGCCGCAGGGCGGCGTTTTCTTCAACCTGAGCCTCGCTGCCAGGAAAGACAGAGCACTTCGCCGCCTCTGTTTTTCAAAAGATCTATAACTCAACTGCGCTGTCTGTTCGTGCTTTGAACGCGACGTCCCTCCTTACAGCCTATCAAGAGGCGCTATTAGAGGAGATGGGTCGTCAGCTGGACTCCGGATCTCCCAACCCAGTGCTCTGGGAGGAGATGTGCGTCATCGCAGATTTAACCTGCGCACGCAGCTGCGAAACACCGATCGGGCTGCCCCTCAGGGGAATAAGAAGAGGAGGTCTACCTGATACGTCAGTTCGGCGTCAGGAAGATGTTGGGAGACAGCACCCAGGGTTTATCTGTCCCATCCCTTCAGAACGATTCCTCTCTCCCTCCCGCGGGGAAAGGGAGAAGGAATGCAGAGGTAAAATGTGTTCGTGTGGACAGTTCAGAGTTCAGCGTGTGCGGGAATGTGGCCAGTATTCTACTAGTGCCCCCCAAGAGTTTGTTTCCCCCTCCACCTTCGAGGTCTGTTATGAGGGGAGAAGGTCTAATGTTCACAAGCATCCCATCAAAAATAAAGTTTTCTCTGATGCATCCAGGTCAAGGACCGAGGGCGCAGAGTGGGATAAAAAGAAAAAAGAAAATAATAATCACACAAACAATCACAAATGAATACCACTATGATCCTTCAAATGATCCTTCACTGGAGCTCTATTTAAGTAATCCGTATGAAAGCAGCGGCATGTACAGTTTCTCAAACGCGTCCTAATTAACTCTAATGTGACCACGCGCGCACGAGCGATTGACATGCAAATGATCCACGCGGACGAACGCAGACCTGTAAACGCCCTCATTACCTCAAAACAAAATCAGAGACTTCGGTAACTTACTCCTCTGCTTTTCATCGAGTTTGGAAGACTGTGTTTGTGCTGTGCTGTGCTGTTTCACTTGGATTTACCTCAGAAGAATTAGAAGAACGCGATTTGAAGATGAGACGATTTTTAAGGTAAAACATGTTAAACTGGTGGTGCCAGATTAAAATGTATGTTATGAAATGAGATTGGAGTAAAACATGAACTAAGCCTAATATCGTACATGTATATGTATCTATATATAGACAGAAACATGTTGA
>FLSR01004875.1:14347554-14366944 GCA_900092035.1 Leuciscus waleckii
TTTCTTTTTTTTAAAAAACCACAATGTTTGGATTTGATGTTAGGTGGACAATTACAAAAGTAGAAATATCACAGATTCTTTTTTTATATTTCTTTTTTTGTATAACCATAAATGACGGAGTAATTTAAGTTTATTGTACTACAATGTGAAGAAAATCCAGCAAAACGCGGGGGCGCGTTTGCCGACCTCAGAGGGTTAACGTCCAATAATGTCAAAGTTCATGTCTGCTGTATCCAAAGATCTTCACTGCCCCTCTGCTTCCTGCAGAAGGCAGACTTTGGTTATTGGCCGGTTCAGATAACTGGTTTTAGTTTTAATCCGTACACTTCGCACCAGTCCATTTTGTCTGGAATAGTATCCACAATTCTTCCTATAATCCAAGTATTGCGAGGTGCCATATCATCCACTAGCACCACGAGATCTCCTGGAACAAAGTTTATTTTAGCAGTATTCCCCTTCTGGCGCTCCTAAAGTCCAGGAAGGTACTCCTTCACCCAGCGCGTCCAGAACAAATCCGAAATATACTGCACTTGTTTCCAGCGACGACAAGCCTAAACATCCTCCTTTTCGAACAATTCTAGTGGCAACAACGGCCGCGACTTAAGTAAAAGTATATGGTTAGGGGTCAACCCATCAAAAGTCTTGAGGATCTATTGACACTTTCGTTATAGGACGGCTATTAACAATCACTTCAGCCTCACAAAACACCGTCGCCAAGCTTTCTTCATCCAGAGTCTGAGTCTTCAAAATGGAGTTTAGCACTTTACGGACTGACCGAATCAATCTTTCCCAAGCACCTCCATGGTGTGATGCTGCTGGAGGATTGAAAACCCATTTCACACTCTTTTGTAACAGCACGTCATTTATGAGGTTGTGGTTCAGATTCTCAATGGCCTCCCTCAATTCACGTTCAGTGCCCACAAAGTTAGTACCATTATCCGAACGGATTTCCAGGACTTGACCACGTCTCGCCACAAACCTTCTAAAACCATTGATGGAGTCTTTGTCTAAAGATGAAAGAACTTCAAGGTATATGGCTCGCATCGCCAAGCATGTAAAAATGAGCCCATACCTCTTGACCACAGCTCTACCACGTTTAACCTCAAATGGTCCAAAGCATCCAAACCAACTCGACTGAAAGGAGGCTCATCAGGAGTTATTCCGCTGTGAGGAAGGTCAGCCATTTTCTGATGTCCAGGTGAAGCAGACAATCTACGACAGATGACACACTTTGTCAAAACCTTTCTAATGGCAGAACAGGCACCAGGAATCCAATACTTCTGACGCAGATGAGAAAGCATGTGGTTTCGTCCACCATGGCCTGTTTCTTGGTGTACATGACAGAGAATAAGATTGGAAATGTGTGATCTTTAGCCAGTATAACGATGTTTTGCTTCAACTGGCATAGCTGCTCTACTAAGCCGTCCTCCAACCCTAATGAGATCACCATCCAGGATCGGGTTAAGCTTGTAGAGGTGACTCGTCCTCCTTACACACTCTCCTTTCTTCAAGTTGGCCAGTTCTTCCGGAAACCTTATTTTTTGACAAAAACTGATAATATCTGATTCCGCTACAACCATATCCTCCATGGACAGAACATCCTTTGGCACTTGAGCCTTAACACCTTCCATCTGGACCTGTAGCTCTTTCTCCAGCTGCTCAGCACTTAGGTCCGATCCAGAAAGGGTTTCTCTCAGCAGCTTGCCATGTCGCACCAGGGAAAAAAGCAAGGTCTTAAACTTGAGAAGCCAACCAACAGCCCTTTTAAGACAGAGCCAGGAGGAAAAGTAATCAGTGAGCTTCTTCACTGGACTGACCTGCTCAACTTGAGCAGCGTTCACCACCACAGCCTTGACCTCCGGGTCCCCAACAAGAGGGCCACCTGCTCTCAGGCTCATAAAGAAAGTCAGGACCACAGAGCCATGCACCAGTCTATAGCAATGACTGAACTTTAAAACCTCTGGAGGCTAGAGCCGCAGGGTTGGTTGATGTATTCACGTACCTCCACTGGGATACGTTAGACATTTTCAATATTTCAGACACTCTGTTTTCTATGAAGATTTTAAATCTGGATGTCTCATTTTTTTAATGTATTTCAAAACAGAAGTGCTGTCTGTCTAAAAGACCGACTCTTGGAGGTCCATTTGCAGCTCCTTCCTCCACAACTTGTCCATCCTGCTAGCCACCACCGCGGTATTCAGCTCCATACGGGGAATGGTGACAAGTTTTAGAGGAGCTACTCGTGCCTTTCCCATTACAAATGCACTGTGAGTTCGCCCGCTATCGTTATGGAGCAACAGGTAAGTCACAGTCCCAACCCTTCCTCACTTGCGTCTGCAAAGTGGTGGAGCTGAGCAGAGACAAGACGACCACAGTCCACAGGTTTTAAGCACCTACTGACCACCCAATTTTCAAGGTCATGAAGATCTTCCAGCCAAGCCATCCATTCTCCAGCAACCGAAGAGGGCAAAGGATCGTCCCATCCCAGACGTCTCCTGCAAATGTCTTGGAGGATTTTCTTGGGGGACAAAACAACAGGTGCCAAGAAACCAAGAGGGTCGTAAAATCGAACTAATCACGGACAAGATTCCTCTTCTTGTGAGCGGGTGGGTTTTAAGTATGATTTTAAACTTGAATGAGTCAGATTGGACACACCACTGTACACCCAAGGCACACTCTACAGGCAAAGCATCACTATCCAAATCCAGATCTTTCAACTCTTTGGCTCGCAACCGCCTTTAGCACACAAGGCACTAAGCTCTCGACATAAAGATACTGCTTCCTCTTCAGAGCCAACAGACACTAAACAATCATCAACATAGAAATGGTGTAGGATGGTGTTAACTGCCGCAGAACTGAAGCACTTTTGATTGTCTTCAGCACACTTCCTCAGGGCGAAACAGGCACAACTAGGGAAGGAAGTAGCACCAAATCATTCTGTACTCCACTAGCTCCTGACTGCAATATCCATCAGGCCACCACAGGAATCTCAACAAGTCAGAGTCTTCAGCCAGCACCCTGACCTGATGAAACATGGCCTCAATATCTGCCATGAGCACCACAGGTTCTTTGCGGAATCTTGTGAGGACTCCACTAACAAATTTGTGAGATCTGGTCCTTGAAGAGGCTGTGAGTTCAAAGACGTCCCCTGAAACGTGACCCCACAATCAAAAACTATCCGCAGTTTTTTTCTTTTTAGAATGATACACCCCACGATGGGGTAAATACCACACCCTTCCATCACAACGGGCCAGCTGCTTTATTCAAACGCCTTTTGAGACTCAATGCACGCTGTTCTACAACGGTCTTATTGTTTGCCATTTTGAGGTATCTTTGTTTACCGGCAGACTAATACTGTAATGACCATCAATGAGCTTGGCAGACTCTAAGACTGACTCAATGAAGTGCTTGTCCTCCCTTGACAGACCAGGTTGTTCATCCTGCACAGTTTCAGGTAAATCCACCTTCAGCTGCTTCTCCCAAAGCTCATCAAGCCTCGCCACTGAGATCCGATTGATTGTGATGTTGGGCTGCAAACACTGATCACTGATCTGATTATCTCCTCGGAGCGGACCGTTCACGGTCCAACCCAGAATGGTCTTAATTGCATAAGGGCCCCCGTTCACTGCACTTATCACCTCCCACGGCTCCAGACTTTTAGGGACGTTAGTGCCGATCAGAAGGTCCACATCAGCATAGATCTATGGTATTTTTGTGTGTCTCAGGTGCAGCCATCTTTGAAGGTCTTTTGAGCATTACTCCCCGGATCCAAAAACGCATACGTGACAAAAGTCTCTTGCCCTTTCTTGGATCTCACCTGAACAGGCAAAATAGAGAGCGTACAGTCCTGCTTACCGGGCCCAGTCAAGCCACTGGACTGAACAGACACCACAGCGCCTTCTCTGGCCATTTCCAAGCCACCATTGGCCTGAGTCGAACTCTTTTGTTTTGCTTTGGGGTGGAAATGCGACAACATGGGGTGCCTATAATTGCATACTCTACATATCAGACGTTTTCTGCAACCTTTACTCATGTGCCCAACGCACAGACATCCAAAGCACATACGGTTCTCCTTCAAAAAATATATTTGCTCATCGTGTGTCCTTTTATCAAAAGAAGGCAAACATCTAACGAATGTCCAGCTCCACAAAACAAACTTTCACTATTGAGTTCTTCTCCCTTTTGTTCCCAGGCTCCATTTTCTTCTCAGCAGTACTGCCTCTAGCCTTTGAACTAGTTTGAGACTTGACCATTTTTAATTCCTTTCTTCCTGTCGCAGGTGTATCTGTAGAGATTTGTTATGTAGTATGTCATTTTATGTCCTGTCATTTTTAATGTTTTTTTTGCAACTTTTTTGGCGCCTATCTTGGCCAGGACTCCCAGGGAGAAGAGTTACTGTAACTCAATGGGACATTTCCTGGTTAAATAAAGGTTAAATAATTTTTTTTTTAAATCTTGTATATTTCCAAAAAGAGGGTCACTTGCTATCTTGACTTGCCTCTCAACAAACTCCACAATGACCGAAAATGTAGCTCTACCACGAAACTTCTCCTGAATATCGCAGCCCACACTTCTCCAATGATCCCGCAGCTTATAAGGCAGCCTTTTCACAATGGTTTGCATATTTGTAGGCACATTCAGGTCACTTACGGCGGCTCCCATAGAGTTGCAACATTCCTGCAACAATAGGCTGTAGGCCCTTAAAGCCTTGACATCTTCAGCTTTAACCATCGGCCTAGGGGTGGGCAGTATGACCAAAATTCTATTTCACGGTATGACTAATTTTATTTCATGGTAACGATATATTTCACAATATAGTTATTTGTATCTGTGGTTATTCTTGAAAAATCGACAAAAAAGGCTTTGTATAATAAATAAACCCAAATACTTTAGAAATGAAAAGTACTTCACTTTGTTTGAATTTTCTTTTTCTTTTATTTGGTAAATTATTACTTTGGTAAACTATTTTTAATAGCTAAATATAGTAAACAAAACACTCTCATCAACTTTTAGATGAACTGCCCCCAACTGATTGGTATTAAATACAACTCATAGGTGCAATTCAACTTTAAATAAAGTGTTGCTAAATAATTTTTCAATCTCATGTTATTGCTAATTTGGTAGGATATTAGAGATACTAGTTATGTTTAAATGTTTTCCCGGTACATTTTTGCCATGTCTGCTTTTAAAGGGCTTGTTTTGTTCTTTTTGTGATATCTGGCAACCCGTCACCTAAAGCTTTAATCAAGAGAGGTTCAGAAGTGTCAAGTTCATAAGTGACTAGGAGAACAGCAGTATGAAAACCAAACAGCAGCTACTGTTAGTGTTGACCAAGTAGTGTAAATTATACACACCTTGTAACTGTGCCATTATTTTACATACCCGGTGAACACCGACACATCGCGCTTCCTCTCAGTGCGTGTGCACGCGCGTGCAGTGCGTGTGCGTGTGCAGCTTTTGCATCAGTAAAATGCGATCGGTTACGGTAATTTGAGTGACAAGTTGTAATCACACATTGAATAGAAGAAAGATTTTATCAGCTGTTTCAGTGGCCAATTGTTTGGAGTTAGAAATATATAACTCGCGCTGCATATTTAGTTATTTTGCCTCAGATACAAGATTATACATTCGCAGGTTGTTCATTACCACAGCAACCGCGTGTCATACTGAATGCGAGTTTCGTGTTTAAAAAGTAACTATACATAAACAGAAAGATGCAGATAACTATACATTAATTAAGGTTATTTCTATTCGTTACAATATTGATATATGAACTGTTGTTGTCAAGTAAGCTTCATGCTTTCCCCGTTGCGATCGTGCACTCCTCTAACTGTAGCCTACGGGTGCCGCACTGCTCTAGTTGACTGCTGCGCCTTTTCCCCCGAAAATATCACGTTAACAACAACCCTTTAGAAAACATAATTCCTTTGTGGATCCTCTTGATCTACTTTTTCCATGTTTCTTTGACAAATCTCACATCACAGTGTCAGTCTCTCGCACGGCACGCTGCATGTGAGTTAACCACGCCCACTTATTTACATGTCGCGGTATACACGGAATGAAAAAATCTGTTATGGTTGACATTTTGTACCGCAGTAACGATATATACCGTCATACCGCCCAGCCCTACATCGGCCATAAAAGCACCTTATCATGTAGGCAGAGGCTACTTTGAATGGATCGCCAAAATACTCCTGAAGTAGTGACTTTGCCTTAGTGTATCCATGGGACGGAGGCAGATGTTGACAGCTTCGGATCAAATCCCTGGGCTGACCTCTCGTATACTGTTCGAGGTAATACAAACAGTCCTTCTGACTTTGTGTTCTCCCTTCAATGTTGTGTTCAAATCCTCTTATGAAGGTTTGATACTGCAGTGGATCTCCGTCATAAACTTGTAGGTCTCCTTAGGTAAGAGAAAAAGTGACTGTTGTCCAACCAATAAAGATGCAATTTGATTTTGCCTTTCCAAAACTGTTAGAAAACGCTGATCAGGATTATTCACTGTTACAGGTGTAGCTTTATACTGAAGCTGAGTAACTGGTGGATGAAAGGCACCTTCTGGCAGAGTGGGCATACCAACCCCAGTCACAGCAGCGGGCAGAGTAAGCAAAGTGGACGGACCGGCCCGGGTCACAGCAGCAGGCAGCTCAATTTTGTTGTTTGTCTCGGGCCTCACAGCAGCATAACCTGAAAGCAAAGCTTCACCTCCAGCCTCTGCAGCCGATGGTTGAGTGTTGAACTCAGGCACAAATGTTGCAGCGTCATGGCTTAACTGTGTTCTTTTCCCTCTTTTCAAATAAGAGTTCATCCCATCTGATTTCACAGAAACGTGAGACACACGAGATCCTTCTGAAGCCTTGAACACACTCACTTTAGCCATAGATGCTGCCAGCTCCATGTCCAGGTCCAGCTCCTCCTTCTTCCTCCTCAACAGTTCCTGCTGTTCCTCCAAGGCATGCTTCTGACCCAGCAGCCTTTGACGAGCCATAAGAGCAGCTGTCTCAGCCTCAGCCCTTAATCTGGCTGATGTTGTAGTGGACATAGATTTACTCACCACTGTACTGCATTTCTTTGACCTCACTGACACATTAGAAACACTATCACTTGGACTAATGTCATCTTCTACTGCATTTTCCATAATTTGAAATATACGTACCTCATCATTGGAAACAGTGATCCTAAACATGAGGCAACATCGCCCTCTGCTGGTTTATCTGGCGCCTCCAGCAGCCATTTATTTGTCTCCTCCACTAAGGCAGTTTTATGTTCTTCAACACTGTCAAACCAAGCATTTTGTTTTTCTTGTTCTTCAGATGGGAGCATAGGAACCACAACACCATGGAGATGACTTCCTTCTTTAAACAAGCTCGATATATTTTCAAGACATGACCATATTTTTCCAGCATTATCAGCACTTTGCATTAGTCTTTAATTTATTTTATTGCACCTTTAATCTTTCTTATTTTTGCTTGCCGTTCTTCTTGGAGCTTTTCCAATTTATATTCAAAAGCCCTGGGTGTAAGTGTTATTTGTCTTTTCTCATTTGACCTGGTACCATTCAACTCCATTTTTCGTTTACAAAATAATCCGATCGGATCAATAAGGTCTAACTTCCTTTCACGTACAGAAATGTAATCATGTAATGTAACTGCTCACTGTATACATTTTCTATAAATAAATCTATGTTAAAGCTGTGTTTTGTACTTTGATTAACGATAATGACAAATAGACAGCCGGTCATTTTAAGAATGAATTCACGTATTGATGATACATATCCTTCTCACTCTTGTGGTATTTTTACCTAATTATGTATGTGTATGCACTATGCATCCATACAAGTGCAAGTAGAAAGAGGAATCAAAAACGGGCACACACTATCTGCACACTATCTAAAACGGGCCTCTCTGTGTCTTCGTGCCTCTGGTGTGTGCAGAAATGCACACAGATAAGCGAGTACCAGCGAGTATGCGAGTACCAAATTAAATTTGATTTAGCCTCTTCTAGTGCTGGAATAAATTCAAACCCATTGAATGTGTAAACTAGCAAGACAAAACACGAACATATAATTAATTTTCAGTCTATAAAGGTTCAACTTGAAATTAAACCACAAATCAAATGCATGTTGAATTGTGGTTCCTGATCCGTCCATACCACAGATCAACAAAAGTGCTATGTTACATGTGATTCATTTTGCAACACAATAACATTAAATTGAACGACAAATTTAATTATATAGGGACTGAAAAAATTTACAATATTTTTTTTTCTAAAAGTAGCATGTTCAATTTAATGCTATTATATGTTAAACCCAATATATTTTAAATATATATTTTCAAACTTCCATTAATGGCCTCATTGTCAAAAGCGGTCAATACTGCAGTATTTTGAATATATTAAAGGATCAAAAAGAGTACCTGTTCATCCAGCTTGTCCAAGGAGTCTTCATTTCTTCTCCAAAGGTGTTCCCTTTCTTGTAGTTTAGAACAGGTGTTCAATACGTCAAGCTCTGATCCCTCGCTCTGATCTCCTCAACTATTGGCTGAAGACATTGTAGATGGTCAATAAATCTGTCAATTTAAAATCTGTCATGAGGAAATGTCTAATTTAATACCCTCTACATCATTTTAGCAATTTCTCCATTGCTTAGTTTCATTAAATGCATTTTCCTGTTTGTTTCACAAAAAAAGTGCTAAATTAGATTAGGCTATCAGTTTTGGAAGAGCACAATATGTCATATGACAAATAACATACAGTCCATTAAAAAAATTGTCCCTAAAGGCCAAGTCAAGTTTAAAGTCTTTGTTTTATTTTTAACAATGGCCTATTTCTTTCAGCTAATTATTATAATGAACAATTAAAATCAATGTCTCAATAAGATAAATATAAATAATTTCAAAAATAGTTCTAATATAACACAAAGTATAACTTCAATCATTCATTAAATTATTCACAATGAAAAAAATACTTTTAAACTATAACAATACCATTTGTAATGCAGGGAGAACCACGAAAAAATACTTTTAAACTATAACAATACCATTTGTAATGCAGGGAGAACCACCACGAAAAAAAAAAACATATTTTATTCTGTATTTTGAGCTATATGACTTGCCGTAGTTAGCTGTAGTTTTAAAGCGGTGATAGAAGGGTAATGCAGTCTTCCAGTGAGCGCCGGCGGTAACAAATTCCAAACAAGCATTGCTGTAAACACAAGCATCACACTTCCCATCAATGTGTCGTTAATACATACCAGTGACTCTGCAGAAACGATGGATTGAATAAACAAGACACCGTTCGTTAACATCAGCATTGGAAAGCACCCAAAGGTGCCGGAATCAGCAACACCATTAAATCAAATTAAGCAAATAATCAGTTTGGGAACATCACAATATACAATATTATATGACAAATAACACTGTTATAAAAAAAATGACTAATACATACCAATGATTCTGAAGAAATGCTAAATTGAAAGTAGCACACAGCTACCGAATTTCTCACCAGCAACCCTTAGAATCCGCCGTGGTAGCTAAAGTTTAAAACGGATCATACGGTCAGTGTTAAAACTACGCATGCGTTTAATATAAATAAATAAAACAGAACAGACTATTTCCTCCAATTAACAAAACAGTGAACATTTTTGAAGTTTAATAAACAAATTTGTTAAATCAACAAATCGTATGATGCATGAACATTTCCAATCAAAATATATCAGTTCAATGTTTTAGGCTATTTGCAGAACTTTTGGCTTTTTTTTTTTTTTTTTTTTGGTTTTGCTCAGGGTTTTTAAAAAAAATTTTTCAAAACGGCGTGATAGGCTACCTTTTGTGTACAAAAACTACTAACGGGATTTCAACCAATCAGAAACAAGCAGTTGACTACGCCCATCTCAATTTGAAAAATACGAATATAAAGACAGCCCGCCGAATAGAAGTAAAAGAAAACTTATGCAGAATTTTATGTAAAACACCTTTACCAGAAAAATGGAAAAGACAGACGTCAGCGAGGATGACCTGATAGTGGGGTACTTTCATGCAGTCTCTCCTATAAAAACCTCCAGAAGAAATACGCGCTATTTCAACGCTACAGTCCAAACGGCAAGACAGGAATATCACCAAGCCGTATTTTTTACACCAGAAAAATACAATAGCATTGTTACAGCTGAGAAGAACAAGACTCCCATCAAACTCAACAATGGAAGAAAAACAATTGGTAAGTACAACTTAATTGAAAAATAAATAAATATTATATAGCCTGCTAGATTTATATATTGTTTTTTTTTATCAGTGTAATATTGTATTCTATAAACTATTACAAATTTATTTATACAAAACAGTACAGATGTAATTATTTAACTAAATATAGTCATACACAAGTTAGAAGAAATACATATTTTTTAAAGCTATAAAAATTTCCTTTAAACCACTTGTTCAGCACTCATGTCATTCGTGGATAAATTGCCAATTGAAACAGCAAAAAAAATGAAAGGTTATCATTCCCACTTTTTTGTCTTGCTTGTTAAACATTAAATAGACTTTAAACAAATCTAGAGGCACATGATTAGAGACTAGCCGACTCGCAGCCGCACATACCAAAAGGCGTGCGCGCACAGAGTGGGTCACGTACGTTACAGATAGAGCGCGAACTCCGATATCTTTCGCGTATCCGTCTACTTGTCTTGGATAGATACACACAACTGTCAGAATACCCATGTCGGCAAGATTGTCGTAAACAGTCGGTTATGTCTTAAATGAACGTGGAGAGTTGAAAAAGAATCGGATGCATCATTCGGTCTTAAGTGAAAAAGAAATAAAAAATCCGAAAAATGATTCATTACATGAATTCTTAAAGATTTGTACTGACTTTGAGACTTAGTATTTTGGATGAAGTCCCCTTTTAATAGTTTTTTTAAACTGAAATATTACTAATGCCTATAGCCAATTATTAGTTTAGGAATAGGCTATATTTCACACTGCCATTAAACCACAGATAAATATATAAAGTGGACTAGGCTACCTGTTTTCTTATTGTTTCCATATGAACTAAAGTATCTACATATTCTGCTTTTCAGGTTTCAAAGATGATTACGATATACAGTGCACGAGAGAAACATCTATAGACGTCACAACTGGAGTCGACTTCACCTACAGACCACCTCAGGAGACACAGCTAAACATGTTGAGTGGGCTGTTCGTGTGAAGCAGTGCAAGAGAGTTGTCATGGTCTCCAATGATACAGACACCTTTGCATTGCTTCTCCACTACAGCCCATACTTCCAAGAACTAGGGATGAAAGAGATCTGGCAGCAGTATGGCACTGGTGAGAGGCGGCGAATGCTTCCACTCCATCAAGCAGTTTCTCGTCTTGGAGCGTCACTGACAAAGACAGTGATTAAAGCACATCCTGACTGGAGATGACTGTATGAGCAAGGTGGGGACTAAACATGCTGCTATGGCTTCTGACCCAGTCCAACACTTAGCCAACTTTGGAGAGGCAGACACCTTGACAGAGCAAGATGCAGCGTTGGCTGAGAAGTACTTGGTGTGTGTCTGGGCTGGGGCCAGGTCAACTACAACAGCTAAGACATTTGATGACTTCAGGGTAGAAATCTACACCAGTGGAAGTGCTGGAATTGACGCTCTCCCTCCCACAAGTAGTGGGATCAGAGCAGAGGCCACATCCAACGAGGAGCTTTTCTGGTTCATACGGCATGCCACTTGCTTGCAACAGCCAAGGACGCCAAAGCAAGACTAGAGCCAACGGAACATGGATGGAAGGAGCACTTTGGCACACTCCTGCCATCAAAATGTCTGAAGCCCTTACCACCCACTTGTGACACAGCCACTCTCCGTCAGGGACAGTGTCTGTGTCCACACACGCCATGTGGAACCACAGCTGGCACAGGTCACACTGGATCCACTCGTCCACCTCTGCGTTGGACCCTGGTGGCAAGGTGCTTTTGCAAACAGAACAGTAGCTGCCATCATCCATTGGCAGGCGTCCTCTTCTTGCTGCCTTAGCCTGTCTAGCCCTTTTTGTTCCCTATTCTTCTCCTGTTCCTCCTTCCTTTTCTTCTTCTGTTCTTCTTTTTCTTTTTCTTTGGCCCCTCTAGGTTGTCAAGGTGTGCCACATAATCGTCACTTGTTATGACCCGGGCTTGCAGTGGCACCCGACACCCTATCCCTTCCGCTCTCTGGCCAAAGGTGGGTGTGACCAGGATGTCCGCTATATATTGTGGAATGAGGCCAGTTTCCACCAAGTGATTTTTTGTACTCTTGTTGCAAGTAGGACAGACAGGTGAAGTGGAAGTGGGAACAGGTGGGCACAGCAGAGGAGGAAGAAGCTACTGCTGTGGTGGAGGAGGAAGCAGTGGCTGCTGTGGAGGAGGTGGGCACAGCAGCTGCACTGGGCACAAGCTTTACATTCTAGATAGAGAGTGCTCAAGTTAAAAACTGGTATTCTTCACATAATGTTAGATTTAAGTTGCATAACACAATTAATAGGAATATTTTTAGTAGGAGGAGAATGTCAATTTGGTTTTCCCTGCAGACGTCTATTATTTGACGGCCACAGTGGGTCTCATGCTGGTCCATTATAGGACTAGAGGGCGTGCAGGAGGGGCATACTAAATGAAATGGTCCAACCATTTCAAAAACAGCTCTGCCGTCATGTAGCCTTTGTCCGCATAACCGTAAAGGCTATTTTCTGGCCCACCCAAGGAATACGCCACACTGGGAAGGCAGCGGGGATACATAATGAAGGGAGGGACACTTTCACCAGCTGCACTTACTGCTACGTGCACAGTGATGTGCTCCCTGGTGGTAGTCTGCTGCCGGTAGATGTGGCGCTTTCCCTTCTGGCAGATCACCTTCTCCTTCGACTTTGGCTTATCTCCGAAGCCCGCCTCATCGCAGTTCCACAGCTGATGAGGTTTGTCATGGAGACTGTGGAGGTTGATAATTTCAACAAGCAAATTGAAAAAATGATCTATTCCCTCAGGTGTTGCGGCAAGGACCCTGGCCTATCGAGGGAGTCCGGGGTTCGGGGGGGCAGGCTTTGGGGGGCAGGTTTGGAAGCGAACCCACCAATATAATCTGTGAGTGCATAACGTAGACTCACTGTATTCCGGACACTTGACCTTTTCCCGCAAATTATATAAATAAACACTGCCAGGTCACGGCATCTATATATATCTGTGTCTTCTTTGCCTCCTCCTCTTTCGACTCAGACCAACCTTGTGTTTCCACAGCCAGTCATTTCAGAGAAATCAACGTGAGTTTCTAACGTGTACCAATGACTGTTCAGAAAATGGCGGGGGGACGGGTTTCCGGCCGGACAAAAGGAAGAGGGGGGAATACCTCGGAGAATACCTCAGCTCTTAAAACATGATCACCCACAATAAAGTGTCAACAAAAACATTCTTATGGTCTTAAAATAATTAAAGAGTTACAATATGCTAATATTTGTACTTTAAGGTATATATACACGTTCAATGAAGCACTTTGTCCAACATGAATTTGAGCGGCAGCGGCGCATCACTGCACCATCATTAAAACACCTCAAGTTAAATTAACGTTCATGTTAAATGCTGTTTTAAAAGTCATTTCCACACATCTGTGTAATTTCACGTTATCTGGTTAAACTTAGGACAGCACGCATTGTAATAACATGCAATTTAACATAATTTCAAGCCATTAAGTTAATATAATAACGTTAAGCCATAAAAGTACGTTAAATATATGTTATAGAAATTATGATTAACTTAACGTTATTAACTTTACTTTTATTTACTGAATAATTTTATTTAGTAAATAAAAGTAAAGTTAATAACGTTAAGTTAACTGTTAATCACAACAGTTATATTTAACGTACTTTTATGGCTTAACGTTATTATATTAACTTAATGGCTTGAAATTATGTTAAATTGCATGTTATTACAATGCGTGCTGTCCTAAGTTTAACCAGATAACGTGAAATTACACAGATGTGTGGAAATGACTTTTAAAACAGCATTTAACATGAACGTTAATTTAACTTGAGGTGTTTTAATGATGGTGCAGTGATGCGCCGCTGCCGCTCAAATTCATGTTGGACAAAGTGCTTCATTGAACGTGTATATATACCTTAAAGTACAAATATTAGCATATTGTAACTCTTTAATTATTTTAAGACCATAAGAATGTTTTTGTTGACACTTTATTGTGGGTGATCATGTTTTAAGAGCTGAGGTATTCTCCGAGGTATTCTCCCCTCTTCCTTTTGTCCAGCCGGAAAACCCTCCCCCCGCCATTTTCTGAACAGTCATTGGTACACGTTAGAAACTCACGTTGATTTGTCTGAAATGACTGGCTGTGGAAACACAAGGTTGGTCTGAGTCGAAAGAGGAGGAGGCAAAGAAGACACAGATATATATAGACCGTGACCTGGCAGTGTTTATTTATATAATTTGCGGGAAAAGGTCAAGTGTCCGGAATACAGTGAGTCTACGTTATGCACTCACAGATTATATTAGAAAACACTTAAAGCATTTTCAAACATTTATTATATCACTCGTCACTTTTTCAAATGTATTTTTCACATTAAGAGTCCAAAAACAGTATCCACATTACCTAAATACATCTCTTATGAAGAAATTGGTACTCACCAAGGAGAAATATAAATCAGAGACACAAATAAGTATTTTCTCAAAGAAACAGATTTAGTTCAGATCCTATCACGTCAGTGTCTTTTCTTCTCGTCGCGTTCAGATTCACATCGCACTCTTCTCAAAGCGTGGGTTTTTTAAAGAATTAATACCTCATAAATCTACTTCTCAACTTGTTAATAATCTATTGCTGGGTTATTAAACAGTTTGTTCTCAGTCAAATCACTCAATCGCATCTGCTCTCACTCTCGTGTCGTTCACAATCTCTCTACATTTCTGCTTGTGCGCGATCTTCTGGAACTCTCCAACAGGGGGCGGGGCTAACCTTTCACCTCACCAATCAGGAATCAGTTCAGGAACCTTTTCTTTCTTTTGGGATTATTTATAATAAGATAAATACATTATACTTCCATGTTCTTTTCTTACTATTAGTTTTATAGCGATATAAATAAAATAATACTAATTATTAATATTAGTGACCCAAGTTAATGACCTGGGTTACATAAATCAACTATTTAAATGTACATTCATACATCTTATTATTCAGACATATTGTAATAGTTACTCTGTGTGTCCAGTGCCGGCCCGTGGGGTTGTGGGGCCCTGGGCAAGATCATGAAAATTGGCCCCACTGGAGTAAAAAACTCTCATAACAATTTTATGAAGGAAGAGAAAGTGTCACGGGTGACAAAATGCTGGGAAAAGCGGAACCTTTCTTTTCTCTTTCTATGTCCCCGAGGGGAGTTATTTTGGTGTAACACCTCACTCCGGTTCCGGGTGTAGCGGAGATATTGCGCAAACTAATTACAGCTGATGCACGACAGGTGTGAGGGAGAGAGAGGAGCGGTGTTTGTACAGGCTTTCCGCTTCACAAGAGGAGGATAAAAGAGCCATTCAGAGTCGAGTTAGTGTGGAGGTTGGAACTGGTAAAGGTCAATCGGTGTTCAGTTGATCAGTTGTTTGGCTGGGTCTCTGTCGTTGTGTTTTGGGGTAGAAGATCTCCGGTTTGGACGCTTACATTGGACGCTGTCATCCTGGAAATTCGTGTAAGTGAGGAACTACCATTTGAGTCTGTCGTTTGGAGCTGCTTGTGGAATATTACTGGATTGAACTGTTGCATGGATCTGCGCTGGAAGAGGAAAAGAGAAAGATAAGTGAATTAAATTACATCGTTGAATTAAATGTAAAGCTTGAAGCAAAGACTGTGAATGTGAAACTTACTATTGAGGAGGACATCTGTTTCAGATGCGCTGGAGAGAATGGAGAGTTGAATATTCCCATTGAAATGCATGGACGAAGCGAGTTTTCTGATCAGCCCTACTGTGTGTGAGTGATTTGCAGTTGTTTGCCTTACCTGATGCACGCTGAGTTAATGCCGTGGATTTGTAGTGGACACGAGTGCTGTGTGCTATGCTGAGAAGAGTCTCCCAACGCCTGCTTTCATTCTTGTGAAATGATCTACTTGTCCTCATCCAAAATTCAGAACGATGCAACGGAACTGGTGAAGTAATGCTTTGTATTATCCTCTCTTCCACTGAGTATTGTTGTGAAGTAATCCCTTATTGAAGGCTCCTGTTAACCCTCGCTCTCTCTGAAATTACAAGTCTCGTGAAGAACTGTATGGCTGTGGAAAAGTCTGAACCGTTATACTTAGTGATGGAGCCCTGAAGATGTATAACATCGCTGATAAAGCTGCTTATCGAGTCTCTTGCTAATGTCTGATGAAAGTGTTTGATGCTGAGAGAAGAAACCTTACCTGTTACCTACCGCCTGAGTCCTGCAGATGTGCAGCAACGCTGTGAAGTGAGTTTTAAAGTCACAATTCCCCTCTCACGTCCTGTTAAGAGAATCTGCTGTTAAGAGAAGAAACATTGCCTGTTACTTACTGTCTGAATCCTGCAGATGTGCAGCAACGCTGTGAAGTGAGTTTTAAAGTCACAATTCCCCTCTCAAGTCCTGTTAAGAGAATCTGCTGTTAAGAGAAGAAACATTGCCTGTTACTTACTGTCTGAATCCTGCAGATGTGCAGCAACGCTGTGGAGTAAGCCTTCCCAGCCACTATTACACCATTGGGTCTCGAAGACAGTGAATAGTCGATCCAGCGGCTACTCCGGCCGAATAGCCTTAGAAGACAAGAGTTGCTCATTCTTTCCTCAAGTTGATTATTATTCAATAAAGATTGTTACCTGTGAACTAAATTACCTGCTTCCTCTTTTGTCCATCCGTTGCGTGCCTGTGGTGTTGGCTCCTCACGGTGGTGTCTGGAGTCAGGGGCGGCTGGTCATCCGAGTCCGCCCCGGCCTGCACCGGTGACACAATTTGGCGTAAGTCGGCAGGGTTGCCACCGTGAGTTGTAGCGGCCACAGGTACGCGATGGTGGACGAAGAGGTTCCATCAGTTCGTTCGCAAGTAATGCCCATCATGATGGGAGCCCCTTGGGCACAACGCTATGGAGGACCAGGATCGGAGCTGAGTTTTCAGGACTGGAAAGCGCAGACGGAATATCTGGCTGGATTACAAGGACTGAGCGCATCGCAAAAGGTACAGTTTGTGCTAGGATCGTTAGAAGGAGAAGCCAAAAGGGAAATTCTTGCTGCATCAGAAGCTACGCGGGCCACTGTGAAGAATATCTTTGATTTCTTGTCTGGAGTATATGGAGATTCTACCCCGGTAGCCATCCTTCGTGCCCAGTTCTTTAACTGTCAGCAGGGGCCTCAGCAGACTCTGCGAGCATACTCCCTGAAACTGCGAGAGCAGTTTGGCCGGCTGAAAGGTCGACAAGATCATGGACTGGGAGAAGGAGAGGGCTTATTGAGAGACCAGTTTGTTTTGGGGCTGCGTGAAGGACCGGTGCGCCAGGGCATACGGCTCCAGCTTCGACGAGACCCCACTATGTCTTTTGAGGCTCTTCGACAAGAGGCCTTGGCGTTGGAGTCAGATCAGGGAGAGACGACTCGGACACCAGTTCGGGTGGCGGCCAGCAGCGCCACAGTACCCGCGCCTGTTGAGTCAAGTGGGTGGAAGCAGAAATTGAGGACAGAATTACTGGAGGATGTTAAGGGACAGATGGCAGAGTTGTCTCGGAGTCTTTTTGGGGAGCTTCATCGAGGTCGAGTCAAAGGTGGACCGATGGTGCGAGGAAGATCATATTCAGAGGAGGGGCAAAGACCTGTACGCCACCCCGACGGTCCCAGCGGGACAACCAAGGACAGCCGCCTGAGAGATATGGCGAATGGCATTAGAGAAGACCGGTTCCAGGGACTAGAACCGATTGGCAAGGGGGGATGTCACGGGTGACAAAATGCTGGGAAAAGCGGAACCTTTCTTTTCTCTTTCTATGTCCCCGAGGGGAGTTATTTTGGTGTAACACCTCACTCCGGTTCCGGGTGTAGCGGAGATATTGCGCAAACTAATTACAGCTGATGCACGACAGGTGTGAGGGAGAGAGAGAGGCGGTGTTTGTACAGGACAGGGGGACGAATAGGCTGTTCGTGGTCAGTAAGCGGGGCAACGGGCTGTCACTTAGAAAAAACATCTAGGGGGCGTTGCGCAGCGGTCCACTTACCTCCTACCACCGAGTGCCTAGCAGGCTGTTCGCGGACCCCCTCCCTAACGTGGCGGCCTAAAGAGAGTAAGTGCAGCCTGCAGTCTTGAGTACTTTTGATCTTGTATATTGTATTACCATATAGCTTCGCTGTGAAACTAGAGGCCTTACTTAAAAGTAGTAGTACATTACATGGATTTCTGATTTTAAATATGTTTTGGCACCTTAGTTGTATGTGCAACTCTGCCTAAGCTTTTTACAGGGGACAGGGTTTTTTGTCTCCACATTTTAAAGGCAATAACAATTTAATTACTTTTCTGATTGTCAACAAAATATCAAACAATGGAAGGATTTTTTGTCACAACTAATCTTTTTAGAAACAATAAAAAGGAGGAAACCGCCTTTAACAAGCTCTGGAGTCAGACGGAGGGCTCGTATTTCCCCCGAGAAACGACTTCATGACATTGCAGAAGACTGTCTGTTAGAATCAGAACCAACTCAAACTCACAAAGTCGACACAGATTCCATCACAAATGACACACAAAGCAGCAATGACTCTAGACTCCATCAGATAGATGACCATTTAGAGTCTGTTTGCACAGATGATATTGGAGATGTGACAGAAAGACATGTTTCTGAATCAGAATCTGAGTTTGCAGATGAGCCAGTCAGCCTTGTTGAAAGTTTAGCCAATTGGTCTGTACAGTTTGGTGTTTCTTTAGTAGCCCTAACAGCCCTCCTTAGTTTGTTGAGATTGTACCACCCAGAACTGCCCAAGGATGCTCGAACCATCCTTAAAACAAAAACTGAATACAAAATCCTACAAAAAATGTGGTGGTTTGTATCATTATAGAGGAATCCTGACAGCTATGCATAACACCTTAAACCAACTAATTGGAAAGATTGCAGATGGCTTTACTTAGATTGCAGATCAGTATTGATGGCTTGCCCTTATTTAAGAGCTCTAATTTACAGTTATGGCCCATTTTAGGACTTTTATTGGGTTTCAAACTGAAAGAACCAGTTGTCATTGGGCTTTTTAGTGGTACAAAAAAAATAATAAAAAAATGCCCCTGATCAATTTCCAAGAGACTTTAGCCACGAGTTAACCCTCTGAGGTCTGAGGTGTTTTTGGGGCCCTGGAGGTGTTCTGACATGCTCTGACATTTGTTTTTTTTTCAGTTATTTATAAACATGTTAAT
>FLSR01004875.1:14368841-14432891 GCA_900092035.1 Leuciscus waleckii
ATATATATATATATATATATATATATATATATATATATATATATATATATATATATATATATATATATATATATATATATATATATATATATATATATATATATATATATATATATATATATATATATATATATATATATATATATATTGCTCTTGCATTCTTTCTTGTGTCTATAGGTGACACACCTGAATGAATGGCTCATTAAGTATGCGGGCCCCATTGTCTCCTGAGGTGTGAACCACTACATATGCATGATGCTGTTGAATGGTTGACGCCTCTTGCGCATATTGCTTTTACAAACAAAAAGTGTTTTACAATATTTAAATCAATGTATTGTGTTATGTGAATGATAAGGGCAGGATGATTTTCACATCATTTTGAAGAAAAAACTCTAGGCAATGACATCCATTAGTCAAAAGTCTTATTGTCACATATTTAGTATGTGTTTTGTGGTCTTATTTCAGAAACTTTAGTTTTTAGTTTTTTGAATAACCATGCATAAACATTATTCTCTCAAAAATACAATCATGTACATGCATGTTGCTCACATATTATGGTAGCCCTGTTTGTGCTAAATAGAGTGTAATTATACCTTTGCCATTAATATGTTTATAAGCAACTGAAAAAAGCACAAATGTCAGGGCATGTCAGAACATCTCAAGGACCCCAAAAACCACTCAGACCCCAGAGGGTTAAGAGCCGAGGTATTCTCCCCTCTTCCTTTTGTCCAGCCGGAAAACCCTCCCCCCGCAATTTTCTGAACAGTCATTGGTGTACGTTAGAAATTGATTTCTCTGAAACGACTGGCTCTGGAAACACAAGGTTGGTCTGAGTCGAAAGAGGAGGAGGCAAAGAAGACCGGATATATATAGATGCCGTGACCTGGCAGTGTTTATTTATAGAATTTGCGGGAAAAGATCAAGTGTCCGGAATACAGTGAGTCTACGTTAGTTATTATATTTAAGTCACTTTTAACTAACGTTACATTATTAAAGGTACTCTGGTAGTTAAATAGTAGGCTAGGTGGAAAATCGCGCCAGTTCACAAAAATCCATTGCTGCCCCACAGAAAAAAAAAGAGAAAAAAACCAACTATATGTAAGGGATAATGTATAGCGAGGCGGTTGTTATAGCGAATATCAACCCCGACAGGCTGAACGGGACCCCGACGTGAAGAGAGCTTGAATCAGCCTGAAGGGGTTGTTACTCGCTATAACAACCGCCTCGCAATACATTATCCCGCTTATTACATGACTACCCACCAATTAAATCAATAATTTGACAAAATTACAAATATTATTGATTTAAAAAGTAGTTTATTGATTTAAAAATGATTGTATTGCTTCCGCTAAAGAAAATAGTCCGTTCCGCGTCCATAGCAGCGCTCTGTTTTTCATGGCAACGGTCTGTTATACTCCGCACAGCGGTCTGTTATCAAGAAATAACACACCGCATTCTACATTGGAATTCAACCAAGCCATGTAATAATTAATTAATTTTCCTTACCTCTGTTCACTCACAGTCCACAGCAGGTGTGTCAGGATGTTTAAATGTGTGCAGTGCCCGCGCAGTACAACAGCTGGAGAGGAAACGTGAGGTCTTTGATGCCTAACTGATTGGTTAGGAATTAATTTAAAATTTCTTGGTCTACCTGCAACATTCGACAATATTTTTTACACAAATGATTTTATTATTACTGTTATTCATATCATCATTACTGTATACTAATAATAATTGCTGCGTTTGTCTGACAGCTGCACTGTTATGAAGCACAACTTGATAAATAAATTATGTGTGCAATGTATGTCTGTGTCTCATGGAATCCAAATTAAGGTCATGTGTTATAAACGCTATAACCAAAATTTCAGGGCCATGAGGTCCACTCACCTGATAAGTAGCCCTGATAAAACAGCTAAAACATTCATCAGGTGGTTTGACGTATGCTATACAGATGTTGATTACTGTTACGCTGTCACTACCTGTATTCATTAGTCGCTGACAAACTGCTGTATTGTGACTTAGGAGATTTTGATTACCCAAAGGCACACTTAAAGAGGTAGTTCACATTTCACCCACACAGTGTATTTGCTGTTCCATAATGTAGATCATCCCAATTTAAACCATAAAGTCTTTCCCTCTTGTGAGAATGAACACCTTACTGGGAGTGTGCTGCTCCAAAATGCATAAAGTGTATACACTGCAAACAACATCATTTTGAGCAGCAACCCAGCTGATTTAGGATTAAACCACAACACAAGGTGGTTTAGGATTCATTATATAATTGTAGAAATAAGTATAAACCATTAATAAATCTCGAACCAATTTGTGTTGTTGTGCACACAACAGTCTTTCAGTTGCTTGCTTGCAGGTAGCACTTCATTCATTTTAGATCAGCACACTCCTGGTGAAGAGCTTGTTCTTCTGACAGGGAACACACTGGGTCAACTTGATCTATTACACTTGCATGGACCAGAAAAACTATGGATAATCTGAACTATCACCTTAAATAAAATAAAGAGCCATGCTTACAGGAAATTTGACGTTTACTAGGTCTGTCATGATGTGAGAACGAGGAAGCAATAGCAGGTGCAATAAACTCTTTAATAGTGTAAATGATGAATCATACAGGGTAACAAACACAGGCAGGTGACGCAGGGACCTCGATGGTCAAACACGGGTGAGTCTTGGCTGGTGCTGAAGTGCAGTGATGGTGATGGAAAATTCCGGCGTAAACGAAGAACAGAACAGCGAACAGGAATCCAGGAACAAACACCACACGAGCACAGAACGGGGAACAGGAACACAGGATCGGGACACCAGACAGCACAAGACTTCAACAACAATCTGACAATGGAGAGGAGAAAACGGTGAGTATTTAAGGAAGTGATGATGAGTCGCAGCTGGGCTGATGATGATTGCAGATTGGATGAATGAGCGTGATTGCTCCGGCCACACCCACAGATCCACGCGACACACACACACACACACACACACCACAAATAACAAACGCACGAGACAAAAAGAAAGCAATGCATTCGTGAACCGTGACAAGGTCACAAAGACTTCAGTCTGTATTATACATAAAGTAGGAAGTTGGGGTATTTTAGATATTGATTCATCTTACCCAACACCACAACTGAAATCATATCAAATTTCAGCTCAAAATTCTGTACAGAGGCTGAGAACTGGACGTCCCACGTACAACCTATCCCATTCTAAATGTAGGCTGTTCATGGACAGTGGAATTTGGAGGTTCTGAAGGCTGCAAATCACTCAGGGGGGCCCAAAGATGAACATAAATGTGATATTTAATTAAATTTATTAATTTTAATCAATCACGGCATCAAAATATAAAACAGCATCCCACCTGTAACTTATATGACAGGGTCTCTGTAAGCTGTCAGTGGTCAATGCATTAATAGGTCATATTTCATACTTATAAATATTTTATTACTTGAAACATAATGTAAAGTGCACAGGGAAGACAATCAAACATGTTGGGGTACTTTACAGTTCATAACTATGCATCATTAGCCTTAAAATGACATGTCCACGGACAGCTTACAGGGGACCCTGTCAAATAAGTTACAGGTGGGCACAGGAAGGGTCCACCTATAACTTATTTGATGGGACCTCTTTAGGCTGTCCGTGGTCAATGCATTAATAGGTCATAATTCATAATTATAAATGTTTTATTGTTTAAATCATAAAGTGCACAGGGAAGGCAATCAAACATGTTGGTATATTTTACGCATCTGAAGCGCTCGGACCGGTCTAGCCTACGGAGGATTGTTCTTGTCGCCTGGCAACGGCGACAGCTGCCAATGACGAGCGGGAGAAATACTGGACTTTTTTATATTCAATTGGGTTTTATATTCAAACAGGGCTAAACCGAAAATACATGACCTGGCAGCGCCGGGGCTGAACATCTTCACCATGTCCTCCAGTAAAATATAAAACATAAAAATCACAAAAGCCAATTCTGGCTCCATAGCTGTTTACTCAATTAGGCTATATCAAATGAATTATCAGGATGGCAGCTGTCCTCTCACACCGGTGCTTGGCGCCAGGAGCGGTGATCGGGAACACCTGGTGTCGCAATTAGGAAATCTTACGAAGGCTACATGGTGCGTCCTTCAAAAGATGCAGCCTTCACATTGGGACACAGTTTATGATCCCAAACACACAGCCAAGGAAATAAAAATAAAGCTGCTAGAATGGCCCAGCCAATCACCTGACTAAATCCCATTGAAAATCTATGGAAAGAACTGAAGATCAAGACTCATAGAAGAGGCCCACAGAACCTTCAAGATTTGAAGACTGTTTGTGTGGAAGAATGGGCCAAAATCACACCAGGGGCCGGTTGCATAAACATAGCCATTATGTTAAGACAGTGTGTTAAGTTCAAGTATGACCCACTCGCAGTTAGTCAGGGGCAGTCAGTCTTAGTTTTCGGTGTCAAATTAGGCAAATCTACGTTTTTATGTAACTGATTCAAAAAAGAAAATAAATTGATGTCTTAACTTGTAAGACTAGTCTTAGAGGTTTATGCAACCTGATGCAGAGCAATGCATGTGACTAGTTTCTCCATACAGGAGGCATCTTGAAGCTGTCATTACCAACAATGGCTTTTGTACAACGTATTAAATAAATATCAGTAAGCGTGTTCAATACTTTTTCCCTGTGTCATTTCGCATTATTACACATAACTTAATTTCTGAACTTATTTGTTTTGGTTTCTTTGTATGTATGGATTACTTGGGTTGTTACCAATATCTGGTGAAAATTTCATGTCAATAGCACCTTTGGAAATATATTCACTGAGAAAAATGGTGATGTGTTCAATACTTATTTCACCCGCTGTATTTCATTCTTGAACTGTCAATGTAGTTTACAACTGAACTGTGTCCTTGGGCCCTATCTCGCACCCAGCGCAATAGACTTTGTAACCGACGCATGTATCATTCCTATTTTGCACCCACGCAAAGCGCGCTTTTCCCTCCACAGAAGCACGTCGCTAAACTAGGGAATGAACTTGCGTTCCCTGGGCGGTTCAGCGCAAAAAAGGAGGCGTGTTCCGGCGCAAACGTTCCATCATGCTATTTTGATGGTTTAGAAAACAATTGCGCCACTAACCAGGAAAAAAATTGTTTAAAGTCAGTGGCGCGTTGCGCATGTTATTCATATGCTATTTTAAGGGCGCATGCTTGGCCATAATCAATGTAGTGTGTGCACAACGCGAATACACTTTAATTCTCTCATCTACACAGAAGCAGCAGTTTTCATTCTTGCAAATCATACATTATTACGATAGATAGATAGATAGATAGATAGATAGAGAGCAACTCGTTTTGGTGCGGTATCTTTAAATACAATTGAGACACTTCATACCCTGCCCCCTCTCCAGGTTGTAGCGGTGACACTCGGTTCAACTCCACGCCGTTCGGCCATTTTTGTAGTCTGGTAGCAGAGATAGGATTATCTAGCGCACAGAAACTTTTATACACACGTTATTAACAAAATGTCAACAACGGTAGACTTGTCCAGCCAGCCTTACATGTTCGAGCCAGAGCCGGAGCGAGATGAAAATGAAGACGACGAACCTGCAGAACAACGTCTTCATATGGATGATTCGCAATGGTGTGTACTGTATTTACACATGAAACTTTGGTCTTCCGACCTTTTACCACCGTGTCGATTTATTTTGATTAATTTGTGCGAGGGAGAGATAGCAAGACAGCGCTTAGTTTGGAGACGGTGAAGTCTTTTTTACACTTTCGCCTGGCTCCGAAGAGAGAGAGAGAGCGCGCGCGCGCGACCGAGTACTCTCTCTGCTCGTTCTTTCAGTTAAACATGCACTGTGACTCTGTCACAAGCGCAGCAGTTCATCTACATTACTCAGCGATCAAATAACACTTTGGCGGGCGCTAAAACTCATAGTCGTTTGGTCATTAATCGGACTGGTTTTGTTTCACTCATCTTAACGTAAATTTAGCTGCAGCTAAGTGCCTTTGTGCGACCCACCTTTTCTCACTGTGTGACCCACAAGTGGGTCGCGACCCACAGTTTGAAAACCACTGGTTTAGGGCATGAGCAATGCTCAATTCACAAATTAATCACTCTTTTGAGTCGATTCTGTTCAAAGACTTCATCAAACAAGTTGGCAGATCAGCCTAAATCGGTTCGCGAATCAGTTTCAATGATCTGTTCAGTTCCTGCACGCACTAAATCATCTGAAGCGCTTTTAATTCACACTCGACTCTGAGTCATAACAGGAAGATTTAAGAACATCAAGAGCGTTAGATGAAGTGGCCGTGGACCTACAGTACAGTCAGTGAAAGCAAATCTTCAAATGCATCATATTTTTGCCAGCGATGAAGATCTTTATTAGTTGAACATCTTCGTAAGCTGTCTGTGAATGAATGATTCCACAGGATGAGACATTTGATTTCATTTCACTCAGGTAATACATTTTACAAACAAACAGATTATTAGCCTACGCCATGATAGCACTACTACAAAGTATGACAGTACCTGTTTTTTGGACATACATCAATTTATACATTAAATAAGCTACCATTGTTCCAGTTTATGAAATTTACACTCCATCCCGCGGTAATGTGTGTGCAGTATTGTGAATGCAAAACTCTACAGAGTCACTTCATTTCTTTATTTCGACATTTGTCTAATAATCCAAATGTAGTTGTGTAAGTTACTATTATACAAATTGTCGGCCGGCCGAAGCTCCGCTACAAGGATGTCCTGAAGCGTGACCTTCAGTCGTTCGGCCTTCCAAGCGAAAACTGGGAAACGTTTGCTGGTGACCGAGCAATGTGGCACGCTTCCATAAGATCTGGTGTCAAAAGATCTTTGTACTGAAAGCAGTACGATGACTCCTTAACAGTAGAAGACTGAAGCGCCATACCAATCGTCGATCTAGACGCTAAGGGCCTGAATGAATGAATGAACTTTTTACTTTTACTCAAGTAGCTTAACTATTAAGATTATTACTTTTACTTTGAGTAAATATTTCTATAAGTACTTGTACTTTTACTTGAGTACAGTTTTTGGCTACTCTACCCACCTCTGGGCAGGAAGAAAACAGTCCAATTAAAGGAACTAAACATGTACATTGCACACTTGCATCTAATTTTAATTTAAATAAAATATTCTTTTTTTTTCCTGCATAATCTAACAATTTTGTTCAAGTTAACAACAGAGTTTATATGTACACTAGTGTAAGTATCCTGCCTGGCTTCAAACCTCCACCCACCAATGTCTGATTGTGCCACACAAGATTAAAAAATACGCTCATTAATCGATCAACCTTTTGACAAACTCACGCTTCTCTCTTGCCAAACAAGTGTTTAATAATGAAGTAGGCCTATTTATTGGGTAGGGTTAGGGATTACATATTGTCCCAATAAACCGTCAACTAATAAATAATTTGAATAAATATAACTGTATTATTGCATCCTGTTCATGAACAACAATACTGAGGTGCAAATAGTGTCTGCCACTATTTATAAGCATACAAATCAACAACTTTTGGGACATATTGCAAAGAACTGCTATTTTTAGTGTAAATACAATATATCACTAAGAAATATGCTTAGTGCAAACAGCATCAATTTAAGAGATGATGGATCCACACTTTTATGGCTTTTACACAAAACTCTGACCCACAATCAGATTGTAACTAGAGAAATCGAGAGTCATCAGACAAGGCAACATTTGGCCAATCTTTTATTGACCAATTTTGCTGAGCCTATGCAAATTTTAACCTTAGTGTCATTTTTTTTTTAAGCTTGCAGGAGTGACATCTAGTATGATCTACAGTTGTAGTGGCCCATCTTCTTCAATATAGATGTGTTGTACATTCAGAGATGCTTTTTAACGCACCTAGGCTATAACAAGTGGTTATTTGAGTTACTGTTGGCTTGCTATCAGCTCAAACTAGACTGCCCATTCACCCCTGACCCCCAGCATCAGTGGGCAATTTTTTTCCCCTGAGAACTGTTCCTTGCCATATATTACTCATTGTCAAAGTGTAATGCCAAAGGTATATACATAATAAAATAGACATATCCCCCTCTCCCAAGTGAAGACTCATTGTGTGTGAACCTTTGAGGCCTTTCCTCGGCTCTGTCATTTTCTCGAGGAAAGTAGCGCGGAGTCTCTTTTTCTCTTTTGTGATGTCACTTGTCTGTCAATTGAGATATCAATGTCTCTGAATCTCCACCCATGGTTAACAAAGGAAACTCTTTTGTTTTGTTGTCTAGAGAAAGAGCGTGAGGGAAAATTATACATGGAACTCCTCCTTTGAAATTGTGTTTGAGGTCTCGAATATTGGTGAGAGAAACGGTTGTGTTGTCGAAGGAAGAGAGTAATCCTCCTCAACATCGTCCTCAAAAGTGTGGCCGAGTGTCCTCCTCCATAGTACTGCTGCAGTGCTGGCACTGTGCACTGATGGCACCGCCGAGCCTGTACAACATGAAGAAGAGAGGAACGTTTAAGTATAATTTCAGTTTTGCCATTTATTTAATGTTAGTTAAACTATTAAACATATCGGCTCAACTGATTTGCAGAGGGGGGATTTAAAGCTGCTCCCTTTTACTGGTGATTCACCTTGTCATTTTTACTTCATATAGCCTTTTTTTGGTGATCACATATTTTACCATTGCATGTGTTTTAACAGCTAGAATGTTACCAGTCAATAAGCTTAACACTCCTATTATGTTGTAGGTCAATTTGACAATTTGTCAATTTATTTTTTCTAAACAAAAAGTGTCAATGGAAAAGATGCCAGCTTCACTTGTGTTGAATGCAATAAATACATATGCAGAAAGCACACGCATACATTATGTTCAAAATGTGGAGAGAAAGACTGAAGGGATCATTTTGCTCAATAGGGTAAAAAAAGCCTAGTTGGGGAAATTAAAAAAATCTTGTTTGTGAGATAGGACAAGTCTTTATCAAATAGTTCTTAATTTATTACATGGCTTGGTTGAATTCCGGTGTGTTATTTCTTGATAATAGACGAAGTATAACACACCGTTGCCATGAAAAACAGAGCGTTGCCATGGACGCAGTTCTGTTCACTCAGTATAATCTGTATAATCGTTTTTAAATCAATATTTTGTGTCAAATTATTGATTATTGAGCATTCAGAGAACACTAACCAGGCTTTCAAGTTGTCTCATACTCTGTCACATGAGAGTGTAAACTGTATTTATCTCATATACTGTCTCAAATGTCGAAAACAGTATGTAGGCCAGACCAATAATGAACTGAGAGTAAGAGCCTACCAACATGCGCACAACATAGCCCTAAACCTACCCGTTGGTGATCGCTGTGGCGTAACCTGAGAGAGTTAAAAGTTTCTGTCGCAATATCTAGTTCTTCTAAGCTATCCGGGATGCTGAGATGATGAAACTGATTAGGAAGATTATTAATAAAGCAATCTTTAGTGGCAGAAGTTATAGGTCTAACATATTAATAACACGGAGTCGACTTTGCAGCCTTGGCTAAATTAAGTTTACACAAGACTAAATAATGATCTGAGATGTCATCGCTCTGCTGCAGAATTTCTATGGCATCAACATCTATTCCATGTGATAATATTAGATCTAGAGTGTGATTACGACAATGAGTAGGTTCTGACACATGTTGTCTAACTCCAATAGAGTTAAGAATGTCTTTGAATGCCAATCCCAATGCATCTTTTTCGTTATCTACATGTATATTAAAATCACCAACAATTAGGACTTTCTCTGCAGCCAGTACTAACTCTGATAGAAAATCAGCAAATTCTTTGATAAAGTCTTTAGGGTGCCCTGGTGGCCTGTATACAGTAGCCAGCACAAATGTTAAATATGATTTATCCTTTACACTAGATAGTGTTACATTTAGCAACAATACTTCAAGAGAATTATATTTAAAACAAGACTTCTCAGTAATTCTGAAAATATTACTATAAATTACAGCAACACCTCCCCCTTTGCCTTTCAGACGAGGTTCATGTTTATAACCGTAATCTTGCGGGGTGGACTCATTTAAAGTAATATAAGTGTCTGGTTTTAGCCAGGTTTTAGCCAGGTTTCTGTCAAACACAGCACATCTAAGTTATAGTCTGTAATCATATCATTAAAATGAGTGCTTTTGAAGTAAGGGATCGAATATTCAGCAACCCAATCTTTATCATTTGTTCATCCGTATTATATCTGTTTTTTATTTGTTGAACATCAAATTAAATTTTGACCCTTGAATGGGTTTAGGAGTTTTTTGTATGTCCTAATTCGGGGAACAGACACAGTCTCGATATGATGATATCTAGGTGAAAGAGGCTCTATGTGATGGGATTTATCTGACCTTGGTGACGTGAACAGCTAGCAGACGGTCGGTTTAGCCAGTCTGTCTGCTTCCTGACCTGAGTCCCAGATTGTCATGTTTGAGCTCTAAGACTATGTGCCATATTACTAGAGAGAAGAGCAGCACCATCCTAGGAGGGATGAATACCATCTCTTTTCCACAGGTCAGGTCTGCCCCAAAAACTTTTCCAATTGTCTATGAATTCTATATTATTTTGGGGACAAAAACGCAACAGCCTGCCATTGAGTGAGGACAATCTACTAACTATCTCATCACTCCGGCGAACAGGAAGGGGGCCAGAGCAAATTACAGTGCCTGACATCGTACTTGCGAGTTCACACACCTCTTTAATGTTAATTTTTGTGATCTCCGACTGGCAGAGTCTAACATCATTAGTGCCGACGTGAATAATAATCTTATTGAATTTACGATTAGCATTAGCCAGCACTTTTAAATTTGCTTTGATGTCAGGCGCTCTGGCTCCCGGCAAACATGTGACTATGGTGGCTGGTGTCTCTATTTTCATGTTCCGTGTGATCGAATCGCCAATAACTAGGGCACAATCAACAGGATTCTCAGTGGGTGTTTCACTGAGTGGGGAGAACCTGTTTGATGTTGTAATCGGAATGGAAGAGCGGTGTTTTGTCCCGCGACTAGAGCGCCTCACGGTCACCCAGTTGCCCTGCTGCGAGGGCTCTACTTCAGCCGGAACCGAATAGTGTACAGAGTTCACTAAGCTAGTCGCATCCAAAACAGTATCTAAAGTCCTTGCACTCTTACAATTAACCTCGATTAAAGTTTGGATGCGTGTCTCTAGTTCTGAAATCTTCCCCGTCAGCTTTACTATCTCCCTGCATTTATCACATGTAAATCCTGTGCTGACAGAGAAGGCTATGCTATACATGTTACATGAGGTGCAGGTGACAATAAGAGGAGAAGATGACATGACTCACCGTGTTTGTCGACTGATACTCACCAAAGTTTTTTGATGAACTAAAAGGCGCGAGAGAAAAATAAATAAAAATAAATAAAAATAAATAAAGAGCGCACGGAAGGTGCGAGCGCGCTAGAGAATAAATAAATAAATAAAAAGCCATATTTATTTTGTATGAAAACTAGCGCGTTAGTTACTTATGGATTAAAAAGTACGTTGTATCAGTGCTGCGCGAGCTCTCTCACAAACACGGACGCGCGCGCACACAGAGAGAGAAGATCAGTGTAAAATAAAAATTGACGAGCTAAATTTAAATTTTGTTCTTGCTTGTTTTTTTTTTCTGTCAAAAAGCATTTTGTATTATCCATCCCTGCTTTTAAAATTCGTTAAATGACGGACGTTTACTGTTAACACAGCCCTCATTATATGTCGGATTCGGAACTTATTACGTTACTTTATATTATTTTTAGAATAAGTGATTCCTTATGCTATTATTGGACTCCTGTCTATTCATTGTCAACTGTTTTTTATAAATATGTTTGTATTGGCTAACATTTATTCAGTTAATGCGTGTCCTGTTTAAAATGTGCAATGTTCAAATGCAAAGACAGCACGTCACAGATAGAAGCCCTTTTCCCTGTGGTATTTAATATCATATTTGGATATTGGAAAATAAATAAATTAGCCTATCTTAATTGTACACAATGTTCCTATGTTTTATCTTTTTTTAAATCTATTTTTACTGTGTTCTAGGAGTTTCTTAATTTTAGAGTAGTTGATCAGCACACATTATATGCAATGCAATTATATAACGCATGTGTGTCGTCGTCCAAACCGCCCATACATGCTGTTACGAACCGCTCCAAGACACGAAGGTGAGATCCAAATGCAGCTTTATTTAAGGGCAGTCCAAAGGCGTAATCCAAAGTACAGGCAATAGGTCATACACAGGCAGGCAGACCATAAAAACAAACAAACAAACAAACAATCAAAACAGGCAGGGGTAAGGCAAAAGAGTTATCCAGGGAACAGGGCAAGGAATCCAAAACACCAAGAGACATGAAACCAGGGAGAATACTCAGAAATGCAGTTAGACACAAACAAAACTTCGCAGTGAGTGATGAGGTGAACCAGGCTTATATGGGGTGAACTAAACAAGATAAGACACAGGTGAATGTGATAATGAGTGTTGATGAGTCTGGGCAGTGAGTTCTGGGAAATGTAGTTTGTGAGTGAATATGATAGTCTGGTGTGGAGTGCGCTCTGGTGGCTCTCAAGGGCACTCCAGCTGGTGACCGTTACATAGCCCCCCCTCAAAGGAGCAGCTTCCAGAAGCTCTAAAACAGGGAACGACAACTGGCGGCCCGCGGGCCAAAACTGGCCCGCCAGCAATATTTTCTGGCCCGCCGGATTATTTTGGAAGTCCTAAATCAGGGAACGGCAACTGGCGGCCCGCGGGCCAAAACTGGCCCGCCAGCAATATTTTCTGGCCCGCCGGATTATTTTGGAAGTCCTAAATGCTGCACAAAACTCTTCCACTACTTGAGAAAAGCCGTAGTCGCGCGGCGATTTCACCGCCGCATACTGTGTGAAACACCCATAGGGAATCATGCGGCGCGGGATTACATTTTAAAGTATAACTGTTATAACTACAATTATAACCAGAACTATATAACTACAATTATAACCTGAACCAGAACTATATAACTACAATTATAATGATAAATATAACAATAACTGTAACCATAACAGATCTATAAAATAACTACAATTATAACGATAAACATAAATATATAACTACAATTATAAAGATAAACAATGACAATGAATTTGACTGAGGATATATCAGGTTGCATCACATTTGGACATGTCATGAGTCAGAAACGAGTATCCGTCTTACCCAATATCAGGACGACGGTCTTCATGAGGTTGACCACCGTCTCCTTGTATTTGACCTGTGAGGTGTGCTGGCTCATGCGTGGTTCTTGCGGCGCACGTAGATGAAGATGCGCGTGTAGACAGCCACCATAACCATAAAGATCAGCAGGTTCAACACGGCCCAGAACACCAGGTAACTGCGGCTGTAGAGCGGAGCCATGGTGGAGCACACAACAATGTTGCACATGCAGTTCCATCCCATAGTGGGAATCAGTCCCATCACTATGGCGATGACCCAGATGCCGATGATGAGCATCACGACTCTGTGGTTGGTCATTTTACTGTGCAGTTGCATGGTGAAGATGGTCTGGTGTCGCTCCAGTGCGATGGCCATCAGATTAATCACCGACGCCGTCAGACTGGTGTCGATCAAACCCTGAGTCACGCAAAGAAAAACACAAACATGAGAAGCGAGAGTCGCGACAAATACCTCAATATTCCACCACTAAACTACTGGAGAACCTCAAAGGTCTTAAGAAGAACTCAATAATGACGTAATATACACTACACACTTATTATACTATAACAATTATTATAATGATATCTATAACTATATTGATTAGTATAACAAAACCCCCCAGTAGAGCATTACAATAATCTAGCCTTGAGGTCATGAATGCATGAACTAACTTTTCCGCATTTGTCACTGAGAGCATATGTCGTAGACTTTTACTGTGGCTTTCAAATGAAAGATTGGTATCAAAGAGCACATGACGAAGACTTGACAAGCAGCCATCAAGTGTTAGACAGTATTCTAGGTTATTACGTGCAGAGGTTTTTGGTCCAATCATTAGAATCTCTGTTCTTTCAGAATTAAGTGGTTTTTACCAATTACTAGTCATCCAGTTTTTTACATCAACTATGCATTCTGTTAATTTTCCGAATTGGTAAGTTTCGTTAGGTTTTGAATAAATATAGAGCTGAGTATCATCAGCATAACAGTGAAAACTAATGCCATGCTTCCTAATGATATCTCCCAAGGGTAGAATGTACAGAGTGTGTGTGTGTGTGTGTGTGTGTGTGTGTGTAGCATGTACAGAGTGAACAGCAGCGGTCCTAGTACTGAGCCTTGTGGTACGCCATGTCTCGGTACTATGGTACGGTCTAAATCATGACTGGAAATCCTCACAGATATCATTTCTTTCTAAGGAACATAGTTGTGAAGATACTGCCTTTTCTAGTATCTTTGATTCAAGATCATTTTTTTTATGGAAAAATGGAAATTATTTTGATAAAAACTAAGATAGCATGTCTTCTCCCAGAATTCCTCACAGGATGCAGGAAGCACAGCAAAAGATTTCAGATGTACTCAACTCAGGAATATTCAACAATTATAAACGCTTCCTCCAACTCAGCTTGTTCGGTCTGACAAACAGCTTAATCTCTGTTTGGTTTCTATTGCTAAACGAGTTATGGTTTCTACATTCAGCACCAATGTTACTCATTAAACACCAATCCCAGCACGCCCAAACCACAGCCTTACCTGTCGGACAAACCATTGATACACGGTAAGCTTGATGGTCCAGGGGCCGGTGTGGAACATCAGGTACAAGTAGGAGACGCCGGCGAAGAGATCCGCGGCCGCCAGGTTTCCCAGCAGGTAGTATATGGGGTAATGAAACCTGCGGTTCATGAAGATGGCCATCATGACCAGGATGTTGGCGAAAATCACAAAAAAACAAACGAAAAATCCTAGGGAAACCACTACAATGTCTTTCGGCTGAAACGTTTTACTGATGTTCTTCTTGCTCTGATTGTAGAAGAACTCTATAGACATGTTGTCGAAGCAAACCATCGGGCGGGCAGTGATTGGGCCATGGAAGACAGCGGCGCACGTGATTGGCTGGGATCTGAAGGGGCGGGGCCTTCGCGTGTCAGAGGTCACTCATGGAGGCATGGAGATGCGAGCCTTCGGTCTGAAGAATCCGATCTACTGTGGCAGAGGAAAGATATAAGGAGTGAATATTATTCGGGTTTTTAAATCACCGATTCACAGTCAAATCAAATCATATCCACACCAGATCACCTTTCATGCCGAAAATCACAAGAAAAGATATGAAATTATGATTTTTGCATGAAGGCAATGAACACTGTTTTTACAACCATTGAGATTTGTGACATTTTCATAACAAATAAACACATTATAAGGCAGATTATGCATCTTTGATTTATTTTTACTTCATTTAAATCTGCATAAATTAGAGTTAAATAAAACTGACATACTGTATATAAAAAACATTAAAACATGCATTAAAAAACAAGATCCACATCTTCACTTGAAATAAAATACTGATATACCTTAATCTTCACATTACAGAAATGAGAATGAACTTTTTTAAATTACAGTAAATGTCATGAAAACTGTCAAATATTATTCATTTTCTATTAGACTTTTTACATTTCCTGACGGTTTTGTGAGATTCACTGAGCCTCAAAACTGCCTAAGTCACACACAACTGAAGCAACATACCATAAATAAATAGTTTCAATAAATTTAACACAAAATCACACCAGAGATCATCCATCCATCTAACACACTCTCCACCAGAGTAACTTGATCGCAGCACAAAACCAGAAAAACATTTCCCACTGAGATGGAGAGAACACACCTCAACCAATCACAGCCTGCGCATCAGCTCAAACGTGTGCTGATTGGATGCCACACTTGTCAATCATCTGCCCAGAGCAGAAGGTTTCCCGTAACTGACCGTTATCATCTCACAAACCTCAGATTCAACCCACACAAGGACAAACATCCTCCTCATCGTGTGTAAAACTGTGAAACTAACCGCCACGGTGTGTTTTCCGTCAGCTCAGGAACACTTCAAACCACTATCTAACACTACTAACTCATCCAGGACACAAAAACAAAAGTTAAGAGACGACGTGTCACAATCGTACATGCATTTCTTAGGCCTAAAACGTCCTACAACTTTTTGTTTACATCTTGGCGTACGTCACTCGGAAACAGGTCAAAGGTCAAGTCTTGGCATTGAAGGGTTAGTTCACCCACAAATGAAAATTCTGTCAGCAATCACTCTCCCTCATGTTGTTCGATGAAATCTGAGAACTGTCTCACTCCTCCATAGGCTGCTGGGTAATCGAGATCTGCCATCCCAGAAAAGTTAGTAAAGACATTGTTAAAACCATAAGTTTATCAAGCGACGAGAATACTTTTTGTGCGCAAAAAACCCCCTAAAATAACGACTTTATTACTGACAGCATTTTTATTTTTGGGTGAACTAACCCTTTAAAGTTTTATTTTTTCAGGTTATTTTAGCTATAACAGTGTTATTGTCATTAACTAAACTACTAAAAGCATTTCTGTTCATTGAAATAAAGTTTAAAAAAAAATGAAAAAATAATACAAATGGCAATAAACTGAAATAACTTGAAGCCCTAAAATTATTAACTGGAAATGAATAAAAACTCAAACTGAAATAAAAGTAAATTAAACCTAAATAGCAACATAAAAAAAAAAATTAAAAAATAATAATAAAAAGTTAGTTAGAGTTTTTTTAGTTAGAGAGAGTTTATTTCAGTCAACTTCAAAAAAAAAATAAAGAAAAGCAATTTACAAGCAAACATAGAAACAAAAATTAAACTACAATGTAAACAATATTTAAAAGAGAGAAAAGTTGATCGACCGAAAAGGTATCGGCTGAAGCTTATGCTTATTGCGCCGATCCTTTATGCATAACATTTATTTTACACACAACACCAAGTCCCAAAGTCATCATGCATACACTTACTAAAAGAAAAAGAAACTAAATTCATTCAGTTTTGTATAATGTGATCTTTTTAAAAAAAAATAATTTCTTGAAACTACTAATGGATTTACATATTTTCAACTCATCATCGAGACTATTCCACAGTTTGACCCCCTGGACAGACAGACATCTCTGTTTGACATTGGTTCTGATTTGAGGTTTGCTGAACATAAGTGTTCCTCTGAGCTCATAAGGAGTAGATTTCATCTGAAACAAGTTCTGGACACAGTCTGGAATGCACATATCATTTATTTATGCACATATCATTATAATAAACACTGAATGTTGCAATGTCGATTTCACGTTGACTTTAAAGCAAGACACTACAGGTAAATAGGATAAAAAAAGTGTAACTAATAAACTTTCCGCAGTTGATTTATTATAGTGTATTAAAGACAACGGTTTTGTTTTAAGTTTTCTGAAATGTTATGTTTAAATATGCACTCATTTCTATGCAGTTCCAGAAAAGAAATGTGTTCAAAATCATTGTCTGAATCTGTTGCTGTATTAGAGTAGTGTATTAGGGATTTAGGATTTCTCTTTTTATCGCTCCATAAATCAGAAAATACTGTCAACAGACAGAAAGAAATACATTTTCACCATGTTTTTTAAGGAATAAAGTGTTGTGTGTAAAAGCATGTGAATGTTACATCAACAAACCCCTCGGTAAAAACCTTTAGTATTTGGATAGGAATAAAACTGTAAGTTTTAGAGTTGACAAGTAATGCTGAAGTGGAGAAAGAAACTCATTTAGAGACAAAATGTATTGTAACTGAAATCTAAAAACGCAAATAGACAAAGTGCAATACAATAAACACCTAAACATGTATTTTGGGATGTTGTAGACTGGAAGCAAACTTGCCCAAATCATCAAATTCACCAATTCATAAAAAACAAGGCTTTCGCCTGTGGCGTCTTGAGGAGATGTGACTATTGTGTTGTTGTTGTTGTTAACTATCAAATATAATACAATTCTCATGAGTTTAATAATAATAGCTTTTTAGAATATGACTGTTCTTGGAAAAAATGCAGTTTGAGCAGTTTTTATGATCATAAGTGTGATTTGTCTCTTCTTATCAGTCAGTCAGTATCTGGGTCAATGACATGACGCCTACATGTTCTGTCTGATTGCATTTTTATCAGTTAAAAACGGGTTTAAATTCATTAAAATATATAATATGTATGTAGTGCCTCTCCCATGCATGACTCACTTTAACTTTTCAAAAATCATGTCATTTGCGCAATTTTTCTGTTATTTAAAGTTTAAAAATGTCATGTGGTGCGACCGTCCAATTCATCTAAAATTTCACATTTTAATAAGCATTTATGTGTTCACAGCATCCTTAATGTTTGAACAACTGCAATTATTTTTGGTATTTTAAAATTGCCCTGTCGAAAATCCTTACACGTCATTGACCAATCTAATGAATGTGAAACACCGAGTGTGTGTGTGTGTGTGTGTGTGTGTGTGTGTGTGTGTGGGTGTGGGTGTTTGTGTGATGTGGGTGCGTCGCATTTTTCAACTATACACATATAACACATACACACAATATTCATAAACACTTAAATTCCTCAAAACGTTGATAACTTCGCCTCTCTAATCAGAGCTGAGTCGTAAATCTGCAAAACAAAGGCTGAACCCTCCGCCAAACTGAAGCGCACATTCAGACTAAACTCCAGAAGTGAGTGAAACTCTCCTCGCTTCACACAGTAACACATCGGTCAGTCAGAGTAAAACACACAACACTCACGGGCTCCTCGCTTCTGGTTCTGATCTGGTCAAACTGGACCTTTCGGCTCGTGCTCGTCGTCTCGACCGCAGTGGATCATCAGGCTCGCTTCGCTGGCTGCTGTGCGCGCGCACTCACTCACCTGTGCGCTGCTGGGGGGGAGTAGGTGAGGGCGGGGCCAAGCGCCCCTGAGCAGGCAGCTGATTGGATGCAGCAGGAGACGTTTACAAATCTTACGAATATTTCTGTTCGTCATACTGAGTTTCTTTTTTATGGCATGCTCGATGTCTTGGTTTTTTATTTTGTGTGTGTGTGTGTGTGTGTGTGTGTCAGTGTCAATCAACCGTCGTGGGAGGGGCCTGTGTCCAGCTCACTCAGGGCAGGTCTATGCTCAAACTGCAGTGTCAATCAACCGTCGTGGGAGGGGCCTGTGTCCAGCTCACTCAGGGCAGGTCTATGCTCAAACTGCAGTGTCAATCAACCGTCGTGGGAGGGGCCTGTGTCCAGCTCACTCAGGGCAGGTCTATGCTCAAACTGCAGTGTCAATCAACCGTCGTGGGAGGGGCCTGTGTCCAGCTCACTCAGGGCAGGTCTATGCTCAAACTGCAGTGTCAATCAACCGTCGTGGGAGGGGCCTGTGTCCAGCTCACTCAGGGCAGGTCTATGCTCAAACTGCAGTGTCAATCAACCGTCGTGGGAGGGGCCTGTGTCCAGCTCACTCAGGGCAGGTCTATGCTCAAACTGCAGTGTCAATCAACCGTCGTGGGAGGGGCCTGTGTCCAGCTCACTCAGGGCAGGTCTATGCTCAAACTGCAGTGTCAATCAACCGTCGTGGGAGGGGCCTGTGTCCAGCTCACTCAGGGCAGGTCTATGCTCAAACTGCAGTGTCAATCAACCGTCGTGGGAGGGGCCTGTGTCCAGCTCACTCAGGGCAGGTCTATGCTCAAACTGCAGTGTCAATCAACCGTCGTGGGAGGGGCCTGTGTCCAGCTCACTCAGGGCAGGTCTATGCTCAAACTGCAGTGTCAATCAACCGTCGTGGGAGGGGCCTGTGTCCAGCTCACTCAGGGCAGGTCTATGCTCAAACTGCAGTGTCAATCAACCGTCGTGGGAGGGGCCTGTGTCCAGCTCACTCAGGGCAGGTCTATGCTCAAACTGCAGTGTCAATCAACCGTCGTGGGAGGGGCCTGTGTCCAGCTCACTCAGGGCAGGTCTATGCTCAAACTGCAGTGTCAATCAACCGTCGTGGGAGGGGCCTGTGTCCAGCTCACTCAGGGCAGGTCTATGCTCAAACTGCAGTGTCAATCAACCGTCGTGGGAGGGGCCTGTGTCCAGCTCACTCAGGGCAGGTCTATGCTCAAACTGCAGTGTCAATCAACCGTCGTGGGAGGGGCCTGTGTCCAGCTCACTCAGGGCAGGTCTATGCTCAAACTGCAGTGTCAATCAACCGTCGTGGGAGGGGCCTGTGTCCAGCTCACTCAGGGCAGGTCTATGCTCAAACTGCAGTGTCAATCAACCGTCGTGGGAGGGGCCTGTGTCCAGCTCACTCAGGGCAGGTCTATGCTCAAACTGCAGTGTCAATCAACCGTCGTGGGAGGGGCCAGCGCAATTCTATGTCACATTGCCCCGAATCTGAGAACAGCTCTTTCTGAGACAGTGCTTATGATTTATGGGGATTTAAAAAAAAGCACTGGGTGGATTTTTATCATTATAGGGTGGTTGTGTACACACACTGCCAACACACATTTATGTTCAAACACCATGTAAAAGTGAATTTTGCATAATAGGTGCATAATAGGAATTTTGCATAATAGGTGTAAAATCTGACTTTGAACGGTAGTTGTGCTTTGGATTGAAACACAGGGGTGGGACGGATGAAACATAACAGTTTAAACGGCAACTATTCATCTAACGCTTGTTTTTGTGAACAATACCTGACGAGTAACTTATGTACATATTGTTACAAACATATTTTGTAATTTATTTTAATTTAAAGGTTCATATTAACCCTTTTTTGTTCTGTCGCCCAATAAACAATAGGCGATAAGCCTATGCACATTTTGTAATATTTCTAATAGTCTATATTGACGAAGAAAGACAAATCCATTTAGTCTTGTCTCCTCTTACATTTCTTCCTTGAGTCATATTGAGTGTTTGCTAGTTGAATAGCCTGTTATCATGAAGAGAACGAGGTCGACCGGAAGAAGATAAATGAAATGTATTGAAGATTGGACAATTGATGGTTATTAAAGAGATAACATGTGTTGCGTAAATGAAAACACAAGTCTATGAACAGTATAGGCTGTGACCAGGTTTGACGGGCAGGAGGTGCGTTCGGGACGGTTGAAACACCACCAGCGCCTCCTGCCAGTTAAACCTGTTTTGCCCGTAAACTAAAGAACTCTGATATTGCACACTTCAGGGTGTGTTGCAGGACTAATACACCTGCCGTATTATCATTACAATGGCACATCAAACAATAAATACAACTTGCCAGTCAAAAAACAGTACAGCACAAAAGAATTCACTCACTGCACTCATAATCAGCTTTGTGGCTTTACCTCCAAAACATCCATTATTTATCCGCTTTAATATATCGGCCAAATTCTCTTACCGGGCCGATATTGAGATATATTGGCTAATACTGATATATCATGCATTCCTACTATTGAGTTAAACGTGATATTAAAGTAGAAGTGCTCCAATAACATTCATTTTATTTACAGAATAATTTTTTTTATATTGTAGCGTTTGGTGAGTGTTAATTTAGCATCTTGTTCAACTGTGCTCAATACACTCGTTCAGTATGTTTGAGATTCGTTCGCTAACGAGTTTCGCTTAATTCACAGGGAGAAAACCCGTTCAACGGTAACCAGGACGACCAGGATCCCGAGGACTCCATGGTGATGGATGTGTCCGAGGGCGATCTCACCAGAGAAAGCCTGAATGAGGCCTAACAGGAAGAGGAGGAGCCTCAGGCAGAGGGGGCGGAGCCTGTAGCAGAAGCCGTGGGAAATGGGGCGGGGCATGACGAGGAAATGAAGATGGAGATGGGCGGAGCCACAGAGGAGGAGGGTGTGGAGGCGGGTGAAGGAGAAGAAGAGGGAGTGGAGGGTGTGGAGGTGGGCGAGGAGGAGGCGGAGCTTGCCGTTAGTGCAGACGCAGACGCAGGAGCGCTAGAAGATGATAACGCCGCCGCCGTCGCCGCCGCGCCCGTAGAGTAGCCGTCAACTAAACCGCTGATTAGCGTTCGTTTGGAGTCAGTTCTACATCCTATTCCTTTGAACTTTATGAAAACTGACCTTGGGTCAGGGCAGATCTCCCAGAATGCACTCTGCAGCCTGAGGACCAATCAGAATTGACCAGTTGTCTTGTGTTCATACAATCACAGGATTGCTCCGCCCCCTCTCTACGCCTGTGTCCCGTTCGGTCCGATTAGATACACACACGTGCGTCATGTGACTGTTGATGTGCTATCGAGATGATTTCAGTTTGTCACGTCTTTACACGCTGAAGTAAAACGTTTAATTTCCTTCTCTCTTTCTTTCTTTGCTCGTTTTTTTATTTGGTTTTATGGACGTGGCCTGTAGAGATTAAATACTTTAATTTGTCAATTTCCACTCATTGTTTTTCTCTTGTGTTGAGGAAATAAATGTCTGTAAAGTCATCAGTGTGTGAGGGTGTTTTGTGAGCGTCGATGTTCTGCTGTAGATATTCTACCAGTAAGAGTACAACATTGACAGGAGTGTCTCTAACGGATATTCTGCTCTTTTGAAGTCATTCTTTATTAGAAACTGTGTTCTAGTGGGCATACAGAGAGACAACACATCAAGAGTGACAGCAGGGTACAAACAAAAGGGACGGATGGAAATTCAGTGTTTTTGTTATATATATATATATACACTGTATATATGGTCAAAAACATACGCGCGCATCAGCAAACATTTTCAGAGATCTGGTTTTAAGGTAAGTATATGACAAGCCCTTCTGTCAGTGTGTCTGAATACACTAGAGGTGTATCTTCATCAGTGTTCTCACGCTCCGGAGTCTGGAAGCTCATTGAACCGCTTGCGGGAAAGTTATGAAATTTGGTGCACTTGCAAATTGCATTAGAGGTCATGAATGGTCATCCAGAGACACGTGTTTGCTGCTCCAATTAGTTATCAATTATGTCTTTACTGGCTATTTAACAGCCATTAACACATTAAAGACATAATTGATAACTAATTGGAGCAGCAAACACGTGTCTCTGGATGACCATTCATGACCTCTAAGGCAATTTGCAAGTGCACCAAATTTCATAACTTTCCCGCAAGCGGTTCAATGAGCTTCCAGACTCCGGAGCGTGAGAACACTGATGAAGATACACCTCTAGTGTATTCAGACACACTGACAGAAGGGCTTGTCATATACTTACCTTAAAACCAGATCTCTGAAAATGTTTGCTGATGCGCGCGTATGTTTTGACCATATATACAGTGTATATATATATATATACAAAAACACTGAATTTCCATCCGTCCCTTTTGTTTGTACCCTGCTGTCACTCTTGATGTGTTGTCTCTCTGTATGCCCACTAGAACACACAGTTTCTAATAAAGAATGACTTCAAAAGAGCAGAATATCCGTTAGAGACACTCCTGTCAATGTTGTACTCTTACTGGTAGAATATCTACAGCAGAACATCGACGCTCACAAAACACCCTCACACACTGATGACTTTACAGACATTTATTTCCTCAACACAAGAGAAAAACAATGAGTGGAAATTGACAAATTAAAGTATTTAATCTCTACAGGCCACGTCCATAAAACCAAATAAAAAAACGAGCAAAGAAAGAAAGAGAGAAGGAAATTAAACGTTTTACTTCAGCGTGTAAAGACGTGACAAACTGAAATCATCTCGATAGCACATCAACAGTCACATGACGCACGTGTGTGTATCTAATCGGACCGAACGGGACACAGGCGTAGAGAGGGGGCGGAGCAATCCTGTGATTGAATGAACACAAGACAACTGGTCAATTCTGATTGGTCCTCAGGCTGCAGAGTGCATTCTGGGAGATCTGCCCTGACCCAAGGTCAGTTTTCATAAAGTTCAAAGGAATAGGATGTAGAACTGACTCCAAACGAACGCTAATCAGCGGTTTAGTTGACGGCTACTCTACGGGCGCGGCGGCGACGGCGGCGGCGTTATCATCTTCTAGCGCTCCTGCGTCTGCGTCTGCACTAACGGCAAGCTCCGCCTCCTCCTCGCCCACCTCCACACCCTCCACTCCCTCTTCTTCTCCTTCACCCGCCTCCACACCCTCCTCCTCTGTGGCTCCGCCCATCTCCATCTTCATTTCCTCGTCATGCCCCGCCCCATTTCCCACGGCTTCTGCTACAGGCTCCGCCCCCTCTGCCTGAGGCTCCTCCTCTTCCTGTTTGGCCTCGTTCAGGCTTTCACTGGTGAGATCGCCCTCGGACACATCCATCACCATGGGTCCTCGGGATCCTGGTCGTCCTGGTTACCGTGAACGGGTTTTCTCCCTGTGAATTAAGCGAAACTCGTTAGCGAACGAATCTCAAACATACTGAACGAGTGTATTGAGCACAGTTGAACAAGATGCTAAATTAACACTCACCAAACGCTACAATATAAAAAAAATTATTCTGTAAATAAAATGAATGTTATTGGAGCACTTCTACTTTAATATCACGTTTAACTCAATAGTAGGAATGCATGATATATCAGTATTAGCCAATATATCTCAATATCGGCCCGGTAAGAGAATTTGGCCGATATATTAAAGCGGATAAATAATGGATGTTTTGGAGGTAAAGCCACAAAGCTGATTATGAGTGCAGTGAGTGAATTCTTTTGTGCTGTACTGTTTTTTGACTGGCAAGTTGTATTTATTGTTTGATGTGCCATTGTAATGATAATACGGCAGGTGTATTAGTCCTGCAACACACCCTGAAGTGTGCAATATCAGAGTTCTTTAGTTTACGGGCAAAACAGGTTTAACTGGCAGGAGGCGCTGGTGGTGTTTCAACCGTCCCGAACGCACCTCCTGCCCGTCAAACCTGGTCACAGCCTATACTGTTCATAGACTTGTGTTTTCATTTACGCAACACATGTTATCTCTTTAATAACCATCAATTGTCCAATCTTCAATACATTTCATTTATCTTCTTCCGGTCGACCTCGTTCTCTTCATGATAACAGGCTATTCAACTAGCAAACACTCAATATGACTCAAGGAAGAAATGTAAGAGGAGACAAGACTAAATGGATTTGTCTTTCTTCGTCAATATAGACTATTAGAAATATTACAAAATGTGCATAGGCTTATCGCCTATTGTTTATTGGGCGACAGAACAAAAAAGGGTTAATATGAACCTTTAAATTAAAATAAATTACAAAATATGTTTGTAACAATATGTACATAAGTTACTCGTCAGGTATTGTTCACAAAAACAAGCGTTAGATGAATAGTTGCCGTTTAAACTGTTATGTTTCATCCGTCCCACCCCTGTGTTTCAATCCAAAGCACAACTACCGTTCAAAGTCAGATTTTACACCTATTATGCAAAATTCCTATTATGCACCTATTATGCAAAATTCACTTTTACATGAGGACTTGGGTGTTTCTGGATCAGCATGTACTGCATGGGATGAACACGTCACACGCCGCGCAGTGAGCCGCCTCCACCTTCTTCATGAAGTGCTCCATGCCCAGATCTACACAGGAAGTGACATCATGAGCTTCAGGCCAGCAGGGCGGTCACAATGACTGACAATTTTATTTTCAAAGTCTAAAGGCAAGACTTAATGTTGGAGGAAAACAGTGCTGTATCGTCTCCTATGCCCACTAGAGGGCGCAAGCGAGCGCAATGAGCCAATATAATCCAAATCAATTGTCTTTAAAATGACTTTTACTTTTTAAAGTGCATTACCTTTTGAAACAATTGATCTTAAATAAAATACAATTTCCCTAATGTGCATGCAAGGACAAGTGGGTTACAATAGTGCATAAATCTGTGTCTGTGCATCAGTGACCTGAGAACACACACGCTTCAACACACAGCGTAATGAACTACATGACAGGAAATGACATCATGAGAGCTTCTAGGCAGATCCCCTTACCTCGCGTCAGATCCTGGTCTTTGAACACCTGACAGATGGTGGCGCTGTGGTTCTCCATCTGATTCACTCGCTGCTCCGTCTTCCTGAACTTGTTGTTCAGATACTCCTATAAAACACCAGTAACGGTTCACTAATAACCCTTTGCATCACTTAAAGTGACACATAGGTCCAGTGGACAAACATTTCCAAGTCCAAAAACTGTCATAACATTTTTAAAGACCTGTGGCAGATTATTGTTCAAGTAAAAAAAAGTAAATAAAAAAAATATTTTATATAAAATATATATTTTATGAAACATGTTGAACTCTGAATCTGCAAGAAAAACAAAGCCATAAATCTAAACAAGTTGTGTTCCAAATTTGAGGTTGACATCTCCAGAAATGAGCCGAATGTTCCCCATTAGGACACAGTGAAGCTCCACTGGGACACAGTGATTGAGTTTCTCTCTCAAATATTACAAGCACATTCTTTTTATTACACACATCCAAACCACACTCTGACATCCACACACACACACAATATAGCTGCATAATTTATCCAATTGGCTCATAATATGAAGCAGCAGAAAACAGGAATAAAGCGAGTGTTTGTTTTATAGGCCAAACCTGAGAAAATGGCAACATCTGGTAAAAAAAAATAAAGTTTTTAAATGAAAACCTATTAAGAAATACTGCATCATTTTATAGTTAAAGGTGCAGTGTGTAATATTTAGGAGGATCTGTTACAGAAATGCAATATTATATATATAACTATGTGTTCAGTGGTGTATAAAGACCTTACATAATGAAGTGTTATGTGTTTATTAGCTTAGAATGAGGCGTTTCTCTCTACACACCGCGGGTCCGCTTACATCCACGTGTCTACGGTGGCCCTGAGCGGACAAACGCGTTTCGTCACTATGTTGTTCTACGTGTAAAGAAGCTAAAGCTAAAGTCAGCGGATAAAACACTGACACAATGATGAACAGGTGACAATAATATTCTGAATAACATCTGAATAATTAAGTAGACCTAATTTCTTCATTAATCTTTGTAAAGAATCCGCATTGCTGAACTAGCTACTCTCTGCCGTCTCAGACGACAACATCACTTCCTGTCAGCCACCGTAACTTCTGTTGGCTGCAGTTCACAACCTCACCACTAGATGCTGCTAAACTTACACACTGCACCTTTAAATGGCCTGGGATTAAAAAGTGCAGTTTCAATGGGGACATTTTTGTCCTTAAGATCCTGAGAGGAACTATTGAGTGTTTCTAGAGCAAAATAGATTTTTTTTTTAAGGAAATGGGGGTGAAATAGTAAAATTATAATAACAATACACACCTGTGCCAAAGTGTGTGCAGTCGGCATTAACAGACGAAATGTTTAACGAAAAAAAACACTAAACTGAATGTGTGTAGAGAGAAACGCCTCATTCTAAGCTAATAAACACACAACGGTTCATTATGTAAGGTCTTTATACACCACTGAACACAGTTATGTTTAGGATATGGCATTTCTGTCAACAGATCCTCCTAAATATGCACCTTTAACAGCACAATGATAAAAAACACAGAACTGAAGACTAATACGTCGATGAGGCCGTTAAGGCAAGCGCCCGCACCTGCAGGAAGTCGGTGGTGGGCTTGGACAGCTGATTGGACAGGAACCTGAAGTGGTCCTTGTGGAACTTGCTCTCCAGGTGGGCGTCCATGTCCTCGCTGTAGAAGGAGCGAAACTTGCAGACGGAGCAGGCGAACGTCACCCTGGGGACGAGCGCACACACGTGAGCCTCACACACCCCAGAACACTCACCATACACGGACAGCAAAGAACCTGACCTGTGAGCGGACACTTTGACCCCTGACCTTTCAAAGAAGCCCCTCCTCTTCCTGATTTTTGATGCAGGGGGTTGAGTCTGCTTCGCCTTGCCCTGAGCTCCCTCGTCCTGATTGGATGTTGCTAATGAGAGAGAGAGAGAGAGAAAAACACACGTCACACCCAAACATCGTTTAAGCATCTCACACCATGAGAGCGGGGCGGACATTAAATAAAAGCAGAAGAAACCAGGAGACGGTAAAGTCCCCAACGCACCAGCACTCTCTCCTCCATCTTCTGCTCTGGAGTCCTGAAGAGCAGAGAGAAGCGTTAGTTGTGTTTCGGGAACGGTACATGACATAAGCAAACTCACAGACGACTGAAACAAACATGAACGTACAGCAGCGACGGCTTCGTTCGCCTCCTCCGAATCCCGCCTGTGTTCTTCAGTGGCGGCTTCTGAAACACAACACACTTATGAACACACACACACAGGAGATCAGAAGGCATCATGGGACACAGGTGTGCTCGTACCGGTGGCCCTCCTCTCCCTCGCGGTCTCGGTTTTGCCCATCTTGGACTCGGGCTCGTCAGTGGCGCTCAGGGTCTGTTTCCGCTTCTTCTGTCCGTCGCGCTGGGACTTCACCTGCTGCGTGACATCATCACATATGCAAATGAGATCTGAGGTCATGTGCGTGTGTGTAGTCATGAAGGTGAGTCAATGATGAGAGGATCTACAACAGGTGTGTTCGACTTTGAACGCGACACCACGTGACTGTTGCTATCAACAACCGCGAGCGCAGTTCAAGAGCTGGTGTGTATAGCGGCATATTTATCAAACTGATATATAGATCACGACTATTCGGCATTTAAATAGTTAATAATAGTTTAGGCTCATGCTGAACTTTTCTGACTATTATTGTACATCATCCTTCCCTCGCACTTTGTAACACATCTTTCCCTCGCGGGTCAAAATGACCCGAAGTTCTAAAATTATACTTACTTTTTTTTGTCCAGAAAGCTTATTTTATTTCATTTTGATTATATTTTTTAATGCAAATTTTTTGGGAGATTTTTTGTTTCATTTACCTTTAAATTACTAGATTTTATCAATAAATAATAAATAAATAGTAATCTAAGCACATTCTCCACATTATTTCAACTTAACACAAATTCATGCGTAAACCTTTTAATTCAGCTCCAAATATCTAACATTGGGTGTATTTGCCGACCTCTTGTGGAAAATAAGAATATAAGATGATATTTCATGACTCTAGATGGGCTTATAGCTCTATATGGAGCAAATGAGCTGTTCCGCTGGGTCCTAAAGCCAGTTCACTTCAGTATGCATTCAGATACACATGTAGACATTATAAAATCAGTTTTGGTAAAGTTTTAGCATTTCTAGTTTCTATTTTTTTTTATGTGTACTGAAGCATTCCTGGCATTCCACTCATTCCTAAGGGGGTCAAATTGACCCGAGAGGGAAGGATTTGTTACTTTTTTAAATTTCAACCACAAACCTCCTCGAATCCATTGAATTTGTTTTGTGCATTCGTGGTTCAAGTGCGACAAAAGGGACCCGAGGGAAGGATGAGGGCAGTACATAAAGTGTTGAATGAAAAGCGTTACTTTTGCAAACATCTGTGCATTTGAACATTTTAGCTAAGATTATTTTTTTTTTACAATAAAAAAAAACACGCCAAGAAGCAGAATGTGTCTGACTTCACGTCTCAGTTTTTAACTCCTCGAAGTCGAAAAAGACCCGAGGGAAGGATGAGGCAGAACATAAAAGTGTTGAATAAAAGCGTTACTGTTGGGTATTTGACACTACGATAAAAACGCGTCTACGTCGTTACGAGAACCAAAACGTAATGGTTTTTAACTCCTCGTCGAAGTCGAACACACCTGGAATTTTAAACGTGAACTATCCCTTTAACACACCCATTATCACCGCCCTGTAATCATGTGACTCTTTACAATTATCCTCCAGTGTGTAACTAAGAGGTCAAAGGTCAAATGTGGGCAGGCTGGGGCTCCTCCAGGGGTTGTTTGTTTGGTGGGATGAATGCGCTTGATTGGCTCTGCTGATCTCTCAGCCCCGCCCCCCCGCAGGGAGTGGGAGGTACTTACTCGGTTCAGGGGTCTCTTGCGGCCGCGCTGCCGGTTGGCCCTCGGGCCCCCTCCGAAGCTCCGGAAGTCCTGGGGCCCGCGCTGGGACTGGAAGGCCCCGCTGTCAGGGTACATGCGGTTGGCCAGCAGCGAGGGCAGCTTTCCTCGCCCCGCGGGGGAGTGGCCTTGGCCTCCGCCCCGCCCACTTCCGGAGGAGGAGGAGTCCTGCCTGCGGCTGTAGCCGCGCCCTCCTGAAGCTCCGCCCCTTCGCGGGGATCTTTGCCCCGCCCCCCAGCCGGAGCCCGAGAAGGCGGAGTCTCGATTCGACCGCATTTTGGCAGATCCGAATCCGTCAAAGCCGGACCCGCCCCCTCCAGCTCCGCCCATGACCCCAAAGGCCACGCCTCCGCGCTGGGCCATCATGTCGCCCCGGGAGTCGCTGTACCCAAAGCTACCGGATCTGTAGAGATCTCGGGGGCCGAGGGAGGCGGAGCGCGAGTCGAAAGACTCGTATTGGTCAAACCTGCAGAGGGAGGGAGGCGCAGAGCAAAGGTCAAGCGGGTGACCGACCATCGGCTGCATTTTCATCATGAGCTCTCAGAAGACAAACAAACTCAAGCCCTTCCACAGCCACGTTGTTTGTTTCTCAGGTGCATTGTGGGAAGGCTGTGGAAAAGCTTCAGAATGACTGTTGCACAGATGGACATATAAGGCAAGAGGTGGAAACAGTGAGATAGCAGGGACTTCTAGGGGTCTGTGAGGGCGTCGTTAGCATTATCTGGGACGCTAGATCTGGACGTCTGAACATGAAACGGGTTTGTGTGTTCAAATGGTCAGGAGGGCATTTTAAAAGAACGGCAACTGCTTTATAAGTGTTTTAGCCAAGAACTGAGCATTACCGTAGACAGCAAATCATTACAAAAAACAGCTTCCACAGGGTAGATGCCACATTTAACTTTATGATCAATTTAAGATGTACACTAGCGTTCAAGAGTCTCTTCTGCTCACCAAGGCTGTGTTCATTTGATCAAGAATACTGTAAAAACAGTGAAAGATTACTCCAATGTAAAACAGCTGTTTTCTGGACTTCTGGGGTCTGTGAGGGGCGTCGTTAGCATTAGCTGGGACGCTAGATCTGTGAGGGCCGTCTGAACATGAAACAGGTTTTTGTGTGTGTTCAAATGGTCAGGAGGGCATTTAAAAGGACGGCAACTGCTTTAAGTGTGTTCACCAAGAACTGAGCATAATCATTAAAAACAGCTTCCTCAGGGTAGACGCCACATTTAACTTTTTAGAAAGACTTCTGAGGGGAAGATGTAGACTAGAGGCTCTTCTGCTCACCAAGGCTGCATTTATTTAATCAAAAATACAGTAAAACAGTGAAATATTATTATAATGTAAACCAGCTATTTTCTATGTGAATATATAGTGAAGTGTACTTTATTCCTGTGATCAAAGCTGAATTTACAGCATCATTACTCCAGTCTTCAGTGTCACATGATCCTTCAGAAATCACTCTAATGTCATGATTTGATGCTTGAGAAACATTTCGTTCAGGTGAGCAAACGTGTCACGACAGTTCAACAGTCTTTCCCTCACAGCCTCGGTTTCATTTGCAGAAAAACACAATATGGCATCTACCCTGATGACATCTAGACAGGATCTTGTCCAAATTTACAGTAAGTTATCACCAATTATTATCAGACAAACTAGGCGACATGAGAAAATAATTGATCTAACTATTGTGAGAGTGAAATTGTATTGCATACAACATCTTAATACGCAAAAAAGCATAACCCCTGCACCCGTAGACATGCATGAGTGGTTGTGTGTGTGTGTGTGTGTGTGTGTACCTCTCCCGGGTGCTGCTCTTCATGCCCCCCTCCAGCTGCGTGAGCATGTCCAGGCGCTGGTTGATCTTGGCGATGACGGCGTCTGCGGTGGCGCCGGAGGACAGCAGAGATCCCCCTGAGAGACCTCTCTTCATGCGCTCGCTGGAGCCGTACCCCCCGCTGCCCCCGAACCCCCCGCTGCCCCCCGACATCGAGTCCTTATAGCCGTACATGTCGTAACTGCCCGAGCCTGAGCCAGAACAGAGCACCATCATGAAGACACAACACACATGTGGTCGATTCCTATAATAACCTGATCCTGTTTGACCAAGGATTCATCTTGCATCAAAATCCTGTCTATTCATCATATGCATTTGAAATATAGAGTTGGCTTCTGTTTTAATGTACACAAGTGTAGCTAAAATAAAAAAGAGTTTAATATACAGGTTTGAGGCTCTTAGTTTATTTATATTGATTAACCACTTTTAAACTAATGTTCACTGTTCTTTTATATAAATTTATAAGATTTGTATTAAATCTATATTGAGTCCAATTGAGAATTGAATTCAGAGCTTGCAAATGGAACCGAACACCTGAACGGATACCCAGCCCTACATGAGTCTGCATGTGAACTAAAGCGTGTCTCACCTCGGGACGATCCTCCTCCTCCTGATCCTCCCCATCCAGAGAATCCTGACCAGATTACAAACATGTACATGATATCATGCACATCCCAAACTCATCTCAAAGTATTAGAGATGCACAGATATGAACATTCAGGCCGATAACCGATAATTCTTTGTATTTGGAAGCCAATAACCGATATATTGGCCGATAAATCTAGCCTAAATCAAAATTTATATATAATTTGAGAGCCTGATTACAAAAACAAAAGTCTCACCATAAAATCCATGTCCTACACACACATTTTACACACTAGCCTATATCTCATTATAACTGTATGTAGCCGATATGACAGACGTGTGTTGGACTTTACTGTATTTTACTTTTTGAAGTGATTCCAATCATATTTCAAACAATTCAGAAACATAATGTTGAACAGTGTGCATCTGACGCGTCTCAGCTGGAGGAAATAATACATTATTTAATCGACTTTTATATATCGGCCAAACTCTTATCGGGCAGATAACGATAACATTCAAAATGAGCATCAGCCGATACCGATATATGTGAAATCTACAATTTATACACCAAGATGTCGTCGCACTTTCCAGAAGCTGATAACCCTACTATATCATGCCGATATATCGAGCATCCCTACAATGTGTCTAAGTCTGTTAGCTTGAAGGCTTATAACTGGCCAGGCCAGTGTAATTAGGGGGCGGGGCATTCACTCAAAATAACATTTGATTGGACAGAAATGTGAATCTGACTCTTTAGACATGATGATGATGTCAACTATAATTCCGTCAGTTTTCCCGAGAGAAAGCGTGTAGAGATGAACTTACGCAGGTACACTAGGCACGACTTTACAATAGCCACAAAAGAACAATAGCATGAGGTCTTTTAAGATGGCAGCACACTCAAATAACTGTAAATCCTGTAGATTAACACCGATATCCAAACAATCAACCGAATAATCGAACAATAGAGCGGCAGAATGGACACGGCAGCCATTTTACGACTAAACGCCCCCATTTCCCCGATCATTTAATGAACGTGTGGCGAGAAAATATGGCGATTCTTCTCTTTCGATTCGCCATTTTAGACGCTAAACTGCAGAATTTACCACTGCGTGTGAACTCGAGCCTCGTGTCAAACATCTCAGAGGAGAAAATCACTCACAAGAAGAAAATATAATTAGTTTGATCGATTTAACAATACGTTAATAGTTCGTGTTTCGAAAAGCGCGTTCGTGTGCGCGCTTCCGCAAGCAGACAATAACAATGGGATTTACGTCGACATGACAACAATCGATGAAACTACCTTTAAAATTTAAATACTTACACAAAAGGAAACTAACGGATTAATAAGGTCTGTATGAATGATTAAAAAGTGTTTTCCGCTTCATTTCGACCTGCGCCATTTCACGCACACAGCGAATCATCGAACTGCGTTTCTCAAATACAGAGTAATAGCCTACATGATGCCAGCATACAAACGATTGCGTTAAACACAGAGAGATGCTTATTTAAAGTGAATAAAGATTAAATCACTAACCTGAAGAATATCCTCGGTCCATCCTGCTGCAGTGTTTAGTGTAGGTGTGACTGAAAGCGAGGCGGTCGGACCAGTATCAGGCCGCGCAGACTCCTCCCACTGAGGGGCGTGGCCACATGATTGACGTGTGAACGAACCAATGATCGACTTCCAGCGGCCGGAAACAGCATTGATTATTTCAAAATAAAAGTGTGTATTTCACTGTTGCGTTTAAAATAGGTGATAATCAGCATTAGGTGCTTCATTTATTGATATAATAAATACATTTATAATGTCTATGGTTTCATTGATATGTTAGATAAAGCAACATGATTTAGTCACATATGTTGCCGTTTTTAATGGATCGAGGAACTGATTTACTGGGGTTATAATCATTGTGATCCTTAAAATAACACATTTGTGTAGGTATAGAAAATTTATATTAACAATTAAAAGGACAAATATGAACTGGTAGTCTCAACATGTAAAATGTGTACAGAAAATTACTTAAAATGTAATTTCCTTTGTGTAAACCTGCAAGTGAATTCAGACAGAATCTGATTTTATAAATAATTTTTATTAAAATTCCACAAAATAGACAGAATTTCAGCAGAGCAAGTAAAAAGACCATCTCACAGAGCACCATCTGATATATAAAAGAGTATTTAAACAGACAAGAGAGTGATTCAGAGAATACAAGAGCATTTTTGGTCCCCACACGTCTTAAACGTACACTTTATGAGATAAATAAAGTAGTGTAACTACACTGTTTAAATACTAAACTACACTCAAAATCCCAAATCATTTTGCCTCATAATATAACATATCTCTGTCGAGATGCACTTTGATTCGCTTGTTAGTGTTTCGCAGAAACACGCGAAACTGTAACATACACAAACACATCTACATAATGTGTTTGCATGCAGAAAATCCTTCATGTTTAACAAACCCAGACAAGAAAGAGAACGAGAACAGCCAGAACCAGAAGTGTGAGAAAGACATGATCATAAAACCAGAAAGAACAATCATTTCGCGGTGTGATTGCATAGATCAGAGCTGATATGAAGAACCGAATATGATCTGAAGAAGGACAGCGTTCAGGACATGGAGGGACGGATTCTCTTCGCTGCCTGTTCCTCCACTGCAAACGTGTAGTTATACTGCGGAGAAACATCTGAGAGTCACTTCTGCTCAGCCACACACAAGTACACCAACAAAAACAAGGGCTTCAAAATAAAAGTCCTCAGCAGAGCCAGAGACAAAAATCTCTGCATTGTTTTAAGATCATGTGCTACAATCGTACAATGAGAATAATGTCTTATTATCAGAATGATGAACTCGATGAAGTGTTGCACAGGATCTCACCTCGTTCTCGATGTCCTGCACGGATTTGATTCGGATGTCACTCAGTGTGATCACAGACACCTGACACACACACACACACACACACATCACAGTTCAGAAAGCTGTTATTGGTCACTTGATTATGATTGGTTAATGAAAGAATTCCCCGAGCTAAATTCTGTAACAACTAGCAACTCTTTCTCCTCACATAATAAAGTCATTTACATATAAATAAAATCATTTCCTGTACTTTTTTACTGTTTACTGTGCCATAATGAGCAGATGATTGCATGTAAATGAGTGATGCAGTGACCTCTGACCTTTGTGTTTGACTGAGACTCAAACTTGGGGTGTAGAGTGAAAGGAACACCATCCATCGCTGAGAACAGACAAACAAGAGTGACTGACATGTTTTTACTCATCCCACATGATGTGTATGTGATGATATATACAGGAAACAGATTGAAGGATGATGAAGTAAGTTTCCTGTTGCTGTACCTGTGATACCATAGATGTTGCTATGGTTACCGCTGTCATACACTCCCTCTGTCGGCTTGCTCATGTCAAGCTTACTGCGGCGACGGCTGACTTTCGGTGGGATATCGGGAGCGTTGCTATGGAGACAGACAGTCAGAGGGAGAAAACCACCCAAGGAACCACATAGCAACAGCCTGAACACTCTAGAACCTACACAGCAACACCCTAGCAACCACACAGCAAAACCCCATCTATCACCCTAAAACCCACATAGCAACACCCTAGCAACCAACCTGAATTATCTAGAAACTACACAGCAACACCCTATCAATCACCCTAAAACCCACATAACAACACCCTAGCAACACCCTGAATTATCTAGAAAACCCACATAACAACACCCTAGCAACCAACCTGAATTATCTAAATTATCTAAAACCTACACAGCAACACCCTATCAATCACCCTAAAACCCACATAACAACACCCTAGCAACACCCTGAATTATCTAGAAACTACACAGCAACACCCTATCAATCACCCAAAATCCCAAATAGCAACACCCATGAAACCACCCTGAATTATCTAGAAACTACACATCAACTCCCTAACCACAACCCCAAACACCCTAGAAACCTCATAGCAACACCCTAGCAACCAGCGTGAAGACCGCAAGGCTGCAGCTCTTCCGTCAGCACCAGACTACAGTAAGATCAAACACAGAACACAGTAAAGATGCAGTGACGGAGAGCAGGGGGGGATCCTGACTCTACACGCTGCTCTCCACACACAGCTGATTTGCATCGGCCTGATTTTGCAGTCAAATCACGCAAACACTGGAGTCTCACCAACAGACTCCAGTGTTCTCTCTGATGTGGTGGTACCTGGGTTGAGCGGCTGGGGGGGTCCGCTCCGTCCAGGGAGAGACTGCGCATGTCCAGACTGACACTGCGAGGCTTGGCCTGAGGCATCGGGCTGGAGAACGGGCCCTTCAGACACCACACCACGAAGCCATTCATGTCCCTGACGCACACACACAGACAAACAAACACTTAACGGGAGAATTGAGCGTCTGATAGTGCTGGGCCGTAGAACCAAACATTTATATCACTGTATGTTTCAAAATTATACCAGTTTCACAGTATATGGCGTGTTTTTAAATTTTTTTTTTAAATTTTTTAAATTAAGCATGGAGCAAGATTTGTTTTACCAACATTTATGTTACATCAGTCATTCACGTTAGAGCTCGGCTAATGTATGCACTGTTATTGATACAGTTTCCATATGTTCACCACAATAAATTAGAAAAATACTCTGTAAATAAATGAGTACAAGTAAAATAATGGGTTTGTTGATGGACATGCACTTGTTAATGCTGATGGTGAGGAATTACAGTTGCAACATCTCATAATGTCCCTCAAACTGAGTAGAGTATCACTGAGAAACACTGAGTCCTGCTGGAGTCGTCCTGATGGAGGTTCGGGTTCACTGAGAAACACTGAGTCCTGCTCAGGTCGTCCTGATGGAGGTTCACTGAGGAACACTGAGTCCTGCTCGAGTCGTCCTGATGGAGGTTCGGGTTGAATAACTAGTTCTTCCAGTGTTTCATCATCGGACTCGCATTGATATGGTCAAATCGACGTCATTGTTCGTTAAGCTCCGCCCTCTGTGCCGGGAGCAGCAGCTCATTTGCATTTAAAGGGACAGACACAAAACGACACGTTTTTGCTCACCCTCAAAAAGTGACAACTTTAAAATGCTATAAAAAACTATCTGTGGGGTATTTTGAGCTAAACCTTCACACACACACACTCTGGGGACATCAGAGACTTATTTTACATCTTGTGAAAAGGGGCGTTATAGGACCCTGTAATGCACCTCACCTTAGTGTAACACAGGAAGTATCCCGACTTCATCGCAAACCCCCGGATGAAGTTAGCGGAGCCTCCATCTTCCGTCTGACTGATCTAAACTACATGCACGTGGTTAGGACATCATATGGCCATGTGACCGCAAGTGAAAGTGGTTGTCATGGTTACCAGGCTGAAATGACTGGGGCAGGTGGTGGCGTTAGAAGCCCAGGCCACCGCAGTGATGGGCCTGCTGGAGCCGCTAGACGGATCGTACATGGACATCTACAGTCAGACACATCATGAGACGTTATTAATGATACGCAACTACGCCAGGTCGTAATTACCAGATCCGAGTAGAACGAGTCGAGGACGTGATGCTCCGAGTAGAACGTCACGTGACATTTAGTATTTATGGTAAATATGTTATGGCGTGAACTCAGCATTACTGATCATTATGACATCTTCAAACTTACATCAACATGAGTACATTTAAGATCATCATCAACACAAGCTCACCATCATCATCATCATCATCATAAGAAAGAAAGAAAGAAAGAAAGAAAGAAAGAAAGAAAGAAAGAAAGAAAAAGTGATTTATCTTGACGTATAATGTTATCTCACGTCTATTAGTTAATCACACTTTTAATACTGTTTTCACTGGTTTATCAGCTCGACGCAGCGCGATCATCTTATTGTTCCATTAGTTTCAAACTCTCGATATAAACAGCATTAACACCCGCATTTAAACATTAGCCTGGTTACAAGCGGCTTTAATGAACACGTAAGGCGGAATTCAGTACTTACGGAATTACGCTGGTTATGAGGTTTATTCTCGATTCAAAACAGTGAAACTAAACTCAACTCACTCCCTCAGTCAAACAACAGGAAGAACCAAACGACTCCAACTCCCATGATGCACCGCGGCGACGTCACAGAGTACTGCGCATGCTCAGAGAGGGGAGATTGTTATACTGTTCCAAACCAGTTCCTCAGCGGACTGCTAAGGAGCCTCAAGATGACTTAAATTATTTAAAAATAAAGATAAAAGAGCGTTGAAACTACTTAAAATCAAGATAAGCCTATTTCTTATTTGAACTCTAAAGTCAGGCAAATTAATAAACGCTTCATGCAATAAATTTCACGATATATTTCTAGTTAGCCAAGTTCTAAAATATTTCATCTTGTAAAAATTGTGAGTAAACACTTAAATCCTGAAATGAAAATGTAAACTACAAAAACAAATCTAATTTAAAATATTTAAATAACTATAGCAGTAGCTCAATGATATTACTACAATAACATAACATTACATTAATGAATAAATAAATAAAATAATAAATAATAAATTAATACAAAGGAATTTAGAGAAATAGCTCTTAATATTCTAGTTTCATATTTGTTGTTTTTTTTGCATTATAAATTGTCTCATAAATATGTAAATGTAGGCTTTATATATGTAGTATGTAAATACACACCAAAAATAGGAACACCTGACACATGTATTTTTTTTATTTGTTAAATTTTTACAGACATGAACATACAGAAGGTACAAGTCACAACATTTTCTACCCCCCCACCCCCCACACAAAGGACATTTCAGAAACTGAAGATGCATTTTTCCACTTTTCGCAGAGTAAAATATGATAACATGATAACTTTACATGCGTCAGTCATGCAGAATCATCAGACATATCAGTGATTTCTGTTGTCGTGCAAATGAACGACTGACTTTATGAATGACTTCAAATGAATGACTTAACTTTACATTGAGTAAATCCACTTCACCAGCTAATCACTCCTGGACAGCGATGCCATAGAAATACACAGAGCGACCGCAATATTCTAAAGATGTAGAATGTAAAAATGCTTGTTTCTCTGATACAGTAGATAAATAGATAGATATTCATACCTGCCCATGGGTGAGGAAGATGATGGATGATGAAGTTCTGTCTATTAGCGAAGTCATAGAGTGACTGATACTCCACCAGACGCCTGCCCTTCAAATACCCATCCATCACCCACACCTACACACACACACACCTTTAAAATAAGCTAAAACAGCTAAAAATCAAGATCTTTTTGATGAAGATGAAGAACGTCTAGGTGTAACACCTCATCAGTAGCCTATACGTTCTCATCAGTCAGTCACGTTTGATGATAAATCTGAACTGAACTGATGAATTGTGATCCCCATGGAAGACGCAACGACTGCTGCCCCTCCCAGCGCACGAGCGCTCGTTCGTGAGCGAGTCCAACTCCATACCAGAAAGGAGATCCTCTGCACTGGGGAGAGTTTGCTTTTTTGCCCGTTGACCCAAAGCCCCAAGCGGCTGAGGTGCGTGAGCACCATGACTGATCTTGAGATTGGGCTAGTATGAGCCAGTCATCTAGACAGTTAAGGATGCGAAAGTCCTCCTCCTTCAGTGGATTCAGAGCGGTCAGGTCTTCATAGAGACGCGGGGTTGTCTGCCACTGAGGTAAACCGGACGCTGCTGAACCTGGGCGGACTGAATCGCATAGCTGAGTCTGATGATCTGAGTGACCCAGCGAGACGAGCTGGTAAGCACTAGCCAGGCGTCCAGACACCATGGGGCAGTGAGTGTGGTGGCACTCTTACATGGCTCCCTGAGGGAGTGGCTGGAGACTTGGTCTCGACATTGGCTCGACGTTGCGGCCTAGGTGAAGGCTTCAGCTGAGGCTGTGACGTCACACCTCTTTTAGGGAAACTGCTCTTTAGATGTTGAAGCACTCACACTCAGCAACCGTGACCTCCACTGGAACACGGCGTCACACCAACACACGTATAGGAACCCTCTTGTTCTACACTACCCTAGTAATCCAGAGTTCTCGCGAGAGCACAAGTTGAATTTGCTCAGTGAGTTTACTCTGGTGTCGAGTAATGATGCTCATTAAATATGCCCTTGTATCTGAGCTGCACCAATCACATCGGGTTATCTGATATAGATAACCAGAGGCCAGCGGGCCAGAGGCGAGATGACGACAGCGCTGTGACGTCAAAGTCATTAGTAAACATTGCAAGATGGCTATGGATGAACACCAGTTGTTTGAAACGGCTTTGGCCGCTACAATGAACGAGTTAGACTTGGCTTTTTATCTAAAAGAGGAACAGAAGACGCCGCTCAAATCCTTCCTTTGCAAGAAGGGCGTTTTAGCTGTTTTGCCGACCGGATACGGCAAGAGTCTAATCTACCAGTTAGCTCCACTGGTAGCTAAGCGTATGGGGCTTGTTGTTGTGATTGGTCGTAGTGTGTAATGCTTGGTGCCCCCCTCGAGCTGGCGATCTTCATTAGTCGATGCCAGACCATTAATCTTTCAGATTTCTTTCAGATTACACAGGAACAATGAATGAAGAGCAGAATGAATCGATGTCCACGCGGCTCTGAATCGAAAGCTTAAAGTCCCCGTGAACCGGAAGTTGCAAACGACTTTTCTCTAGTGTTATGACGTATTTCCCAGTGAAAAGGAATATTGAACAGAGGGCAGGGTTTCACTCTAGCGCTCCTCCTCTCCATCTCTCGCTCATAGCAGACTAATGGTTTGAGGGGAGTGGTTAAGCGTTTTCAACCCAAGCCATCAAACCTACGTCATCAGAAAAAGACGCCATTCCAGACCGGAAGTAACTTTTCAGATTTTGATTAAAGATTACCATGGTAACCTTTTTTTTATATATTTACTTGCACGGATTAATTGTTCACCACAAGACTAGTAATATGCGCTAACAAAGTAAATAGGGTCAATTTTGATTTCACGGGGACTTTAATGTGAGTTTTCGCACGCTGCCTTATATACCCGGAAGCGGGGGAGTGGCTTGCAATGCAAATCTCACTTCACAATGTGCATTCTGTTACCACTCTCAGGTGAGATCCCAATTCATCAGTTCAGTCAGACATAGCGTTGATCGTGACTGATTGATAGGGAACCAGGATTCTTACCTGGAACCTGGATATATTTTTCTAGTCTGGTTAAACTACAGATGTGTTGTGAGTAGGATCAGATCTTTTACATACACGATTGTCTGAACTATCAATCATGGTGTCCATCATCCATGATCCGAAGCGTGAGCCTGAAGATCTGACGGTGAGCGGAGCGCTGATACCCGTCAACCTGCCACAACCTGACAACACACACACACACACACACACACACACTGTAAAAGTACAGCAAGATCATGGGTTCGATCCCCAGGGAATGAATGAACCCATGCAGTGTAAGTCACTTCAGGTGAAGTGTGTGTGTAATGCATGCGTGTGTGTGCGGATACCCAGCTGGCTGGAGCAGGTGTGCAGTGTTGCTGCAGGCTGACGAGCGCTCCTGCAGATGCTGATAGTGACGGAGAGTGAAGAGTTCCTGCAGGACGGACAGAGAGTCCTTGAGTCTCTCCAACTCCTCCTTCAGAGACTCCAGCTGCCCCGAATCCGCCCGCAACCGCCCCTTCAGCGCCCGCAGGGGGCGACACTGAGACACGCTCCAGCGCAGATCCTGTGCAGGACACACACAACTCGTTACACACTGCTAACTCTGGGACCTTATATAGACAGGTGTGAGCCTCAGGTGAACCACAGGTGGACTCCAATCCAGTTGTAGAAACATCTCAAGGAGGATCAGTGGAAACAGGATAAATCTGAGCTTTGAGTGTCATGGCAAAGGCTGTGAATGCTTATGTACATGTGACTTTTTATCTTTTTATATGTAATAAATTTGCAAAGATTTCAAACAACCAAAGGGGTCAAGTGTGTGTTGCTTGTGTGAGGGTTGGTTCAGGGGTCAGAGGTCGAGTGTGAGGGTTGGTTCAGAGGTCAGAGTTCGAGTGTGAGGGTTGGTTCAGGGGTCAGAGGTCGAGTGTGAGGGTTGGTTCAGAGGTCAGAGTTCGAGTGTGAGGGTTGGTTCAGGGGTCAGAGGTCGAGTGTGAGGGTTGGTTCAGAGGTCAGAGTTCGAGTGTGAGGGTTGGTTCAGGGGTCAGAGGTCGAGTGTGAGGGTTGGTTCAGAGGTCAGAGTTCGAGTGTGAGGGTTGGTTCAGGGGTCAGAGGTCGAGTGTGAGGGTTGGTTCAGAGGTCAGAGTTCGAGTGTGAGGGTTGGTTCAGGGGTCAGAGGTCGAGTGTGAGGGTTGGTTCAGAGGTCAGAGTTCGAGTGTGAGGGTTGGTTCAGGGGTCAGAGGTCGAGTGTGAGGGTTGGTTCAGAGGTCAGAGTTCGAGTGTGAGGGTTGGTTCAGGGGTCAGAGGTCGAGTGTGAGGGTTGGTTCAGAGGTCAGAGTTCGAGTGTGAGGGTTGGTTCAGGGGTCAGAGGTCGAGTGTGAGGGTTGGTTCAGAGGTCAGAGTTCGAGTGTGAGGGTTGGTTCAGGGGTCAGAGGTCGAGTGTGAGGGTTGGTTCAGAGGTCAGAGTTCGAGTGTGAGGGTTGGTTCAGGGGTCAGAGGTCGAGTGTGAGGGTTGGTTCAGAGGTCAGAGTTCGAGTGTGAGGGTTGGTTCAGGGGTCAGAGGTCGAGTGTGAGGGTTGGTTCAGAGGTCAGAGTTCGAGTGTGAGGGTTGGTTCAGGGGTCAGAGGTCGAGTGTGAGGGTTGGTTCAGAGGTCAGAGTTCGAGTGTGAGGGTTGGTTCAGGGGTCAGAGGTCGAGTGTGAGGGTTGGTTCAGAGGTCAGAGTTCGAGTGTGAGGGTTGGTTCAGGGGTCAGAGGTCGAGTGTGAGGGTTGGTTCAGAGGTCAGAGTTCGAGTGTGAGGGTTGGTTCAGGGGTCAGAGGTCGAGTGTGAGGGTCCCTCTTCACACCATAATTCATTTAAAACACAAATGTAGTCTGATTAATTAATACATCAGCGTTCATATTCAGTTTCTGCAGAGAAGCTGCTGTGTGACGTGCAGATGCTACGCTAGTTCAGGTGTGTCCGTTTAATAATTCCTGAAGAGTGAAGCACTGTGACTCTGTGATGCTTTCACAACCAATCGTGTGAGTTTGGGGGCGGGGCCATCTCACTGACTGACCAATGGTGGACCGAGGGAGTGTTCAGGGAAACCTGTGTGAAAACACTCACTATTCCTGCATGTCTCGCTGTGTCTCACTCCCAAGACTGCCACATGTCCTCCAGTCTGACTCATTTCAGAAAAGTTACTGTTATAAAATGAACTGTTATTCCTTGTAAGGCGTAAATTACTGTGATTTCTCACTTACATTGCAATATAATGGTTACTTTTCTGCAATAAGGCAGCCACAATGATAACGTTTGCTTAATACACCCAGACAGTGTTCAATTAGGCTAATTCAAGTGTTTTCATGCAAAGAATAAAATTGTCATTACACTGATTGTTGTTAGATTTTTAAGTATATTATCCAAAGGTACATCAGCTGGCGAACCATTAAAGGCTTAATATTCTATTTAAAGGGAATGATTGTGTGGGGAGTTGCTCAAACTATGGCAGCGATACAGCGAATAGTTGTTCTCAAAGACGGCGCCGTCCGCGGAGCGCTTTCAAAGGCCAGTGAAAGCAGAGGCTACTGTCAGTTAAAGGGTAACTAAACCCCAAAACAACTTTTTTTAGTTAATGATCTGCATGACTGGGGCTTTATTAGTGCTGTTCTTTGATTCGAAGTAAATTTTTTGACATTTGGGTATAAAGTGTTTTAATTCTACAATATATGGTGTAAAAACGTTCTTCAGGTTGAACGGTCGCTACTGCAGTTGAATTTTCCTATTGGATGTTTGTGGTACTGCGTGACATAAGAGGGCACCAGCTCACCACGCCCTTGGCAGCCCCTGGTATAAAAGCATCTTGTTCCGTCAAAACAAATGTAGCGAGTCAGGAGTTGGAATTGCAAGTATTGAAAATGATCAGGATAGCGGATATTAGCATCTAGTTAGCATAGCATTTATATAGTTATTTAGATTATTTTGTGTGGCCTAGGTAAAATGGGCTTCTCCAAACAAAAGTAGCTGTGAAAAGCGACACAGTGCCAAACGCTGCTCCTCCTGCATGGACTCCATCTCCGCAGTGGTGTCTTGATGAGAGTGAACATATATTTTTAGTCACAATTTATGTTCCTTCCTATTAGGCTAAAGTTAATCCTCTGGGGTCGACAAACGCACCGGCGCATTTTTCTGGATTTTGTCCATGTCACATAGCAGCAAAATAGACTCAAAATACTCGTAATTTATGGTCATACAGAATTAAGAAATATGAACTGTTAAATGTCAATTTTTTATGTGTCCACTTCCAATCGAAACAAAACATTGTGCTTTTGTAAAATAAAGAAAATAAACAGGGTGTGCTTTCTGCCTCTCCGTCTCCGTGAACTTTTTTTCTGGAGCACGTCTCTAAACTAGTCACCCAGGCATGAGCAATATATCTCTATAAACATTTAAGTCTCTGCTATTAAATAATCTAATTCAAAATGAAAACAAATATTCTCTGTTTATGAATCTGTCGAAAAGAGAGAAATGTGAGTCGTTCTCATGGCAACTCATTATATGTAAACATGCCTAGAGAGCGAGCGTGCGATATTGAAACGCGGGTCTCAGGTTCACGCCCCCCCGCTCAGCAACTGAGGGTTCATCCCCTGTATCTCCGCTGGGGTCTGCCCACTTTTCTAGCATTTTTCAAATATTGCCAGTGGGTGGAGTCAGACTTGTTGCGGAGTGTGTTTTCTGCTGCCTCTGATTGGCTGGCTGGGGCTGAGAGATTGCCATGCATCTCTGATTGGCTGATTGGTTCTGAGTCTGTGTTTTTTCTGCTGCCTCTGAGTGTGTGTTTTCTGCTGCTTCTGATTGGCTGGCTGGTTCTGAGACTGTGTTTTCTGCTGCCTCTGATTGGCTGGCTGGGGCTGAGAGATTGCCATGCATCTCTGATTGGCTGATTGGTTCTGAGTCTGTGTTTTTTCTGCTGCCTCTGAGTGTGTGTTTTCTGCTGCTTCTGATTGGCTGGCTGGTTCTGAGACTGTGTTAAAGATACAGGAAATCCCACAATCATTCCTGTAATGCAAAATAATGAATTAAATCACAGTGGTAGAATATATTATTTATGAGTTTATTCTGATTTACATAAAATGATAATAATAATGGTATGACAGTCATGATAATCTAACGAGAATCATCATCACTGTTCAGGTGTACATGCGTTTAACTGGCATGAAAATAATGCAAATATAACAGTAACTCAGTCTAAGTATAATTTGACATATTGACAAAATCATAATTATGAGATTAAAAAGGCAAAATTATAACATTAAATCTAAATTGACATTATATGTCATAATTATAATTTTTTATGACATAAATTCAAATTTTTATGTCAATTTTTACTTTTTAAGTCAAAATTTCGACTTAATCTCATTATTATGAATTTTTTAATTCATAATCTCAATTAAAATTTTAACTTAGGATGCCAATTTCAACATTTTAAGTCATAATTATGATATAAAAAGGCTGTTTTGAAGTTGATTTTGACTTTTTATGTCCGAATTCTGAGTTAATCTTGTAATTATGATTTACAAAAGCATGATTTTTTTAGGAGAGTTTTATTTCTGCAGTTCAGGTACTGACTGCGTTTAGTTTCAGTTTGAAGATCATCATGAAAGAGACGATGGATAATTTACCTGTTATTATATATATTGAATCACATTTATTCAGGGAAATGCTCGAACTGAACTGAAAGCTGATTTGTGTATGTAAATCACGCGTCCTAAACCAGTGGTTTTATTAAGTAATAGTTTTATTTAAAAATCTCTCCTCTCACACAGTATTTATCAGAGAATCTCCATCCATATTAAACACTGACATCATTACATCATGTAAACAAGTAAAAAAAACGGCCTCAAGATTACGAAACATTCAAACAAACAAATACAAAAATACATCAACATCTCTCAAACAAACAGTACAAAATAAATGTGAATCTCTGCGAGGTCTGGATGTGTGTAATCATGTCACATGATCTCCCTTCAAGCACCACTTCCTGTTCTCAGAGAATCAGACAAACACAAGCACCTGAAGGACTGATGTATAAATATACAAGTCTTTTCTGGACTAACCGTTGAAGCAGACCTTCCCCACGCTGAACCCGAACTTCTGTCTGGAGTTCCCGAAGTCTATGACGGCCACGTCCATGAGCGGCAGAGCGTCCGAGTGAGGAGAGTCCACCTCCAGGACGGTCCGGTCCTGCCCCGAACGCCACTACACACAGAGCAACACAACACACGGGGAACGTCACATGAGAAACAACACACGACAACACACGGGGAACGTCACATGACAGAGGGAGCTGTATTCAATGAGTTGTGTCAACTGATTCAGGATTCACTGAGTCATTTATGTGAACTGATTCAGGATTCACTGACTTGTTCATATGGATTGATTCAGGATTCACTTGTTCATATGGATTGATTCAGGATTCACTGAGTCATTTATGTGAACTGATTCAGGATTCATTGAGTCATTTATGTAAACTGATTCAGGATTCATTAAGTCATTTATGTGAACTGATTCAGGATTCATTAAGTCATTATGAAACTGATTCAGGATTCACTGACTTGTTCATATGGATTGATTCAGGATTCATTGAGTCATTTATGTGAACTGATTCACTGACTTGTTCATATGGATTGATTCAGGATTTACTGAGTCATTTATGTGAACTGATTCAGGATTAATTGAGTCATTTATGTGAACTGATTCAGGATTAATTGAGTCATTTATGTGAACTGATTCAGGATTAATTGAGTCATTTATGTGAACTGATTCAGGATTCACTGACTTGTTCATATGGATTGATTCAGGATTTACTGAGTCATTTATGGCAACTGATTCAGGATTAATTGAGTCATTTATGTGAACTGATTCAGGATGCACTGACTTGTTCATATGGATTGATTCAGGATTCACTGAGTCGCTTATATGGATTGATTCAGGAGTCATTGAGTGTTTTATATGGATTGATTCAGGATTCACTGAGTGGCTCATATGGATTGATTCAGGATTCACTGAGTGGCTCAAATGGATTGATTCTGAGTCGTTCACAGTGAGACGGGGCGAGTGTGTTGTTCACAGTGAGACGGGGCGAGTGTGTACCTGACAGCCGTCGTGCGTGGGCTGGATGAAGTGTGTGTTCTGCTGCGTCAGCTCCTCCCCGTGTCCGCCTCTGAAGCGCAGTGCGTGTGTGTAGCTGAGGGAGGCGCTGTCGAGCCAGCCGGCCGAGTTCTGGCACACGTATGTGAAGCTCTGGTGGGCCGTGGCGCTCAGGAGCTTCAGGAAACCCAGCTGAACCACATGAACGGGGTTTCCGTCCACATCCACATACGAAAACTACACGAGGCAGACAGACAGAGTGTGAATGAAGGGACAGAGCCTAAAGATAACACAACAACACAATAATGAATGACCTGTGAGCCCTTCTTGAACTGGCTGAACCAGGTTCCTGGTTTCTCTTTGCTCCATGAAGCCATTTTGACCTGTGCACAATAAACATCATTCACACGTCACTTTATTTCTGATGACACATGGCAGATATAAAAGCCTAAGGTATTCTCTAACCAATGCTTCTGCTGTAGAAGTACAGGTTTATATAACTTCATCCCAACAGGTGTAGTGTGACTGAAGATCTCACCGACTGTATGCTGCTGTGTGGCTGGAGACACGTTTCACCTTCTGCTGTGAAGTTGCAGAACACCTTAAACGCGTCTCTATGGCAACCCTGGTTTGGGTCAATCCAGTAAACACCTGAGGTCAAAAGTCATGCAGAGAAATCAGAATCGGTCTGAGAACGCAGCAATAGAGTGTGAGAAACATTCTCCAGCACTGGATCAAGTGCGGACTGGATCCCCGTACCGTCGGGATACTCGGGGTGGCACATCCACAGCTCTTTGCAGGTGCGGGCGGGACTGTGGAAGGTTCCCAGGGGAGTTCTGAGTCCCTCCACATCAGTCCTCATGGATGACAGAGAGGCGAACACCTCCTCCATGTCCTTCTCCTCTCCCTGAGCCTCGTCGTCCTGCATCTCTCCGTCCTCCACAGCGGCTCCGTCCACTTCCGAATGTCTCCTCCTCTTCCCACGGCCGTCCAGTCCCGGAGGAGCCACCATTCCCACCGCGGGAGAACCCTGGACAGAGACGCTTGCTCTGTTAATGCTCCTGCTGCCATTTATTCATCCTAAAAACATGGGGACTGGAGACTCACCGGGGGTCCTGGGGGTCCGGCAGGACCGGTATCTCCTCTGGGTCCAATAGGGCCCTTAAATAAACCACATCATTCACATTATCCAGTATCCGCTGGTGTTCATGAGCTCACAGACTGATAAGAACACGCTCACTCTCGCTTTCCAGACCCTTCACCCTCTCTGTTCCAGTGTGGTGGACTGAGCTCTGTGACCAATTGCTTTTGTTCCTTTATTTTAAGTTGCTTTGAATAGCCTCGTTTCCACTGTCGGGCCAGATTCTCTGCAGCGCATCACTAAAACACACCCGTAACACGCCTCTCTGAAACAACGTCACACAAACCCATCATTTCACCAACAAACAGGAGTTTTATCAGAAAACTAATCAGAAAAAAATAATGAAACTAGCGAGATCGCAGAACGAACATGATAAATGTGGCCCTTTGTTGTGTACTTCAAGATTTAAAACCCAAGCATCGATGTTTTACCACAGGTTTACAATAAAAAGTGATACATTAATCATAAAATCCTAATGAATTCGTTTGTGTCAAGATTGCACATTAGTCACACAGAGATAAAGTGGTATTTACCAATATATCACAAAAGAAAGAGGAGACACATGCTTAATTCAGTCGCGTCTGTTTCTGTTTAGTTACATAGCCTCCTGTTTACATCACATTTAGAAGAATGATCATTTCTACAAATATGCCACCAAAACTACGACCTGAGGAGCTTTAGCACTCTCTCCCAGTACAGTTATGTTTTCAATCAGAGAAACAGAGGAAGCTCCTGAAAAGCTGGTTTATTTTATGACATTTGCGGATATAAATATGGATTATCAGAGAGTCCGGTATAAAGAGACGAGACGTACTGACAGATCAAATAAATACACGATTGTGATAGCTTATATGATTTGTCTGATTTCTTCAAGCGTTCATATTTACCATGTTTACTATGGTAATGATTAGCGTGCATAGTCTTTTGCATCGCATATAAATATTTCTGCCTGATACGGTGATCAGAATCCACATCAGATCACAAACAGAAGTTATTCAAACATGAAAGTGAGTTTTGAGCTAAAATGATGCTAAAAGTCTTTAATGCATCCAACTATCTAACTTTAATGCATCAGCTAACATCAGTTTAGTATAGAATCATCCGGCGCTGGCGTCTCCAGACTCAGGTAAACTCTGACTCTGTTCGTAACCACTTCTCAAGCCCGAGCTGGCCCACTTTGGACCAAGATAGTGGAAACGCGACTGGCCCTGGCACGCACTAGCCGCCCGCTTTTGGCCCGACAGTGGAAACGCGGCTAATAAAGGCATCAGTTTAATTCATACATATAAATGGTGGAGAACTCAGTCGCATGCTAACACTCTTATGCAAATAGATGTCAAAACATGATCAGAGCGAAATCACCAATGAGATGAAATTCGGTGTGTGTCACCTGGCTTCCTTTAGATCCTTTCTGTCCCATGGACCCCTGAAACACAGTAATACAGACAGAAGCTGTGCCACCAGAACAACCCCAAACGCACACAGAACACCCTGATGGGTCTGAAGACTAGACTTACAGACAGTCCTGGTGGTCCCGGAGGTCCGTTGAGTCCTGGAGGTCCAACTGGACCCTGTCAGCAGAGACACAGTGAAATCATCTTCTTGTCCGCGTTTGTGAAAGTGTGTATATTGGTGTGTGTGTTCACCTCCTCTCCTTTGGCTCCCTGCGGCCCCTGGTTTCCTGGCAGTCCTCGATCACCTTTCTCTCCGAACTCACCCGGCGGCCCAATCAAACCAATCAGACCGCCATGACCCTGAAGCACACACACACACACACACACACAGATAAAATCAAGTGTATTTCCAGTGTGTGTGTGTGTGTGTGTGTGTATATATGAGATGACGTACCTTCTCTCCTTTCCTGCCCGGATCTCCCTTCAGTCCTGCCAGTCCAGCGGGGCCCTGTACACGTGCAATGACATCATCAGTCTGACATCATATTAAAGATCAGCGCATGAGGAGTGATTAATGACGCGTTACCATCGGCCCCGGGGGTCCCGATTGACCTGGGGGTCCGTTCAGCCCTTGTTCTCCCTACAGCAGAGAGAGAGAGTGTGAACATGCATTTACATAATAGATATTTTCTGCCGACTTTAAGGATATTACTGGACGATAAGGCTATTTATAAACTCACTACATTACAGACTTCATTACATGTTCCTCATGAAACTGCAGTGTCACGTGGGTTTGAGTAGAGAGAGTTTAACATGAGTCTGTAGAAGACCATTAACAAATGTAGGAAAGAAGCTCACCGCTGGTCCAGGGATTCCTGGAAGCCCCTGAGGTCCGCCCTTCCCAGAGTTCCCCTGACCGCCCAGCGGCCCCGGCTTTCCCATGAGGCCCTCGTATCCGGGAGCTCCCTGAACACGGACAGAGATGAAGGACGTGAAGGACAACAGGAGGACCATTAGTTCCCTAGAACATCCTCTCAGATCTCATTCAAGAGTTTACTAGAACTGAGTGTTTGCTTCTGGTTTTAGTTGAAACGGTGTCGTGTTAGCGGCCCCTAAGTATATAACTAATGATTTTTACAACAGAAGTGAATCAATCAAAAACTAACTTGAGCTGGACAATAACTTTATTCTACAGCTGCTGTAAAGCCTAAACAATCTCTATTCCGTTAATTTCCTATTATCACTGTAAAGCTGCTTTAAAACAATCTATATTGTAAAAAAAGCACTGTATAAAAGAAGGAGACTTGACTTGACTTGACTTGGTTTCTTACTCAGGGATTCCCTGCTGATTCAACATGATTTTTGACTTTTTAAAAAAAGATTTTATAGAGTGGACAAGAAGTGAGGTGGGAGAGAGAGAGAGAGAGAGAGAGAGAGGATGGGATCGGGAAAGGTCCACAAGCCGGGATTCGAACTTGGATCGCCCGAAGCACAACATCGCTATATGTCGGTGCTGCCCACGAGGCTATCGGCCGACTCGACTGGGCGAAAATCCGCAGACAGGGTCCGACTAGTGCAGAACACACCACAAAAACAATGACACTGCCTGTCGGTTTAGTGTGTCACTGCGTTTACACCACTGGACCAATGAGATCTCACTGTGGGCGGGACTTACCCAGTGCGACAGAAGCTGTGAATGAAGCCTCAGTGATTTATCCTCTAGTTCAGACGCAGTGTGTCTGTGTTTCTAACTGATTGTCTCACCTTGTCTCCTTTCAGGCCCGGCCGCCCCTCTTTCCCAGCAGGACCCAAGTGACCCTAAACGAGGAAACACACACATATTAACACGCAAGGCTCCACAAGTACACAAACACAGTTGAATCATGTAGTGCTTGAGCTGATCGATCGCAAACACACACTCACCCTGCGTCCCGGTCTTCCTGGAGGTCCTGGTTCTCCGGAGGCTCCTGGAGGGCCCTAATCACCAGAGCAATGAGTCGAAACCAGCGTTAATCATTAACTAAAACTCATTATCATTATCTGAAACTTAATTGACATAAAGCACTAGAACAGACTCACAGATTTCCCAGGATCCCCGTGATCTCCTTTAGATCCCAGACTGCCGTCGATTCCCTGTGAGGACAGACGAGATGTTTCATCACCACCGATCATAGTGTGTTTGACTGATGTCACTGGAGATACTCACGTTAACGCCCGCCTCTCCAGGAGCGCCCAGATCTCCAGGAAAACCGATCGGACCCTGGAGGGAAACAGAGAGAGGGTTTGTCAGCAGATAATACACTGCAAAAATGAGTTTCTATCTCAGTGTTCTTGTCGTGTTTTCCAGTACAAATATTCTTAAAGTCACCATGAAATTGAAATTGACAATTTTTTTAGGAATATTGCAGTGTTTATTGTAAATGATTTATCAGTGCACATCATTATTGTGTTAATAATCTTGAATCAGAATAAGTTCCTCTTGCAGCATCTCATCTCTTCTCTTCTCTGATGATGTGGGCGGGGCAACCTGTCACTCACATGATAGTAACCAATTGCAAACCACAACCATCCAATCAATTCCCCACAGACACAGTCAAGCCCCGCCCACATTTGTTCTTGTTCCAGAAGCGTTTCACTCGGATATACGACACAATAGAGAAGAAAAGACCAGCACAACTACCCTTTTATGATGAGTTTAAATCAAGATACATTTATTTGTGAAAATTATATTTTTATGAGAAATTGTTGAAAATTAAGTGAGTTTTTGCTTTTAAAAAAAGTCTGAAAAATTATTTTCTTTTTGAATTAAGTTTATTTTTCTGACTCCATTAGCAGATATTTGTTCATGTTTTAGGCATAAAGTCCCTTCATTTTGATGCATTTTTTCAGTAAACAAGCCTTAATCTTACCTGCTCACATATGAGCAGGTAAGGGACTTCCTGCTCAGCTACTGTTCGGACGCTCTTGCTTACAGCTCCGCGCTTTGCTCTATCGCTTTTATATTTTATCTTCTATACTTTTATAATTTTAGCTCCTTTTATCACCTAACTTTAACTTCAAATCAGCACAGTGCTCAAACGACAAAGTTTGGATTACTACAAAAACGCAGAATTCTTCTACCCGACCAGCTTACATTCCGGGGAAACGAAAACACAACTGCCTACAAGGATAAGAAAATGCCTCTTCTGGAATCTACTTGCTGCACTAACTGCAACAGACTTTTACAAAGGATTGCAGTTCATGAAACAAAGTTATTTACGGGACCACCAAACCAGACGGAACACAAAACAGAGGTTCGTCAGGGACACCCTCAGCATATAGCCGGTGAGTCCCATGAAACAAGCGCTCCTCGACAGGTAGAGAAACAAGCCGATCGACTTACAAATCGATGGCACAAACAGGGAGCGAGACCAAAAGGCACTCGAGACATCAGATTGTCACGAGCATCACATATTACCGCAGTAGCATCCTCTACCCCAGATACAGCTCTGACAAAGATTGCAAACACTGGTCTCCTACCAACACCTATACATCTTGAGAACAGATTTGAAGTACTAATGAATGCAAATGAGGAACCCCCAAACGTGATGAATATGATCGAACACAGACTGTATCAGCCAGTAGCTAACACTGATGCTAACTGGCGCTCAAGATCGAGCTGACAGCGGCCCTCAGCTCAGAGCGCAGCCGAGCCCAGGACTCTGATAGTGGGAGACTCCATAATCAGAAACATTAGCAACAGGGATACAACTACATGCTGCCTTCCACAAGCAACAACTTCTGATACAAACAGCGAACTTCAAAACATTCTGATGAAACATAAGACTGCAAATCGACTCATAATTCATGTGGGGAAGAATGACATTCATAAAGAGCAGTCACAACTCCTTAAGAAGGATTTCAATGAACTTTTTGAAACACTTAAAAAACTGAAAATTCAGACATTCATCAGTGGACCACTCCCAGCAAGAGGAACAAACAGGTTTTCACGGTTGCTTGGGATTAATACATGGCTGCAAAAAACCTGCAATATAAAAGGAATAAACTTCATTGACAACTTCAATCTCTTCTGGAGTCAGAGACAACTATTTCATCGGGATGGCCATCACCCAAACAAACTTGGTTCAAGAGTGTTAAAGGACAATATCGACTGCTCCCTCAATCATCCTTCTGCAGTGTGTGCCAATCCACTCAATCAGAACGGCACACACACACCTGGACACAGTATGAATGACCACAGGACTTCACCTCAGAATGGACATGATGTTGACATATCACACAAGGACAATGATAACACCACTGAGACACAACGACCTCTGCTCATGGACACAATCTCAGCTGAGCCCTGCCCACAGAGCTCACCACAGACAGACACATCAGAACTGCTCCAAGATTCAGCACCCAAGGACGACTTCCAGGAAAACAGCCAGGCAAGCCAGGACAGCATATCCCAGCCTCCGATAACACCAGAGCAACAGCCCCTTTCACCAGACACTTTCACCCTCTCGCCACCAACTCCACTCCTGTGCTTCTCACAGAAAATGGAAGAATTAGTGCATGCTGCAACCAGACTATCACACTCTTTTGCTGCAAGCCCCCAGATACCAACCAAAAAACGTAGGGCACCGCTCCCACCAAAGCCTGCAGGCCCAGCTCACCCCCCCCCTGCCTCTGTGAGAGCTCTTCGGCCTCTGCCACAACGCCAGCGCCCACTCCCTCCTGCATCTGCTCGAGGTGAACCAAAAACAACTGATACCAGCTCTCAGTGATATGTGTCGGGTCCCCGTTTTGATAACAGTAACTTTCTCAAATGTTTACAAAACAAGCGGGAACCCAGTGTGCCTGTATCTTTCTCTATTGCTGTTCAATTCCATGATAGAAAGTCAAGGCCTTCAATAGCCGTACAGCAAACCCAACTAATCTGGTGCCTATTACACGTCAAACTAATATTGCTGTGGGGAAAAGTAAGTCTGTTAAGTTAACTCTTTTAAACATTCGCTCACTTAAAAATAAATCACTTCTAGTCAACGACTTAATAACCACAAACAACCTGGACTTTATGTTTCTAAATGAAACCTGGCTAGAAACCAGCTGCAGTGCAACAATCCTCAATGAAACAGCCCCTCCTAACTTTACTTTTATGAGTGTCTGCAGAGCTGTTAAAAGAGGTGGGGGTCTAGCTGCTCTTTTTAAAGATATCTATCAATGTAAGCAAATAACATTTGGGAACTACTCGTCTTTCGAATATCTGGGTATTGTATTAAAAGGTGCTCCACGCATTTTACTCATCATTATTTACAGGCCTCCAAAATACTCTCCAGCCTTTGCTGAGGAATTTACAGAACTGTTAACAACAAGTACCTCAGAGTCTGACTGTTTTGCCATTGCTGGAGATTTTAACATTCACATAGATAATGCAGAAAACAAAATGGCAAAAGAAATCAAAACTGTTTTAAAAACTTTTGATCCGACTCAGCATGTACATGGACCCACACACACACACACACACACTGACCGCGTTCCCTTTCCCTCCGTCTTCTCCAGGTGCTCCTCTGGCTCCTGGTGAACCTGCCGCTCCGGGGGGTCCCGTGTCTCCTTTCTCTCCCTGCTCGCCCTTCTCCCCCTGACAACACACACACACACACGTGTGGCAGCAGCGATACAGGAAGTGATGCACGTCACACAGGTTATTCAGAGGAGAGAAGGACTCACTGCACTGCCAGAAACACCAACAGCTCCAGGATCACCTGACTCGCCATCTTCACCCTGTCAATCATCATCATCAGCATCATCATCATAACCATCATCATCACCATCATCCTCATCATCAGCTCATGTTTAACTGTAACGAACCTTCTCACCCACTCCACCAGGCGACCACGAACACCAGGACGACCAGGAGGACCCTGAAACACACATAAAATATTTCATTTAAAAAAAAAATTTGATTGTTTTTATTTAGAAAAATATTAACTTATTTTATTTGTACTTTTTTGTTATTTTGATTAATTATTAGGATTTTATAAAATCATGGTTTCAGAAAGTGAAGGTGTGAGTGTGTGTACCTGTCCACCAGAGGGCCCTTGAGCTCCTCTGGGCCCGAACTGACCAGGAGGACCCTGGAAACACACAAACACACACACTCTGAGTCACATTACATAGAGATTAATAAACATGATCAAATCTGACAGATGAATCGATGAGCTCACCATCAGACCAGCGTTCCCGCTCTCTCCTTTCTCTCCGGGAGGACCGGGCATTCCCTACACACACACACACACACACACCTGTATTATATGATTATTTCCTGATGTTTCAGTGTGATGGAGGAAGGACAGTGAATGATCACATACCTGTAGTCCCCCGGGGCCCCTGGAGCCCTTGAATCCTCTCAGCCCTCGTCTCCCTTCTCTCCGTACATGCCCTGCTGTCCTGGGGGACCGGTCTCGCCATCCACACCCTGACACACACACACACGCACTCGATCACACACACTCTCTCTGAACACAGCAATAGCGTTCCTCCTCAAACACACTCACCGGTGCTCCCGGCTGGCCCTCGGGCCCCTGAGTGCCGGCTGGACCTGCGGGCCCCTGAGAGCAGAACAAGCTGGTCATTAGCAGCAGTTTGTGTGTGTGTGTGTGTGTGTGTGTTTCAGTATTTCAGACACTCACTGATTCTCCTTTGTCTCCTTTACTGCCTTTCTGTCCTGGAGCTCCTGTTTCCCCCTGACAAACACACACCCCCAATTAGTATATATACCAAGTTCCAGCTCTCGATGGCCTACAGAGCCAATCTTCGTGTTTATCCCTATAACCCTGAGTCAAGCCCAGAGTCACTTCCTCCATGGGCACCGTGGATCTCTCTCCCCAGCCAGAGTGCACCCTCTTCGGCTTGGTCACTGCCTTGAAGGCCCTGGAGGTTTGAACCCACTGCAACTTTTTGGACTTTGTCATTTTTACAACTAGTGCTCGTGATGATTCGCTTAACTAACAATACAACAAAAAGTCCATTCTAGATTACAAACATCATCTCTACTAAGCACAGATGAGCATACGCCCTCATCACCTTATCTCCATCCTCTCCCGGGGGTCCTGGAGGGCCAGCTGCTCCCGGCAATCCCACCGGCCCCTGCTCACCGTCCTGTCCCGCGGGTCCAATCAGACCCTTCTCTCCCTGTGCACAAACACAACGTTACACACATACACACACACGGGTCAATGGCTGAGATTTATCATCGCGTGTGCATAGGGGCGTGTCTTACTGGCTCTCCCTTCTCTCCCATTGGTCCAGGCCCACCGATGGTTCCAGGTCGACCAGGCTGACCAATGGCACCAGCCAATCCCGAGGGGCCCCTTTCACCCGTGGGCCCCTGGGAAGAGACACACATATTTGTGAATTAATAAGTTAATATATTACTATCTACATACATACAGTCAAACCAAAAAATTATTCAGACACCAGATATAGTTTGTGATATTTGTTTTACTAGTGTGTGCAGGACACTATAGTTCATTTATGTGAGTGAGGAGAGCAAAATAAAGTAAACTGTGACATAGTATACCCAAATATTCTTCATACAGTGACTATTTGGGACCAAAAATGATTCAGACACTTTGACCTGATCATGTTTTTCTTCAGTTTTTTTGTCTTTAATTGCTAATGCTCTTTTTACACACAGACTGAACAAAATGAAGCATTGCTTGGTGATTGGTTGAGCTAAACTGGTATTATCTAATTGTGTAGTTAAATTTAACAGCTGACAGATATTCAACATAATTCATGTGTGAGACAGTCTAACAGAAGCACGGACAAAACCAGTCAAATATCAACTGATTTGATAACTCTGAGTTCTTGACATATTTTATTACCATTTTCTAAATGATAGCGAATAAACTGAGATAATGTGAGAAATGTTGAGGTGTCTGAATACATTTCGGTTTGACTGTATGTATAATAGAATGTGAAAAATCAGTCTAGAACATCAGGTCATAAACTCAAATGTGTTTTTGTGAGATTACAGAACGAGGTCACATACAGCAGGTCCCGGGGGCCCGAGCGGCCCCGCCCCGCCCTTTAGTCCAACCGGCCCCTAAACAAGAGAGCACAGGTCACATGACAACACTGGCCAATCAGCAGCAGTCCAACTGACCTATCGGTAAGCCGAGAGCTTCGAATCTTCCAATGTTTCTCCATGGCGCTGAAACCTAAAGATGTCTGAGTTCCGGTCCCTGTACAACTGATACTCAACTGCCATTGGCTGATCTACGTTCGAGGGGAGGGGCTTACCGATAGGTCAACTGAGGTCATATAACAACATAAAGAATCACTGGCAACAATCATAAAACAGGCGGATACAGTATTGTTACCATGGCACCCGGCGCTCCACGACTACCGCGGAAACCCTTCAGACCCGCTGGACCGTTCTTTCCTGAATACCCGAGCCTCCAGGGTCGCCCTGATGACCGAACACACGCATGTTATGATGAGATGATGACAGAAATTAAAGGAAAGGGCAGACAGAAGGAGGTGTTATCATTGATGAGGATGATTGTCTCACCTTTGCTCCCTCTTTCCCAGCGGCTCCAGGTAAACCTTGCTCTCCGGCTGGTCCTGCGGAGCCCGGGTGTCCTCTTTCTCCCATCGGTCCGGTTTCTCCTGTGTTACCCTGGAAACAAAGTCACAACCAGTGGGAACAACAGCCGTGGTCATTAGTTTAAACAAAAAAACAAGAATCCACCCGGTTATGAAGACTTCTTAAAAGATCCCTGAACGATGAACTCTCACCTGCGGCCCAACGACACCGGATGGTCCCGGAGGACCCGTCTTTCCTTGGAAACCCTGTCAGGAATATCAAACACCAGAGCAACAACAGACCATCAAAACTAGGGTTAGGAATCGGATACTTGTTATTAAAGGGATAGTTCACTTTGAAATTAAATTTTGGTATGTTTCAGCTTACCTCAAGGGCATCCAAGATGTAGGTGTCTTTTTTTCCGCAGTAGTTTCAATTTTGATATTATTAGGTCAAACCGTTCTTGTCTGTCAGTCATACAATGCAGGTCTTCAACCTCGTAAATCTTCTTTTTCATTGATGCGTGGACTCTACCGTTAATTGTGCCACCTGAGTGATGAGCTACACTAACCACTCTGTTGTTGTTAAAGGAATTTAAACCCTTTTTGACCGCCAAGGGTGCCTCACTAAGAAGGACGTGATCGTAAATAAATTTACAGGTTCCACCGTTGTTATTTCTGGACGAGAGGAGCGCTTGGACCCCAAACGTCACGCGTGACGTCAGACTTAACAATCGGATATGGCTGACAGACAAGAACGGTTTGACCTAAAAATATCAAAATTGAAACTACTGCGGAAAAAAAGACACCTACATCTTGGATGCCCTTGAGGTAAGCTAAAACATACCAACATTTAATTTCAAAGTGAACTATCCCTTTAAATTCAATTTTGATTCCTGTTGTGCATTTTAAAATGGTTTTAAACCGTTCAAGCGCAAGAAGATGCGAAAGAGTACTCTTGTGTGTGTCTTCTTGCGCTTGAACGGACAAATACACACAAAAGTATGTAAAAAAACAGTTGGTCATGTCTTAAGTGATCATAAACGCATATATTGGATCCTGCATTCGGTCTTAAAGGGACAGCAGCCTAATAAACCGGTCAGTGTTATTACTGTTCATCAGAGAACAAAAGAAAATCACTCACTGCTCTCGACTGAATAACTTCAGTAGCTTTAACAAGGATTAATCTATATTTTATTTATAAAAAGAAAACCATGCAGTGTTATTTTACATTTGATTTACATTTCTTCAGTTGTATTTATTTGTGCTATTGCTAATTTGCTTATTGTTCTTATTGTATTACTGACTGTTTACTTGTCTTTAAAACCTATTTGAAATTTATATTAGTTAGTCAAATTTATATTATGAAATACATATTATTCAGCTGAAGTTTTTCTGGTTCAATGGAACAAAACACAGTCTTCATTTGTAAAGATTTTCATGATGTAGAAAACGAGTTAGAATCATAAACTTTTTGTTGGTCTTCTGCAATCATCCACAAGTCAATGGAAAAATCAAATTGGGATTTTAGTCGAAGGAGCCAATGTGGGTTGGCCTACAAAAATACATCATGGCTGAATCCGAAATCCTAAACCCTCATTCACTAATCCCTACGTTAGTCCACTAATACTGTTCACTTGAAGGAGTGAGTGAAATAGAGTGATTGAATTCGGACAGCCGTTGAGCGTGCATCGGTTGTACACTCATTATTGCAGTGCATAGTGGGATAGAATGAGTGCACTCAATAAAGTCCACTATGGTTTCGGACACCACAACAAATGCCCGTCCCCTCAAATAACGCCCTATTTGAGGGTATAAGGGGCGATTTCGGATTCAGCCCATGACTTCCACAATTTCACAAGCCTGTGTGTAGATGTTGCGAGACTCACCGGCTCCCCCCGCTGGCCTGGATGACCCGGCAGCCGTCCTTCCCACCAGGCCCCTGCAAACAGGAAGATGTTGGGAAAACTGTACGTGTCATATTATCATATGAGGTGAAGATGAGGGTCACTCACGTTGGGTCCTTTGGGGCCCATCTCACCTACACGTCCATTAGGTCCTTGTGGCCCCTGCAGTATTTAAGCACATGCATTAATCAAGTCACATGATCAATGACACTCATTTATTTGCATTTGATTAGTTTGATTCATTTAATTAAATCCTAACTGTGTTAATTTCCAGTTTTCAGTCCAGTTTGGACATTTGAACATGTGTGTGACAATCTCTTACTCTCTCTCCTGAGGGCCCTGGGGGGCCGTCATGTCCTGAAGACCCCTAGAACAGAGATGGTTTATCCCTTTACAGTCATTTCAACACAATAATATGAACAGAGTGCATCAGAATAGACTCATAATCACAATGAATAACAGAAACACAGACAAGTGTTTGGCTTCAGCTCATTATTATGTTGTATTCTAGATCTGATATGACCTCTGACTTGTCTCCTGATTTCCCAGTGGGTCCTCTTGCACCCCTCCCTCCTCGAGCACCCTGACAACACACACACACACACACATTAGTGATGTTGGATGTGACTCAAGCTGGATGCCGATAATCCTCAGTGTGGACGGAGACACTCACATTAGGGCCCCTCTGACCCGCGGCCCCTGCAGGACCCGGTGGACCCTGAGAAACACAGTATTCTCACATCAGTGCACATTTACATACTTATGTGTTTGCGCAAGTGTTTTTATGATAGGGATGTGTTCAGTGACCTTCTTCCCTTTCTCTCCCGGAACTCCGACAGGACCAGGAAAACCATCCGCACCCTGAAACACCACAAGACCAGCAGTTATTCTCCCACCCCACTAAAACTTCATCTGTTCATCATCTGCTCCTTCACCTTCAGGCCTTGACGTCCCGGGTAACCTGGTAAACCTGGAACACCAAGTTTTCCCTGCGAGGAGAGAGACAAAATCAGAAGGAAAAAATGGAAAAAAAGAGAAAAAAAAGAGAGTGCAAAAAGGGTGCTTGATACAGTATAATTTTTTCTTTCTATTACAACTAGGGTTGGGAATCGAAAATTGATTCCAATTCAGGAATCGCATACTTGAGTTCAGGAATCGGATACTTAAGTTCAGGAATCGGATACTTGAGTTCAGGAATCGAATACTTGAGTTCAGGAATCGGATACTTGAGTTCAGGAATCGAATACTTGAGTTCAGGAATCGGATACTTGAGTTCAGGTACATGTATAAAATAAAAATGTCCATTCTTATCGACTCCTTTGTGAGCATTTCAATATGACTTTAAACCATTCAGCTGGAGACGACTCACTGTTTTCAGCTCTTAAAGTGACAGCAGCCTAACATTCAATAATCAATAAGATTTTCTTTTTTTTTACTTCTTTTTTAGAATCGGAATCAATAAGCAGAGTTGAAATCGGAATCGTTACAATTCAAACGATACCCAACCCTAATTACAACTGATATTGATGATGTTGATGATGTTGCATTAGACTGCTTCACCTTTTCTCCAGCGATGCCCGAGGGTCCGGATTCACCCAAGGGGCCACTCTGTCCTTTGGGGCCCTCGGGACCGTCCTCACCACGCATCCCAGGAGCACCGGAGTCTCCCTGACACACACAGATGGGGTAACAGCATGTTTTAGTGTGTGTGTGCGTGAGTTTGTGTGTTTCATTAGTGTGTTTGTGTTGTGTGTCATTACAGTGTCTCCTTTAGAACCCATTTCTCCTTTTGCTCCTGGGAAACCGTCTTCACCCTGAACACAACACACACACACACACACACACACACACACACACATAACAATCATCAACATGTGATTAAAGACACAAGGTCATGTGTTCACTTCACATGCTTCAGAAACCTCTGGAATACATCTGCACATCTGATCACATCTAGATGGGAACATGTTGGAGATGTTATGATGTCTCATAATGTCTGGAAATGTGATGTATGAAGATGTGCTGAAATCTGGGGACATTATATTTGGATGTGAGGATTCTTGCAGTTGTGATGATGTTGGAGAAATTATAATGTCTCACTATGTCTGGAGATATCTTAAATGCGCTCGTGTCTGAAGATGTTATGATATCTGGACATGTGATGATGTTAGACTTACACTACCAGTCAAAAGTTTTGGATCGGAATGATTTTTTATGTTTTTAAAAGAAGTCTCTTCTGCTCACCAAGGCTGCATTTGTTTGATTAAAAATACAACAACAAAAAACAGTAATATTGTGAAATATTATGACAATTTAAAAGTTTTCTATGTGAATATATAGTGAAGTGTAATTTATTCCTGTGATCAAAGCTGAATTTTAGCATTACTCTAGTCTTCAGTGTCACATGATCCTTCAGATGAGACGAGACGACTGCTGCTAAAATAGTCCAGGCCTGGTCCTCTCTCCTCCTTCACTGTCGTCGCTCCTCCGTGAGAGACACGAGACCGGTGCGTCGCACATCAGTTTGTGTTTGAGCATGTGTTTTATTCACATAGAAAACAGCTGATTTACATATATTACAATATTATTACTATAATTATTTTTTAATCAAATAAACACAGCCTTGGTGAACAGAAGACACTTCTTTCAAAAACGTCAAAAATCTAACCTATCCAAAACTTTTGAACGGTTGTGTAATCTGATGTTTAAAAATGTTTGGACATGTGAAATATGAAGATGTCTAAAGTCTGGGTACATTATTGTTGGAGCCATACTTACCACCTTATTTTTTTTTCTTTGATAAATTTGTTAATTTAAATATCTGTGTGTTGTTATATTATTAATATTATTAAGAGTGTGTGCCCTCTATAGGTGAGAGGGGGAAAGATTATAAAGGATAGGCCATCCTGACAGGAGGGGGCGCTGGTGCAAGAGTCTTTTCAAGCGGCATAAAAGTTGTTCGTTTTGTTTTATGTTACAATGCATCTTTATTTTTGATTTAATAAACTTCAGTTATTTGTTTGGAACATCAAAACGCCTCTCTGGATCTATTTATGGCACAGGTCAGAATCACAGCATCTCCCACAGTGGACAAGAAACAAGCACTAAAAACAGGAAACTTGTTTTTACCACTTCATTATGATATCTGTATATGTGATGATGTTGATGTTATGATGTCTGGAGATGTAATATAGGAAGATGCGCTGGGATGTTGAGGGTGTTTATGAAATCTTGACATGTGATGATCATTGGAGATATGGGGATGTTGATGATGTCAGACTGAAATTATGAATTATGATGACTGATGTGTAAGTGATGATCTCACCTTCTCTCCTTTACTGCCCTTTAGTCCTCTGAGCCCATCAGCACCCTAAAACACACACACACACGTACAGTCAATACACACACACACACACACACACACACAGTCACACACAGTCACACACACTCACACACACTCACACACACTCACACACACTCACACACACTCACACACACACCCACACACACACACACACACA
>FLSR01004875.1:14439838-14458149 GCA_900092035.1 Leuciscus waleckii
TGAGACTCTGATTGGTTTAACGCACGTAAATCCCAAAACACACCCATTACTCATTAAGAGAATAGAGAAGACCCTTTTAGACCATGCGCCGGGAGCACCGACCATTTGTCCCGTCGTTAAACTAGCAAAAGTGGATTCGGACACGACCTAAGTGAACTTGTGCCCTGCGCTTTAGACCATGCGCTTAGATCGTTAAAATAGGGCCCTTAATCTTTATTGTTATTGGTATAGTTATCATCCTGGGTGTGAACAGCCTTCATAACACAAAATACTTGAGTGAAAGTTTAAAAAGTATCCACATTTAAATGTACTTACGGATTGTACATAGTATTTGTAAGTATTTAAAAGTAAAGACTAAACAGTGATTTTTTTCACTTCTAAATGGACTTTTTCACAAGAGAAAGACATTTTCTCATTTTAGTATTTTAATGCAAAACATTTGTAAAGAAACCCGTCGAAAAATAATTGTTTTCTCATTGTTAGAAATTATGACATTTCTTTTTTGGTGAACTATTCTTCTAAAATGCTGCTTTATGCCTATTTATTAATAACAAAAATACATTTCATTGGCTGTTTTAAAAAAGGAAATAAACTTAAAACTTTTATGACACACACACACACACACACACACACACCTCGTACTCGGTGGCATTGTCTCCTGCAGTTGATTCAGACAGGTCATTGTAAAGGTCATCGTCAAACTCTTCTTCCATTGGTTTCCTCGGCGGCTTCTTGACCTGGATCACCATGACAACAGACACCATAGAAACACACATGATCAACAACACAAAACTGTCATGATAGAGCGCAACAGTGACGCCCACTTTTTATACAGTATTTTTCCATTGATTTTTCTAATGGGAATTAAAAAAAATCTTTCTTAAAACTTCATAATCCATAAAACAAAGCACCCAGCTCCGAGGAGGATCACAACATTACAAGCTCTGATCTAAAGCAAAAAAGTGTTTGAATACTGTAAAGACACAAGACTGAATGTGACGGCTTTAGTGAGGGAAAGAACTCAATCCCAGGAAGCACTGCAAATGACATCATCTTAAAATTTAAAACCATTGATTTAAAGACGCTGATTATATCTATAGAAACTATATACTTTACATTTATTACAGAATATGCATATGCAAATATTTAAATGAATTTGAGACACTATTATGTAATTTGCATGTCATTGGCAGGATTTGCTTGTCTTTCGTCTCTAATTGGTGGAGAAATCTCTGCAGAATCATGGGTAATGTAGTTTTTCAATAGGAATTCCTCTAGTGCTCTTCGGTCATTTTTGACAGATAAACTTTACGTTTTGTATGTCTTCGTCGGAATGGTAAGAAATTTGGTAAAGGTTTTGGCACTTGCTGTGTGAACACACAAAAAAAATCACGGGCATGTTAAAGGTTAAATGGTCCTGAAAAAAATAGCCACACTTGTGCTCTTCGGGTCAAAACTAGCGCATTGGAAATGAATGATACGAATGTCGTCTAGAGTCTAGTGGAAGCGTTTGGTACTGCAGCCGACACTCTCACTGAAAGATCATTTTTTGAGATATCGTCGTTTATTGCTTTGATTTTCTTGCAGTTTTAGAGTAAAATGTGATTTTAAAAATATATATTTCAGACAAACATTGAAAATAGTATTTTTGTGCATTTTTCATAACAATAAATGTAAAATTCTGTAACTGAATCTGCCAAGATTCATTAATTTGCCAAGCGTCATCTGAGATCAAAGAGATCAAACTTCAGTCTGTGCTTTAAAGCATTCAAGATTTACCACAGTTTAAGTTAGAAATGGAATTATTGGAATTATAAATCCAGTGTAAATATAATTTTGTATAAAAAAATCCCCTAAAAATACAAAATATTAAATAAAAAACATTATCAAAAACTAAAATATAGTACATTCATTTCATTGACAGAAAATTATTATTCTTTTTTTTTACATTCATTTCATTGACAGAAAATTATTATTATTTTTTTTTATTTTTTTTTTTGACCGACACGAGAAGAGCACCAGAGGGTTAAATGTGATTATTTAAAAAATAAGCAGAAATGACGAGGGTTAATGCTTCAACAAAAGAAATTCCATCGATGAACAATCTCGCAGCTCGTCTTCATAACGGTTTATGAGTTATTTATGAGTTGTAAATCAGATGTACAGTAGCTTTAGGGTGTATAATATAAACACTGGCTCCAGTCCCTGACAACATGTTCAACACTGCTCTCCAAACCCAGCCAAAGAACAGACGAGAGCATCGTTCATTATCTATGCAGAAACACTGCTGCATATTCATGAGGTGTGCTGTGGGCGGGGCTACCTCCACGGGGTCCAGTGATAGGCTGTTGTACAGGAGGGCGGAGTCACAGTCAGGAATGTGGGTGTGGCAGTAATCAGCAGCAGCTCTGGGGTCTGGAGAGATCAACAGCTGCTGAATCTCACCCTGAAACACACACACACACATGATGTTCCTGTAGGATGTGATCAGATAAACGACGTCTGCAGATTAACTCTCCTGCAGGGTCTCAGGTCGATCTGAGCTGCACTGGATTTTAAATGTTTAAAACACGGGTTAAACTTGAGATTTTGTCTTTTTTTTTTTTTTTGCATAAGTCAAGAACACGCATGCAAAATATCAATACACAAATGTGTTTTAGCTTTCGTGCAAAATCCACCCTTTAAAAACCAACAATAAAACATAATGCCTTTCAAAGACTAACATACACGAGAACTTGTGAAATTTGAGACTTGAGTCACACAAGTCTGTGAAAGTATGTTTTTGGTTGTTAGTTTTTTGGATCTCAATTATTAAGACTGAAAATAAGTATGAAAACCCATGTTGTCCTCACAAGAGTTTGAGAAGCAGACGAAAACAAGAAGCAGAGGATATTTACACTAATTGCAAAACATGTTACATATTAATTTTACACTTTTATACTTTTTATTGTGTTAAACTGACCCCTAACACAAAGGGTAAGACTTTTTTTTTTTTTTTAACAAAATGGGACTTCATAATTTCTCATATTTCATTTTCACAATAGGACTTCATAATTTCTCATATTTCATATTTTTTAAGTGTCTGACAAACTACAGTACAGGATTTATGATTATACTTCCATATATTAGATTATTGCTGAACTGCAGGAAACCAATGAGGGTCAACACAAAATAACTCTTTTTTTTAACATAACAGGCCGATTATTATATAGAATATCACTCAATTTAACACAGTTCTGTCTTAATGTCTTTACTTTCATCGCTCAACAATAAACATGGGAACTTTTATGTTTGTTAAAAATACCTTTTGCTATTACAGAACTAGTGAATGCTTTCAATCCAGAAAAAGGTTTGACATGTAAAAATGGGAAATATGTGAAAATTGTTGATAAACACACAAATATATACACTAACGTTCAAAAGTTTGGGGTCAGTGAGATTTGTTTTTAAAAGAAATGAACACTTTTATTCATCTAGGACGCATTAAAGTGATTAAAAGTGACAGTAAAGACATTTATAATGTTACTAAAGATTCTATTTCATATAAATGCTGTTCTTTTAAACTTTATTTCATCAAAGAATACTCAAATATCAAATGTATCACAGTTTTTAATGTTTTATCAGACAATAACTTCTCAAGATTTTGCTTTAGTATCATTTTCGGGATAATTAGGGCCGGATTCGGGATTCTGGACAACAGCTTAGATTTCGGGACTGTCCCAAATTTTTCAGGATGTCTGGTCACTCTGGCTGCCCTTGATCATGTGACACTCATCCGCTGCTCTTGATCATGTGACCTCGCTGACCCCGTCTGTAATCAATCCTCACCTCAAACACTTCTTCATCCAGAAGCCTCGTCCCGAACACCGTCACTCCCTCAGTGCTGACCCGGGGCTCCGGCCCTCGAGGGAGGTCAAGGGTCGCCACCTTCTGACAGTCCAGGTACAGCGTGACCTTCTGACCCTCCACGCTGTAGGCCACTCGGTGCCACCTGTAGGTCACAGTTCATCTCACATCTCTGATTTATGGCTTTAAAGAGTCAAAAATGATCATCCTGTCATCACTGACTCACTCTCGCCTCCTTCAAACACACATGCTTTTCTTCTGGGAAACACAAATGAGCCAAAAAAACAGAAAACAACTGAAAATAAAGTCACATGATGGTTTGGTGTTTATTCAGTCACGATCTTCTGCTCCAATGAACTGAACTCAAAAACCAGTTCAATTCACGAACAATTCAAACAGTTCATTCAAGCTCTGACTCCAGAGAACAATCCCTTCATGAATCAGACACTGAGAGACTCTCATGAGCGTTTCGCCTCGTCTAAACACACACACTTACAGTCTGTGCTCTTGAACAAGTAGGCGTAAAGACTGCAAGTGTGTGTAGAACTTTTGATTACTCGATGGGACACACTGATAGTCTTGCAAGTTCCCGAACATAATGCATGATGGGATACGCTTAGCCTCGAATGCCATTATCCGAGATAGTGTGGGTTTAGTGTACATTAAAGGCACTGCATTTTGCCTGTCGCACAGGCTCTCAAGTGGCCAAGACCACAAGTGTGGGTATGTGGTCAAGGCATTTGATTCAGATTCATTGAACTGAATCAGAATCAACACTGAACTGAATCAACACTCACACACACACACACACACACATTGTAGTGAAAAAATCATCAGAGATAGTTTAATTCCAGTTTCTACCTAATCAACAAAAGCATTCAATGGTAAACTTTAACCTTGATGGCCCTGGCTGCGGGACATCTCTTGGTTCTGGGGGAGTGCTCACTGACTGGATCTGGTACAATCCCTCTGCTATTTCTTCTTTTCTCACCATGTTTTTCTCTGTGCTCTCTTCTGACTTGAGGTATTGAGGTATATCTGCCTTTTTTCAGGGTCTCCATCACGACGTGCCCTTTAGCGTCACTGCTTTTCTGCAGCAGATAACAGTGTAATTTCCTGACAAATACATGTATACTATTTAAGCTACTCTTTATTGAAGGTATATAACAAATACATGTTAAATACATAAATTATAAGTAGCAATTCAAGCTGTAAACATTTATTTAGCATTATGTCCACCCTGTTACTGTGCAAAACAGGGTGGACGGTAACAGGAGGGACATTTCATGCTAAATTAGCCATTGCTACTCATGTGATGAAAACAAGCTAGTGCGCAGTGATCACTGAGGAAGATTTTTAACACGCATTAACCATTTTTTCAAAATTACAAACAATGATCAGTTTCCACTATAAATAGGTATAAGGGTGGACATTAGGGTGGCCCTTAAGTATACTAAAAAATTTTGTTTCTGTTTTTCTGCAGCCTGACCCGCTAGATTTGTTCCATTTATGCTAAAAACACCCCAGAAAAAAAATGGGCCAAAAATATTAATATTTAGAGGTAGCTCAAGCACATCAAAGTTCGCTGTTTTTGTAGGCAATTCTACAAGTCAGCAAAATTCTTCATTCTAAAATGTTTAGCATTGAGCATTTTTATTCAATACATTACACAGTTTGCAGAATGCATCAAATCACATAGCCTATTACTTGATCACAGTTGTGAGTACAATATTAATTATTTAACCAAATATTGTAAGATAACTGATGATACGCATCTTTTCACAGTTAGTCCAGGCAAAGTAACTCATTTTGGAGCCAAAAATAGAACTAATTGTAAAATATTTTTTGCAGCTTAGATCATTTCTATGAGGTGTCCAGAACAACATACTAAAAGTCCTTAGAAATCCTAGTTGAGGAAATATGTTAAATTCTCATCAATCCGAGATGTGTCAATAAGGCCAGGCAACAATGCACCCCAATTGGGCTATTTTTTTTCTTTACTCCTATCAAAATGAAACTTTACACAATGTAAGTACCCATGAAGAGTACAATATTTTGTATTACAAGTTTCTTTGAAAATGAATTTGAATATGCAAATGAGCTATACACTAATCAAATATAGGCTACCCAAAATACCCCCGCATAGGCTTATTTTTTTCCTTTACTCCTACCACGATAAATCGATTGGTAATGCTGGTAAGATTACGAGATTACTGGCAGAAGTCATTCTTACCAACTAAACGATTCACTCTCACACAGAAGACAGATAAAAAAAAACAGATAGACACACTTTCCAGACATTCCAGCTCTTTAAAAGATTTTGCCAGACACCAAAACTGCTCTCTTGTAGTTAGCAAGTATTTCAGACCAGGCAGGCCACACATCAGACTTCCACCGTTTGTAAAGTAGCCTTGCAGTGTTATGAGAAGCTAGCAACAGCAATATCTAGGTTAGTTAAAGAAAAAGAAAGAAAAAAATAAAATCAAATAAAAAACACCAAAAATAAACCTCCCCTTTTGTTGCTACCTGTTGTTACCGACCCTGAAGACTATACCAGTGGGGTTTTTCCAGTTAGAGCCCAGTCTAAAAGCAGCATTGCCATCACCCATTGGCAGTAGGATGATTGGATGAAGATCGGGCCGCTGTATTTGTCATAGATATGAATGGTGTTTCTGCCTATGCAAATTAGGACATATTCAATAAGTGTGGCTCTCATGTGCATATTCAAATTCATTTCAAAAGAAACTTGTAATACAAAAAAAGTTACTTTTCATGTATGCTTTTACTATGTAAAGTTTTATTGTGGTAAGAGTAAAGGAAAAAAGTAAGCCTATTTGGGTGTATTTTGGGCATATTCGATTAGTGAATAGCTCATTTGCATATTAAAATAAATTTTCAAAGAAACTTGTAATACAAAAAATGTTACTTTTCGTGGGTACTGTCATTGTGTAAAGTTTCATTTTGATAGGAGTAAAGGAAAAAAATAGCCCCATTGGGGTGTATTGTTGTCACAAATTGAGCATAATAACTGAATACAAAATTTCAACGTCATCGAGCCACCTCTAAATATTGTTCAAATGAGCTCATATTTTGCCTGAATTATTTTTTCATGTATTGGAACAACTTGAGGGGGTCAGACTATTATAAATCAAAACTTGAAAAATAAGGGCCACCTTAGTGGACATGTTATGCTTTACCACATCAGTGAATCATTCTAAAACATTGAAAAAAAAGGGTGAATTAAGGACTGAAACTTACTCTGCTTCTTGAAGAGAATTTGCACCAAAAGGCATTGAACTTCCTAGGGTCATGTGATTAGAGGAACAGTCAGGGCGGTTCAGAGGGATTTTCCATCAGATAACAGGCACTTATGCCGCAGAAACCACAATTCAAATTAATGCCTAAGTGTTTTTATTTATTTATAAGGAATTAAAAATAAGTATAATATAACAAATATTAGTTGCATAATAAATAAAATATAAATAAAGTAAAATAACATTAGAATTAGATCTGTCTAATTCTGTGTAAATACTAATCAGTGAGTCCGTGAATGGCTTAAATATAAATATATAAAGGTACAGGTGCTGGTCATAAAATTAGAATATCATCAAGAAGTTGATTTATTTCAAGAATTCAACTTAACAGGTGAAACTAATATATAGACTCATTACATGCAAAGTGAGATATTTCAAGCCTTTATTTATAATTTTTTTTGATGATTTGGCTTACAGCTTATGAAACCCACAGTGATACCATGGTCATTGAAGCAGGTTTTGGTTCATTTGGCAGTGTGGGCAGGTGCAAATCCTGCTGGAAAATGAAGGAAGCATGAAGTGCTCTGGGGATGTCCTGGTAGACGGCTGCGTTGACTCTGGATTTAATAAAGCACAGTGGACCAAAGTCCTCTTTTCTGATGAGAGCAAATTTTGCATCTCATTTGGAAACCAAGGTCCCAGAGTCTGGAGGAAGAATGGAGACGCACACAATCCAAGATGCTTGAAGTCCAGTGTGAAGTTTCCACAGTCTGTGTTGGTTTGGGGAGCCATGTCATCGGCTGGTGTTGATCCACTGTGCTGTCACAACAGATTCTAAACATTGGGTACAGCCAGGTGAAAATGTGTAGTTGAATCTTGTTAACAAATAACAGTAAAATACTTAATGTTAAGGTCTGAATGGAACCCATTTAGGCTACCCATGAGCATTAATACATAGAGGCAGGAAGAAGTACTTTAGAAATCAGCCTTTATTAATTATTATTGCAGAGATGGGGTTTGGGGCTAAGTCCGTGGGACTGTTTCTAGGGATTCACTTTTTATTTTTCCTACCTTTTGTCTTCTGCATTCTCCTTACCATTGTCCCTGTTCTTCCCTCAGACTTGTCCCCAGAAACAGTCCCACAGACCCAGCCCCAAACCCCATCTCTGCAATAATACAACTTAAAAATCAAATACCTAAGTGACCTAAATTTTATGTTAAAGTCTAACATTATCAACATGATTTTATGTAATAATGATTAAACTTACGCAAGTTTACAAAAACTAAATACAGTAGCTGCAAAAAGACTTTACATTTAAATTTACACACCTGAACTGTTTGGAAGAAATGCAGCAAGCCAGAAATCTATTGCAAAATTGTCTCACTTGGAGACATACTAATAGTTTTAAGGTTTTGGTTATGTTTCAGTCATTAAAGTTGTTGACATTCTAACCCTTAAACATGTATAAATGTATCCTTATTAATCACAATAAACACAGGAAAGTAACCTTGGAATCATTGGAATCAAAATCATTGACTGTGTATGCTCATAACAAGTAATAATAAACAATAGTCAAATACAATAGCTACAACAATAGCTGGAAATATGTTGCGGATATCTTCAGACTTAAATGAAAAGAATAAAGCAATAACAAAAACTAAAAGTTATGCTAATTCTTTTCCTCTCTGTTTTGTTTAACTTTGTTCACAGCAAGTTTCACACCCATTCCCGCAGCCACACAAGCTCCAACTACAACTAGAGCCTCAGCTCCCAGGATACTTCCTGCTATTGCTGTTGCTGTTCCTACTGCTGATCCAACTCCCAATCCAACATCTATTGCCTTTTTTTCATCTCTTCTATTTTTATCCTTCTTTGAGCTTCTTTAAACATTTTATTTGTGTAATGAATGGCTTCCTCCATTTTTCATGATCATTCCATCAATCTTCCTCATCAGTTCAGTGACCTGAGTGCGGTTCATCATGTCTTCATTGTTGAACACATGATATCTGCCACTACAGCTGTTGATACGTTTCCGTAGATGCTGGCTTTCTCCTACATACTGTTGCAAAGTTTTACGTGTCAGCTGATCAGCGTGAGTGAACAGAACGATGGTGTGACGTATAGATCTTCTCCAAAGTTCTCCTGATCAGTTTTACTGTGTTCACCTCCTCGGGTGTGTATATCGCACTGAGATTGATCACCAGCAGAAACACATGAGGACCAGGAACTGACAGATCAACACACTCATTTATCTGTGTCTTCATTTCTTCTTTAGTCAATGATCCACAAAAACCTGGCGTGTCAATTACAGAGATGACTCTTCCTCCTTGCCGTGCAGATCGTTTGCTGGACGTGCTTGTAACTTGTTCAGGTGAAGCCTCTACATGAAACACTTTCTGTCCCAGGATGGTGTTTCCTGATGAACTCTTCCCTGTTCCAGTCTTACCCATCAGAATAATCCTTACATCAGACACTGAAAATCAAGAAATATCATATTTCAAATAGGATTTGTTCCTAACAGCAGGTGGAAAGTTGACACAAAAGTGTTGAACTAAACTTATAGGCCTTATTTGAAAAGTTTGAAAAATTACCAAGATGCATCAAAGCAATTCATGATACGGTGCTTCATTAGACTGAATACAGGATCTTAATAATTAAGGTTACCATATGTTTTTCCTGTGTCAACAGTTTTCCTTTTAGCCAAAGCTACAACAAAAGAAAAGTAATTTTGCATAATCCTGCAGAATGAAAAAGAATAATCAAAACCAATTTAATCAAATATTATCAGAATCATCAAAAAATCATCAAAATCAATTTCAGAAGAATATGAACTCTTATACAATCTTCATATACAGTATTGAACTGTCATTTAACTTTTGACTGATAACCAGACTTTAGAACAGAATACCACCTTAAAGAAATCTATACCTTGTTGTACATAATATTGTCTAATGAAAGTCTGACTAAATTGAAACATGTTAGAAGCTAATATCACTATCAGAAACAAGATGTGGGGGGAAAGTTAAAGTACTCACTCACTGGATGCATAATCTGAGTAATATGACATTCTGGAATTGTCATTTGACAGTAATGCCTCTGTGGAAAAAATCAAAACACAAAAAAGCATGTTGTTTAAAGTTTTTAATATTATTATTGCATATTCATGTACTTAAAATAATTTAAAATATTGTCAATAAATTACTCACCCCTATCACTCATTTCTGAATTTTTCTGGAGATTTTTTAGCTGTAAATGTTGTGTATAAGCTTCACTGTAAATGTCGATCAATCAATCAAAATATCTCATGTATCTCGTTAAACGCTCGCCGATGATCTGCCCTTACTGTCTCAGCCTACTGTCAAAAAGTCTAGTCTCATCATAACAGGAAGTAGCAGATGTGTCCAGTGCGGATGCAGAGAGAGAGTGAGGACTCAAAATGCAGAGAGTTTAATGGGCTTTATTTAATAAAAAAAAATATATATAAAAAAATACATAAATAAATAAATCAAACAGACAATAAAAAACACCTTGTAAAGGATAACAGGACTGGGACAAAGTCAGGGCTGTATGAATAGTTACACATAGCACTGGTGCTACAGAGTTTGGAAGTTTTGTAGCACAGGCCACACAAATGCACGTATAAGATATCTGTTACCATCTCTGAAACCACAAGTAGGGCAGTTCATCACTTAAACAGACGTGTGACTGATAAAGGACAGTGATGTATGGAACTGTCCTTTATCAGTCACACGTCTGTTTAAAGGGATACTCCACTTTAAAATGAACATTCTGTCATCATATACTCACCCTCATGTTGTTTCAATCCTTTATGAATTTCTTTCTTCTGCTGAACAGAAAGGAAGATATTTAGAAGAATATATATCAGTAACCAGACAGTTTCTGGTCTCATTGACTTCCATAGTATATATTTTTTCCTACTATGGAAGTCAATGAGACCAGAAACTGGTTACTGACATTCTTCTAAATATCTTCCTTTCTGTTCAGCAGAAGAAAGAAATTCATAAAGGATTGAAACAACATGAGGGTGAGTATATGATGACAAAATTTTCATTTTAAAGTGGAGTATCCCTTTAAGGGGCACATAAAATACAAATCTCAACCAGAAATGTTTTCAGACAAACATTTTATTTGCCCAAATTGGCAGACTCATGAACATAACACCTTTTCTTAACATTAAGTCAATTTTGTTTATATAGCTAAATACACTGTTAGCCCGGATATCTAATAAAAAAAAATATTTACAATTTATTTAAAATATTTAAGTTTGATTGCATTAGAAATAAAATATAAGTAGATTCTACTAATTTGTGGACATAATTTGAATGTATGAATAAATGTAAGTTAGATGGACTCAAATTATGAAGTGTTTCTCCTGACCACACCTTCCACACAGTGGTTTGATGCTGCGAGTCAGGTCAGGTACTGTAACGCCATTTTATCGAGGTGTGTGTGAATTCAAGGAGCTGTTGATGAGAAGTTGGAACATTTTAGCAAGTTCTATGGATATTTTTCCCGACATTTACCTTTTTATCGTTTCTTTGTTGTCCTCGAGAGTCCGTTTGTGAGCAGTGAAAATCAGTGTGTGTTTGTTTGTTTTTCAGCTAGCTAGATTTCTCACTCGCGTGCAGCGGACATCGCCGCGCTTGAACCCCTGACCAGTGAGTTCGACGTATGTTTTTTGTTTTCCTTCCTATTGTTTCTTTTTCACTCGAGGAGCTGTTGTTGAGACTGAGAGTGTAACGGTGCGTGTCCACTGGCACGGAGCGAGCGGAGCAAGCGTTTTCAATTCATTCCTATGGAAGTTGAACTTCAAGCTCGCGCAGTGCATTGTGGGATTGACAGCGGACCGGAGTAAGCGTTGAGAGCGTCAAAAGGTTGGGCAGTTCTCGACTTTATGCAAATATCAAACGAAAAACGCATAATTCCCAGTCAAAGAACGGCTCAGAGTACAACGTCACATTTTGTCAGAATCAGAATATCAGAATTACAGTAATATGACATGGCGTGAATGCAGCATATGGCTTTGAGTATTTGTATTTAACAACAGAATCATCTGACATAATGTATTTGTCTTTTTATCTTTTTCTTCCTCTGTTAGGATGCAGCTGACAAGGACTCGTACAGACAAACTCCAGTGAGAATCCTCTGCGTTGATCAAGAAAGTCCTCACTAAACCCATCTAGAGTGTGATCGATTTGGAAGGATGTTTGGTAATGAACTGACCAACCTCAGGCCATCTGAGTCCTTTTTTCAGACTGATTTACGCCCTGCCCTGGAGTACCCGAACTTTATGAAAAACAATTTAAATTTTATTCAGCAGGTAATGTCTAGCCTGGGAAAAGGTGAGCTGCCACCTAAAATTAAATACTGACAATATTGTGAACTCATGAGTGTAAACAAACCATATAGTTTTGGTGTGATTCTGAGATAGACTGTTCATATGCTTTACAATACGCTAATTTGTTAAAACAAACTATAGTTTTTCTTTTCATGTTTTATGAGGAAAATGTTTTTAGGGCATGGAAAATTCATGTTTTGTTGTATTTCAAATGAAAATTTGGAATTGAATTTAAACAAAACAGAAATGTATGAATGTACATTAGTTTGCTTTTTTTCTTAATTTTCTAGTTTAAAGGGATACTTCAGGATTTAGCATTAAGCTTTGTATTAGTAGAAAACCTGTAGTATTTTCGAATTACCATGCTTTCCACCCTCATATCCCCCTGAGATGAGAGATTTATGTATTTTTTGTCTGGAAAAAATCCTCAGATGACGCAAAAATCGTCATTTTGCGTCATTGAGGATTTTTTGGCCAGAGGCTAAAGACTACATCCACTAGTGGGGGCTGTTCTGCATGTGTTCAACCCGCCCATAGAGGGATCTCACTCACAGAATGTACACATAGTTTCAGCCATCTTTCTTTGGAAGCTAAGCTAACAGGCTCTTGTTCCACCGGCCTCTCATCGTTCTCCCGCGCCCCTCAGCCTCGTCCTGCTCGCCACAGTAAACATGATGAATGGCGACTGTCGAACGCAAAAGCCGAATCCTGGACATTTTGGGTGAAATCCCGGGCAAACTCATCACAGAGACTCACTTCTTCTTCTTCTTCTTCTTTCAGTTTAATGGTGGATCGCAAACCAGCATTTATAGGTGCATACCGCCACCTACTGTACAGGAGTGTGTAATATCAGGCTTTACATACTTCAGGGTGGATATGTTAAATACATAAATACCATGTGTCTTTTATATTTTGATTGGCCTCCTTATGCAGAGTACCTTAACACAATGTAACATTCTGGTTAAATTGGCAAAAAACCTTCTGCAGGGAGATAAGGATACTTGAAAACACTTGCCTTCCTTATTTGTATGTATTTTTCTCTAACTCGGAAATTCAGTGAGACAATCAGTGCGCTTTTATATATATGATATTATAGATTGTGTATATTGCTTTTTCATATATTATGTTTATATATTGGAATATGTACACTACGTTCAGAAGTTTGAGGTCAGTATGATTTTTTACAAGGATGATTGAATTGATCAAAAATGACATGACATTTATGTCTCAAAAGATTTCCATGTCAGATAAATGCTGTTCTATTCATCAAAGAATCCTGAAAAAAATGTGCCACTGTTTCCAAAAAATTAAGCAGCACAACTGTTTTCAACATAACATCATAATAACAAGAAATCTTTCTTGAGCAGCAAACCAGCATATTAGAATGATTTCTGAAGGATCATGTGACACTAAAGACTGGAGTAATGATGGTGACAATTCAGATTTAAAGCTACAATATGTCTTTTTTTTTGCCGCTAGGGGTCGCTAACCTCTTACAAAGACGTAGGTTGATGACACATAAGCGAAATTATGGAACTTGTCGTCATGCCGATGGATCTAATAATGTTTATTGAGTGAAAACATTCATGTTTTTTAACATGACTATGGTGTGAAGCAGGGCGCGATTGCTAATGAGAGACAGATATCGGCACCACACGCGAGTCTCACGGATATAAAGGAATAAGGACATTTCATTCTACCGAAGTACCCGCAAGTGCAGAATAACTACTCACAGGTCAGTTTATTTGACGAAATAAACTTGTGAGGCAACGCAGCGCTGTTTCACTTGGTCTACACTATCACACTAAACTGCATTTGAGTGTGTTAAAAGTTATAATGTTATTCTATGTTAGTTTGTTGGCTGTATGAGACTAGAGTGAGCTAGGTCAACATTAGAATAACATACTGATCATATTCTAACATTTCATCATGTTGAGCTATATAACATTGATTCGTTTTATATGTACATTTGTTCACCTGTCTAATAAAGTACATGCAAGAGCGGCGTCTCTGTTAAGTCGAAGTTAGTCGCGGACGTGGAGCTCTCGGCATCTCGAAAACACAACGCTGGTATTGATCCTCGTTTTATTTCTCCTTTTGTTCCAAAAAAATCTGCTTGCCATGGTCCATAGTGAATGAAACCACAATAGCGTGAGCGTGCCGCAGTTGTCCAAATTCTGTTCAAATTAACACCGGCTTGGTGAGCGTAAGAGCATACAGACCTGAAACTATTGAACAGTAGTGTATATTCCATGTACGGTAAGGTCCAAAAGTCTGAGACCTCATTGAAAAAGTTTTCAAATTAGAATTAGAGTGCAAAATGTAATAACTTTTGAAATTTTTTATGTGTAATTCACCGAGCATATGAAATACAGGCAACTCACAAGAAGGCAAGTTGTATTTAGGGTAATATCAACTGTTAGTGGTATATCTATAAGTCAATAACTCTTCAATATGTGCTTTGCAATGATGCTGATCTCAACAGAAACGCCGTATTGTCAACGTCTGTGCTGGAGGACAGGCCACAGTAAGTCTGTTGCGAAACTCTCTTTGTGGCAAGACTGAATCCAGCCTGATCTACACAGCATTGCTTCAGTGTTACAGGTGCCGTCATTTTTAAAAGACGATATCTCTGCTTACGTTGAACTTTCAGCGCAGCAACTTTGCAGATACTGTTCATGCACCAACAGCAACATTACACACCATTTAAAATGAAAAAAGGTAAATCACAATCAACCACCCCTTTAAATTACTTCATTGTGAAGTAGGCTGAAGTAACCAAGAGCTTGTCCCGATGTGCTACCAGTCACTCGTGGGCTGCCCCTCAGTCTGTTTGTCGCCAAGGATGTAAGAGCAGCTTCTCTATCTATGGGTCTCAAGAGGGCGTGGATGGCAGTGAGCGACTTCCATGCCTTGCTACTCCCGTCCCCCTCCTCAGTCGCCAGCGGGCAGCAGTGTACGGTTTGGGGACGCCACCAGGCCTTCCCACGCACCCTCTGCCCCACCCTGGAACCAGGTAAGTGTTGCACAGCACACTCACACCCCACTTCAGGCTGCCTCAGTGACTCCCAAGTCGAGTCCCTGTTTTTCCACCTCGCTGCTCCACCCCGGGTACGTCCGTAGTCCCGTTGGTCCTGCTTGCACGGTGTCTGGGAGCCTGGCTAGCGCCCCCAGACTGTCTCACTGACTCATCCGTACCATCAGACTTGACTATGCGATTCAGTTTGCCCGGTGCCCTCCAAGTTTAGGGGCATCCACTTCACCTCCGTGTGGAGCAGCGATGACCCTGTATCGCTGCTACCTCATGAGCAGTATCTGTCCTACTGGCGAAGGACGCGATCGAGCTGGTCCCTCCAGCCGATATGAAGATAGGTTATACAGCTCCTACTTCATTGTACCCAAGAAGCATTCATTGTATAGCGGCCGCCTCAAGGGGCCGCTATATGGCAAGCATGTACTGGTCAGTACGGACAGCATTGTGACTGTTGCCTACATCAACCGACAAGGTGGTATACGCTCCTGCCCATGTCACAACTCGCCCACCCATCTCCTCCTATAGAGTCAGAAGCATCTGAGGTCGCTTCGTGCCATTCACATCCCAGGCGTACTCTATCATGCAGCCGACGAGCTCTACGGCAGCCTATGCTGCTGCGAGAGTGGCGTCTCCATCCCCAGGCGGTCCAGCTGATATGGGACATCTTTGGAGCCGCACAGGTAAATCTGTTGCCTCCCTGGACTCGACCCACTGCCAGTTATCTTACTCCCTGACCTAGGGCACCCTTGGCACGGATGCACTTGCACACAGCTGGCCCCGGGGTCTGCACAAGTATGCGTTTCCCTCAGTGAGCCTTCTCGCACAGACACTGTGTAAAGTCAGGGAGGACGAGGAGCAGGTCTTGCTAGTTGCGCCATACTGGCCTAACCGGACCTGGTTCCCAGAACTAATGCTCCTCACGACAGTCCCTCCTTGGCTCAATCCTCTGAGGAAGGACCTGCTTTCTCAGAGACGGGGCACTCTATGGCACCAACGTCCATACCTCTGGAAACTCCATGTCTGGTCCTTGGACGGGACGCAGAGGTTTTTGGTGACCTACCCCAGGCGGTGGTAGACACCATCACTTCTGCTAGAGCCCCCTCTATGAGGTGCCTCTATGCACTGAAGTGGAACCTGTTCGTTGAATTCCCACCGGGAAGACCCCCAAAGATGTCTGATCAGAGTCGTGCTTTCTATCCAGCAAGATGGGTTGGAGCGAAGTCTTTCTCCCTCCACCCTCAAAGTGTATGTTGCCACTATTGCCACACATCATGATGTAGTTGAAGGTAAGTCATTGGGAAAACATGACCTGATCGTCAGGTTCCTGAGGGGAGCCTGAGTTTCCTAATACCCTCTTGAAACCTGTCTCTGGTGCTCAGTGCACTGCAGATACCTCCCCTTGAACCACTGCAGTCAGCTGAGTTAAAGATCATGTCACTGAAGACAGTGCTCCTGACTGCTCTGGCTTCCATCAAGATGGTAGGGGACCTGGAAGCATTTTCGGACTACTAACGTTCCTAGAATTCGGGCCAGCCAACACGTTGTCCTGAGAACCCGGCCTGGATACGTGCCCAAGGTTCCTACCACTCCCTTAAAGGATCAGGTAGAGAACCTACAAGCCTGCCTTCGGAGAAGGCAGACCCAGCCCTGGCTTTTCTCTGTCCCATCCGCTCCTTGCGGTTATACGTGTACATAACGCAAAGCTTTAGGACCTCAAACCAGCTATTTGTCTATAACGGAGGCCAGCAGAAGGGAAAGGCTGTCTCCAAGTAGAGGTTAGCCCACTGGATAGTGGACGCTATTGTCTTGGCATACCAGTCCCAAGACATGCCTTGCCCGTTCGGGGTTGCAAGCACACTCAATTAGAAGTGTTGCTTCCTCCTGGGCGCTGGCTCAAGGCGCCTCGCTGACAGATATATGTAGAGCTGCGGGCTGGGCGACACCCAACAAGTTCGCTAGATTCTATATTGATACATTTAAATTAAATATAAAAAAAAAAAATTGTTGGATTTTTAGAACATCACTATCAATTTTTTATTCCCCTTTTTAGTTGCTTTCATGTTTCAGAAACAAGGAAGAGGAGGATCCAAGTGCAGTACGGCAGTTTATTAACAAAATAACACAAAAACATCGAAGCAACAGGAGACAGGCAAAAGCTAGAGTACTACATTTTTATTTAAAATAAAAAATTGATAGTGATGTTCTAAAATTCAAAAATTCACACGCATATAGCCTTCTTGTAGAGCCGGTATCTTCCCGTGTACTCGCCCCCAGTGGCCAGTAGCGCGAAGGACCCGTTCGTAGTATCGGCTTGCAACACCACCCCCGCCGGCTGGGCTGGATACGTGCGTCTATTTGCTCCAGTAGTGTTCCCCAGAAATGGCTAACCCTGTTGAGTTCCTCTGTCACCCCTGCGGCAGTCAGACATTGCAGAGTGTCTGATGCTAGGCCTACACTTGTATGGATTGTGGAAGCTGTGCTAGGCTGGGTGTCCATATGTAGTGGTCCCCCATATGTGTATTCTTCCACGATCACTCCTCTGCGGACGAGCCCGTGTCTTTCCCTCGACAGAGTTCGCTGTGTCGTCTCTGTTGGTGTTCTTTCCCCCCTAGAACTAGGCTGTAACCACCACAGAGACTGCATATGTTGCAGTACCCTGCTCGGCTAGTCCATGGGCCCTATTTTAACGATCTGAAACGCAAGTGTCAAGCGCAAAGCGCAGATAACTTTGTGGGCAGATCTCCGGCGCTGTTGCTATTTTCCCGGCGGGATAAATGCCTCTTGCGCCCGACGCAAATCTAAAAGGGGTTGGTCTGA
>FLSR01004875.1:14459834-14475650 GCA_900092035.1 Leuciscus waleckii
AGAGAGAGAGAGAGAGCGAGCGAGCGAGAGAGAGCGAGAGGTGCGCGCGCGTGCTGAGAGAGCAGTACCGGCGGTACCGGTAGATTCTCAGAAACCAAATAAGATTTGGGCGCTTTGTTGAGGGGAAAAAATCACTAAAGGGGTCTGCAATGTCGCTAAGTTGGCAACACTGTGTATCTCCATTTCTCCAACTAGGGGTTGGGCCACGGGTCAAAGAGAAAATACGCGCTGCGTTAGTCGCGCGTTAAAAAAATTAGTGCCGTTAATATGATTTTGCGTTAACGCGTTATTAACGCGCTAACTTTGACAGCCCTAATTTATATATTAGGGGTTGTAACGATACGCATATTCGTATTGAACCGTTCGGTACGAGGCTTTCGGTTTGGTTTTCATAAACCGAACCATTTTTCCTGCCGACCAAAATTTCGTTATTTCAAATGTAGGCGTGGCAAGCGCGCTCATAATGTAAGAGATGCCGGCACGACCACAACATTGCCCAAAATCAAATGGCAAACGTAATGCAAGCGGAACGAAACTGCTCGTTATTGTGTGGTTGAAGGACCGTTTATCAGTTTGGACCAGTGAAGCGCGAGCCGATCGTGATCATGCGACACTGTTACTACACACGCTAATAAGAGATCCAGTAAAGAAAGCATTTGAATTTGCCACAGAAGTAATAACATCGCTGCGAGATCTAATGAGAAACATTCACATTTCTCCGTTATTAACGATCAAACAGCGTGTGGAAACCAGGAAGAAACATTGTGCCATGAATTAACTATCCAGTGTCCGCAAATCAGCAACATTCACCATGGATTTACTGTAGTAACACTAACTGCAACCATGGAAGTTTGGCAGGAATAGTAGGCATAATGCCTTCAAGTAACATTACGTCAGTTTTATTTTGACATTATGAATACAATTGCTGCCCTCAAATGTTAATCTGAACTAAAATAAACCTTTGTTCATAACTACTACAATATTACATTTCATTTTTTCCAAGGAGCTGTTTTGTTTTATATGCTCCTAAGAAGAGTCAATTATAGCTCTAGAATTGCTCAAAGTAAGAAAATATCATACTTTATGTTAGTTTTAATAAAAAAATTTATAATAAAAAATAATTTAATCAAGAAAATTTCTCTGGCATTTCTTTCTTTTTGCTGTATCAAAAACGTACTGAACCGTACCGAACCGATCCGTGACACAAGTGTATCGTATCGAACCGAACCGTGAATTTTGTGAACCGTTACACCCCTAATAGATATATATATATATACCCAAGTGCTTCTCATGTTCTTTGTCTGGTGTTGTCCTTAGTGAATGTTTCGAGTGAGTTGTTTTCAGTTCTGTCCCTTGTTTGGATTTACTCTAGTTTTTGCCTGTCTCATGTTTCTTGGATGTTTTTGTGTTATTTTGTTAATAAACTGCCATACTGCACTTGGATCCTCCTCTTTCTTGTTTCTGAAACACAAAAGCAACTAAAAAGGGGAATTAAACATTTATAGTGATGTTCTAAAATTCTAAACCTGTGCAATTATAACTTTTTGTAAATCTTTACCAAAAATGAATTTGGACTGTCAAACATAATGTGTGAACCATTTTAAAGAAGTGTATTTTGAATTTTAAAGTGTTTTACACTGAAAAAAAGAAGTAAACATTACTTAATATTTCTTTGGCATGTTTTTGCACAAATATTTTTTTTAAGTAAATTTCACACACATATTTCGCATAAATTTCACGGAATTTCAATGAATTAAGTAAACTCTACTTAACTAAGTTAAGTGAAAGTAACAAGGAAAATAAGTAATTTTAACTTGGCTAGTAAAAGGTTGAGTAGTTTCCTTTGCAATACATTTCACTCAAACAATATAACATTGAATTAAACCACACTTTTAAAATATATGCTTTACTTAGAAACATCTACAGGTAAGTAAATAATACAATAGATATTGTGTGAGACACCATATCTACATTTCAGAAGTTACACATTGCGTGAACGCAGAGACCTCAATACGTGGTATACAATGCACAATGACAGTAACATTTGATGGATCGTTTCCAAATGTCTCCAAATGTCACAAAATGGCAAGTTACTAATCCTAACAACAACAAAAAAAGCAATGATAAAACAGTGTAAATACAGCTGGAAAACAGTGGAAAATCAACCTAATTAATTATTCAAGGCCCAGTGCATGATGGGAACACCAGTATCAGAAAAGTTGAGTAATTTTATTTAATTCTATAACGTTGATATTTACGCTTTCATTTATACTTGCTTGAATTGAGTACTAATATAGAATTTACTTTTTTTTTCTTTTCTTTTTTTCTTGCCTGAACTAAGTTTTTCATGTAAATTACATTGTTTTTTTCTGTAGTATTTACTTCATCACAAAATCATTTTATCAGCCTGGTTGTTCACACCTCAGAGTTGAAATGTCTCAAGAAATGGGCGTGTAAAGCTGTGGAAAAGTGGGACAGTAGAAGGTGGGAAAAGGGGAGACAACAACCAATAAAACACAGAAATGCAACGCACTCATTACATGAATATTAAAATATGACCACAGAGAAAAAAAACACAAAAAACAGTTGAGGGCACCTTGATGCATTTTAAAAATATAACTCTATGACAACAAACTCCCAAGAACGAGGGAGAAACGCAGAAGAACATTTAAAGGTCACTTACGAGCACTACAGTCTCTGAACAAACCGCACGTCAGTTTAGCACAGAAAGAATAAAGGCATACACTGTAGTTACTTTTTTGTCCATTGTTCTTGAATTTTCGGTCTACATCATCGTCCTCTGTGTATCAGAATAACTCATCTTGTCATCGCGTTCAAGATCAAACATACGGCTGTATCAGTGTCCTTATTTGTACATATATTTCATTTGAAGAAGACGTGATTAAATATGTGCGCATACACGGTGCTGGTTCATGTTTAGAACACTAGGGTATATGAAATAGGTCCGTAAAAACTTGAAACAGTCCATATGATCTATGATCCACGTTGCAAGCGTTGTTAAACTCATTGTGGTGTTCAGCACAGAAACCGCCCTCATGCGTGATACGCATGTTACATTCTGTTACAGTCATATTTCCATATGTGTTGGCAGTCAAACTCCAGCTCTGACAGCATCTTAGGGAAAATTAAACCACACTTTTTCGCTACTGTTCTGAGGAAACAAATACTTACGGCACATGTGTCCGAACACAACGCTGAACAGGCAGAGGTGAAGGAACAGCGCTGAAATGCTCTTTCAGGACGTTTGAATTCTCTGCTATACTGCGATCTCGTGCGTAATACAGCTTAGTGATTGGGTTTTAAAGAGTTCGTTCTCATGAGTAATGCAGATAAGTGTGATGTGTTTTGGAGTTTCATGACCCTTTACAATTAGTGCTTACATTTAAATCGTCTCTGGTTACTTGACTGTAACTCTGTTCTCTTTCAAAAGCTTCAGGCTTAGTTAGGCTTTGGGGCGACCAGCGCATCCATTGTACGACTGATGGCACGGGCCGTCTGCTTAGTCGCGCAGAGAGACAGATCTGTGGCTCAATGGAGCTCAGAGAAAGTCTCTTCATTGATAGAGCCACCCGCACTCAGGTCCTTCAGCAGGTCAGCCTGGTATGCCTGTAACTGGCCCTGTACCCCTTGGTGGGGAGAGTTGGTTTCTTCAGTGATGATGCAAAACCAGGGAGTGATAGCCCGCTAGCATCTCTTCAACCTGAGGCATCATCGTATAACCGCGCGTATAAGATGCATAAGGCTTCCCCCATAAACGAGATAACTTGTCATGTCATAACTTGGTCTTCAGAAAAGGGGAGAGACCAATGTTGAAGTTTCTTCTCCTGGCCACTGGACAGAAATCTGTCCATTCATTTAGAGCGTTTAGGGGTCTCTTGCTCCCGTGGCCAGTCTAATTGTAGCCTGGCCACTGCACAAGTGACCACCTCGAGGAGCTCCTCTTGCGCTTTGTCATTGCAGGAGCAATGATCGGAGCCGGCAAACTCGACATCCATCCATTCTTGCCCTTGGATCTAACTCCTAAAAAAAGAGTGACAGACAGAGAGCTTGCGCACAAACACACACACATACACAGTACGGCTTTCTCAGAGACAAAGAAACCTGAAGATGCACCTGTGGCACAATTAATTATAGCCTCTGACGAGCACGGATTCCAATGACATCACAGTCAGAACCTCCCAAGTTCAAGGCTAAGTTCCTTGGCGTGTTTGCACACATACTTCACAGGCGGTCAAACACAAAGGTGTTCCCAAAGCGCTATCTCAGCGCAGCATTGAGAGAAGCTTAGGGAACAGTGATTTCACAGCACAGATGTTTAAAAGACATCCATATGCAGTCTTTCATTAGCGGATCTGTAATTTCATTGTTTATACTGCATTTTAACCCAGCATACTGGGGGTAATTTCACTGAGGCAACACGATATTGACATGAACAGAACTCAGCTGCTTGGTAGGGCAACACTGATAACTGTGATTTCAATAATTCACAATGCATAATTGATAGTAGCCAATTTGCGCTCTCTCTCTCTCTACTCTCACAAAAGTTAATAATTCATACAATTCTGTGTAATAAATTATACAAAAATGTTTTGAAACCCACAAGGATCCTGCCTGGTTGGAACTACTGAACTCTAAATTGTGTTTTATTATCATTTCATGAACCCCATAAGCTTTAAGTTGGTAAGAATTTCTTGCCGGTTCCTGCAATAAATCAGCTGGGCAGATAAGCATAGGCCAGTGCAGGAGCAAAAAGATCAGCCTTATGAGGAAATAAAATAAAACGGCAATACAATTCTGAGAAGTTAGCTTCAATCTTTATGATTAATGATTCAGTCTTTATGAAAAAGTATTATCATACTTTAAAATGTAGACTTTCTTATCAATTTCAATAACATTAGAGAAATTGATGTGAAAATATCAACATTTGAAAAGGTTTTTCCTCACTAAGCAGTGGCAAACTATAGCTTTTTAATTACATCCAAGAATCCTCTACAATACAATTTAATTATAGTTTTTTAGTGTTTGAACTTGATCAGAGCATATTTCAGAAATTATATTATAGATACACTTCCATGAACTACTAATACACAGGCATATTATACTTTTTAGCTCCAAGGTCTGAAAAAACAGGAATGAAAAATGTCCAAAAAATTGGAAATGTCCTATCAACATCCATCCCTGTCCTCCACTAATACCTTTCACTTTGTCTTCTCCACTGAGCAGAAGGTGTTCTAAACACTGACTGTGAAGCACATACTCAAGTCTAACCTTCTGTTCGCTTCAGCCTTTCAGTTTTGGCATCTTCCTCGGACTTATTTACTTCCCCGAAGTGCACTTGTTGCTCTGGCCTCCCCTGAACCATCCAGGGCCGGGTTTCCCGATAACGATGTATCTTAGCTCTTAAGAGCGCTTTCTACGTGCAAGGTTACGAACGCTCGCAGCAATTCCACGAGCGTTTCCCAAAAGTGCACTTAACATGAACGCGCGAGAACGCGTTTTACGTGCTACTTAAGAGTCGCTGTCCATTCGCGAAGTGCTGAAATACAACCTTATATGGAATCGTATTCTGAACGTTTAGCCTTAATTATTAGGTTTAACCTAATAATCATCATCTGTGGATTAGCAATCAAGACAAGTCTAAAGTCTACATTCAGGCAGAGATAGCCTACTGACAAAATGTATGAACAAAAAGACAAACAAGAAAAGATACCTTTCAAAAAGATTAAATTAATGTAGGCCTAATTTTAGAGGCGAAACAAAGATGTTATTTTTAACAGATTTAAAGGACACCATACAAATAAGGAAAAACAAAACTCTGGGTGGACATTGCAAACTAACTGCAACCCGGGGTGTTCAAAGATCAAGGAAGGAGGTCCGCAAGAAATGCCCAATACATGGCTGGTTTTCGTGCACGTCAGCAAGTCATTGACCGATTTTTTTATTTATTATTCATCCATATTTTGCCCAGTCTTTGAAGTATATTTCCCACATTGCTTCGTTCTTTTATGATTTTATTTTGTTCATTAATTTAATTTAGATGTGTATTTTTTCTTCCCTTTTTTATTATTTAATTTATACATTCATTAAAAAAAAAAGTACAATAAAGTGTACAATAAAAAAGTACAATCAAAACCTTATATTTGTACTCACTTTGCAGTGTAATCTGTTAAATCTAGATAAAAGTGTAATCTGCCGGTTGTCCTGCAGGTGTCCTCATAAATCTGTCTTCTTACGATGCACTTGGGGATGTACGATTACTCCAGAGCACTCGTAGTTCTACGAAGATTTTCAAGTGCTACTTAAGCTACGATGCTTTTGGGAAACAGACCGTAATATTAAGATCAGTCGTACGATCGTTTTTACGATCAACTTAGGCTTACGATGCTTTTGGGAAACGCAGCCCTGGTGTGCACTCAGGGTCAAGGAAGGAGACGAGTTCAATTTAGATCTCAGAACCTCACTACCTTTTTTTAATATTTTTTTTATGAAAATAGACCCAATACATACCTCATAATCACCTCTATAATCCCAGAAGATCGGACTGAGTTCACTTAATTCCGCAACCGGAAAATCTGAGCTACTCTTTGAGGGCTGAAATACTTTTATCTTTTTTATCCTGTACAAAGAATCAAAAATATGCTTGATCAGAATTGAGGGCATCCAACTTAAAAGTCATTTTTTTATTGGAGGAGGTGAGCAGCAGCCTGAATAGATCTAAAGGAAGATTATACGGGTCTTGGTTTTTTTTTTGGTGGTAGAAAAGCTAATGTATCTAGGTGAGGACAAACTAACTGGTAGAAAAGTTAATGTATCTAGGTGAGGACAAACTAACAAATTACATTAGTATGAAAAATTATTAGTCTTTTTAGTTTTACGACACCAAAGCATAGATAGGTCCATAGCTCCCAGATCTGAATTTATCTTTACTTTAGCTACTGTAGTAGTGCATGTTGTTTTTGAGCATATTGTTGATGAAGGTTATGAAGAAAACTTTAAATCAGTTGTTTTGTCTTGTTTTCCAGTAACAAAAACATAAACCAAAATAAATGTGGTTAAAAAGCAAAACTGAAAAAGATACATGTTTAGATACATGTTTGAGAATAACATGTTTAATGCATAAAAAGTACACAATTATCTTTTTTAAGGAATTTTGAACATTTTTCACAGAAACAAGAAATACATTCTAATTAGAAACTTATTGTGATTAAAAAGGTTATTGTGATTAAACAATCATTCTCCCTCTGTACTGCAAATCTACAGAGAATGGACGGCAAGATTGGATTTGTTGGGACTGGATTTGCATAATCAGCTTTTTCAGTTTAAAAAAACGTCTCGGGTTACGACTGTAACCCTTGTTCCTTGAGAAGGGAACGAGACACTGCGTCGATACAACACTTTGGGGAACACTCTTAGCGTAACATATCTGAAGTATGAATGAAACTAATCCAATCCTGATTGGTGCTGCATCATGACATAACATGTGACGGCATATACAGAAGCTACAAAGGGACGCCGGCACACAACTAAGTTAGCTTCTGCGATGAAGCAAGTCGCTCCCAGGCAGGGGAAGGCGTGGTGGAGGGACACAGTGTCTCGTTCCCTTCTCAGGGAACAAGGGTTACAGTCGTAACCCGAGACGTTCCCTTTCGAGGGAACTCGAATTGCGTCAATACGACACTTTGGGGAACGGGTACCCACTATGCCACAACTAGCCCTGCCTGTCCCAATGTGAAGCTGAACACAGGCACACTTAGGACGAGAGCAGTAGAGTGCCTGGCCTACAAGGAATGTCCAGGCTAAAAATCTGATAAAAATATGAGGGGTGGCCCATCCTGCTGCATCGTACACTTCTTGGATCGGGGCCCCTGAAAGGAGAGCTCTAGAGGACGCCATGCCCTGGTTGAATGAGCCCTCACGGCCAAAGGTGAAGGCAAGCTGCACACCTGATAGCCATAGAGATAGCCTGAACAATCCAGTTACTGATGGTCTGTTTGGATGCGAGAAGCCCCTTCTTGGGCGACTTCCGCCATGAAGAAGACCTCTGGACATAAATCTTGAGAGCTCTGACAGGGCAGAGCAAATTAAGTCTTTCTTCATCCGCCGTCACGTGAGGTGGAGGATGAAAAGCCTGCAGAACCGTAGGCCGTGCCACATTAGATGGCACTTTAGGCACATAGCCCGGCCTGGGGTGCAAGATAGCCTTAATGTCACCTGGAGCAAACTTCAGGCACCCATAGCCCCTTTCACACAGCGCTTTGAACCCGGGAAATTGCCGGCAAATTGCCAGAGCGCCTTCTGTGTGAACGCAAACTCGACCCGGGATTTATGCCGGGATCGATGCCGGGTTGGGGACCTAGTAACATTGCCGTGTTCAGTCCCGGAACGCGCGCTGTGTGAACAAAAGCCGTAATAATGCCGCGTCGTAGTGATGACGCTGAAGCCGGGATCGTTCGCCAGCTGTGAAACAGTACATAATGCGCAAGTTTATGATCGAATCAGAGAAAAAAATGCACCAGCGTGGTATCGCGAGAGAGAGATCGCAGCTCATAAGCAAACTTAAGACGCTGCTGAGACATTACAAGTCACATCGATGTCACGTGTCTTTACAGGATTTTTACGGGTTGTGTGTGAACGCACTCTCTGATCCCGGAAAATCACTGGCAGTGTGAATGAACCAAAATCAAACGAACACGGGTCAAATCCCGGGTCACTTTATCTGTGTATTTTCCGGAATCTCTGTGTGAAAGGGGCTCATGAGATATAGAGAGCGCCTGAAGGCCTCCTACTCTCCACAGAGAAGTAATGGCTAATAAAAAAGCTACCTGACGGAAAGGTTCTTGGCCTTAGCCGACTCCGGAGGTTCGAAGGGGGCCTCGATCAGCCCTTCGAGAAACACTGCCAGGTCCCATGTGGGAACCTGGTACGAGCCGAAAGTCTCATCCTCCGAGCCCCACGGAGGAAACATACGACCAGCTGATGTCTCCCCAGAGGCCCATCACCCAGAGGAGCGTGGAAAGCCGCAATGGCAGCAACGTACACCTTGAGTGTGGATGGGGTAAGACCAGCCGAGAGGCGATCCTGGAGGAGCTCCAGCACTGAAGCCAACTGGGCAGTCTTTCTACACCAAGTGGAAACACATTCCACTTTAGGCCGTACAATCTCCTCGTGGAAGGAGCTCTTGAACTGAGTATGGTCTCAACCACTCCAGCCGACAGGCAAGCCTCTAGGTACTGAGCCCCCTCAGGGGCCAGGCCCAAAGTTTCCACAGGTCTGGCCGAGGGTGAATATTGAGCCCCGGCCTGTGGAAGCAGGCCCCAACTCAGAGGGATCTGCCAAGGCTGGCCTGCCAGGAGTGCTATGATGTCTGAAAACCATACCCGGGCCGGCCAGTACAGGGCAACTAGAAGTAGGCTGATCCCGTCTCGACGGACCCTCTCCAGAACTCCCGGGAGCAGAGCGATCGGGGGAAAAGCGTACAGGCGTAGCCTCGGCCACGTCTGTACCATGGCGAGAGTGAGAGAAAGTGAGAGAAAACCACAGTGGACAGTGGGACGTCCTTCGAGACGCGAACAAATCCACTTCCACTGGGCCGAACCTCTCGCATATCGACCTCACCACCTCGGTGTGAAGTCTCCATTCCCCGTGCCTCAGCCCCTGCCTCAACAGGATGTCTGCTCTCTGATTCTGGTCCCTTGGGACGTGCATTGCTCTGAGAGATAACAGTTTCCCCTGGGACCACAGGAGGATCTGATGTGCCAATCTGGATAGAGGGCGCAATCTCAGAAACCCCTGATGAATCAAGTAGGAGACCACCAACTCAGTCTGCGTGGTCTGCGTGGTGACCCTGAGGTCTGGGAGGAAGCTCCTCAGAGCCCTGTCGAAGTGGCTTTCCAGCGACATGACGCTCCCAGCACGGGGCCTTGGGACAGACCAAGCTTTTTCCACATAGATAGGGAACGAAGGCATCTGCACGTAACCCTCATCATGCGGAACGGGTTCCCCCTTGGGGAAAATCCCTTGGTTTTCAACCACCACTGCAGTGCCCTCATGTGCAGCAGGCCGAATGGAATGACGTTGGATGCTGCTGACATGAGCCCTAACACTTTCTAAAAATGTTTTACAGTGATGGCTTGGCCTAGCTTTATCCTGGTCACTGTGGCCAGGATGGACTTGATCCATGCGGGAGACAATTGTGCACGCATCATGACCGAGTCCCACACCACTCCCAGGAACGTGGTTCTCTGGGATTGTGCCAACACGCTTTTTTTCATGTTGATTCTCAACCCCAGGCTCTGGATGTGGGCAAGGACGACATCTCGATGCCGAACTGTCAGCTCTTGTGTCTGGGCTATAATAAGCCAGTCGTCGATATAATTTAGCACCCTGATACCCTGAAGCCTCAGCGAAGCTAGAGCTGCATCCATGCATTTGGTAAACGTTCGAGGGGAGAGAGCTAGGCCGAACAGAAGAACCCATTATTGGAATGCTTCGCCCCCAAAAGCGAACCTCAGGAACTTCCTGTGAGATGAAAGGATGGATATGTGGAAGTATGCGTCCCTTAGATCTATCGTGACAAACCAATCCACAGATTTGAGCTAACTCACGATGATGGGAATAGTGAGCATCTTGAACCTGAAAATCCTCAGAGACCGATTCAAGTGCCTTAGATCTAAAACTGGCGCAACTCGCCATCCTTCTTGGGAACTATGAAGTAGTGGCTGTAGAACCCGGACTCCCTGTCCGGCGGAGGAACACGCTCTACCTCCTTTGCCAGCAGAGAGTTTACTTCCTGTTCCAATACCCAACCTTGCACTGGGTCGACTGCAGTCCACACCACCCCGCTGAATTTCGGTGGGCGGAATCGACTGCAGCCAGTAACCCTTCTCTATTGTGCGCAGGACCCAAGGAGAAATATTTGGCAGGTCTTGCCATGCTTTGAAATATTCTACTAAGGGAACCGCCTCTCGAGACTGATTTCGGGTATTATTCGAGATTCGTTATCGATCCCCTGAAGCGACTCTCTGGCAGGGTTTGGTCGAAACGATTCTCAATGTGCGGACGCGAGCGCTGCCTGGCCGCAAGACTGTGGGGCAGACAGAGCAGCGTGCGTTCACTGGAAACCGATGTGTCCCGAAGCGCACTTGACCGCGGGATAAAAATATTGATTTCCTGAGGGCTCCCCAGAGGGGAGTCTCTTTTGGTTTAGTTCTCAACACCCTGATGCGGAGGACTGGCAGGGAATAATTGAAAACAGTTTCCGATGAGCGGATGCGAATACTGCCTGGGCGCAAGCCCTTGGGGCGGACACTGCAGCGCTGAAAACCGATGTGTGCCGAAGCGCACTTGACGCTGGATACAAATGTCGAATTCCTGAGAGCTCCGCGGAGGAGGGATTCTCGTTTGTCCCTCCATGAGGGGGGACAGGCCTGCTATTTTTTGTCTCGTTTTTCAATGTGCGGATGGAACGCAAGCCTGTGGGGCAGACAGAGCAGCGTGCGTTCGCTGCTCATCATTTTAATTTATCAGAATTAAATGCAGCCTTAAACACTAGATAAGTGAAACACGGTCTGAATGGTAGGCTGAATTAAAATATCTAACTTCTTAAAGTCAGATAATATTCCATCATTTTAATTTCTTAGAATTAAATGCAGCCATAATCACCAGACAATACTGTCTTAATATTTATTTATATGGTCTCATAATCTACACGCTGCCTCTGTGGTCTAGTGGTGGTCTAGTGGGTTAAACCACTGAACTGGTAAACTGGTAAAATCAAAGGTTGCTGGTTTGATCCCAGCAGTCACCACCAGTGTGTCCTTGAGCAAGACACTTTACTCCATGTTGCTCCAGGGGGATTGTCCCTGTAATAAGTGCACTGTAAGTCGCTTGGATAAAAGCGTTTGCCAAATGCATAAATGTAAATGTAAATTTGGCTTTCATCCCTCGAGAAGAAAGTCAACACGTGCAAGGCTGAAACATCAACAGCACATGGATGTACGTGTCGAGATATTTCTCAATGAACACTGCCAGCACCCTCAGGAGCTGAATGTGCATGCCTCGCACCCTTTGAGTTCATGTTGGTGCTTCTTCTGTTCAGTTCACCCTACTCATTTTCAGGTTTAGGGGACTGGGACGGTCATGGCAGACAGGGCCGGCCCTGGCCAATTTGCTGCCCTAGGCAAGATTTCACCTGGTGCCCCTGGAATCACAGACAATTGGGTTCTGATAATTTTGTTCATAAACTTACACAGAAATAAACTGCACAACTTTGTCTTGTTTTTCTTTACTTTGAAAATATTTTGGAAACACACACAAACACACACACACACAATGTATTATAGATACAATATAAATGTTTATATTATATTATGTTATTGCAGAAAAAAACTATATTACAGAAACCTTGCTTTCCTTGCCTTTCTTACAGCATATGTAACATTTCAAAAATTATAAATAAGAGCATTGCACAAAAAATAAATAACTATACACAAACTTGAATGCACTATGCAAAATTTATAATGTTCTACAGCCTTACTGGCCTTGCCTTTCTAGCAGCAAAGTCATCTATGATATCATCATAAGACAGCTGTTGTGAGACCACATGATTTATGCTAATGACTGAAAGTCCACTGAGACGTTCTTGAGCCATTGTACATCTCAGGTAGTTTTTAATCAGTTTGAGCTCCTTTCAGCAGCAGCGACTGTCACAGGTAGAGTGGCAGAGATTCTCAGAGCGACCCACATATTGGGGTAAATTTCCATCAGCTTCTTCTCGTGCAGGAAAGTCAGGAGCTCAATGTTTGTCATATTGTTTGATGGCAGATGTGGAAAGTTTTGCATTTCTAATACAAGTTCTCTGCCATCAATGTCTGGCTGTCCATCATGGCTTAAAGCTGTGCTCAGGGTTTGCAGTGCTCTAACAACTCTTCTTTGGACATGTTGGGAAAGTTGAGGAGAACTCCAAATTTGTCATTCACCTCCGCCAGGGTCTGAAATCTCTCTCTAGTGAAGAGAGGGCTGTATCCACGACTACATAAAAAAAATGTTTTTCCAATTTTTTAAGTGCATCACCAATAGGCTCATCTGGAGCCTCGTAACCAAAGTGCCTTTTTGTAGTTCTCAACCCGCTTTTGTTTGATTACAGCTTCCACGTTCATATCCTCACACATTTCCTTTGCTGTTGCCTGTGCACTAGAAAATCCAGTATTTCTGTAGCCGTCAAGAGAATCTCCAGTTTTTTTCAGCGTGTCAACTGCCACATCTAGCTGCATGGATGGTGATTGCATCTGTTTACTCACATGCTGGATCTTGTTGAGAATATCATACCAAATGAATGTGCAAATAGAGAAGCGGTAGGATCCAATCTCCTCAGCCAAAGACTGGGCTTCAACTTTCACAACAGGGTCTTGAGTAGTTTCCCTCACCTCCAGAAGAGCCTCTCTGACTTGCCCAGCCTGGTACCTTACTGCCTGGATGCTGTCTATCCTGCTTTCCCACCTGGTCTCTGACCATGATTTCAGGGTGGTTTTGACGTGTTTCAGGAGGATATCCCATCTATGGATGGAGGCTGAGAAGAGTTTGAACAATTTTGCTACATATCCAAAGTAGCCAATGGCATCTGGTGAGCTCTTAGCAGCATCAGCTACCACCAAATTTAAGGAGTGGGAACCACATGGGACAAAAAAGGCCCTTGAGTTCAGTTGAAGCAGCCTAGCCTGAACACCTTTATTCTTTCCCTTCATGTTGGCACCATTATCGTAGGATTGTCCTCTGCAGTCCTCAAAGGGGATGTTCAGCTCTTCTAGTCTTTTGAGGATGAGAGCAGACAAACTTTCCCCGGTTTGCTCCTCTGCCACAAGAAAGCCCATGAAATGTTCTTTAATTTGTGGCAATTCTTCTTCCAGTGAAACAATCCTGACAATCACAGAGAGTGTTCTTTAGGACTCAGATCAGGGGTGCAATCTAAAATGATGGAGAAATACTTTGAGGTCTTGATCTCTTCCAATATTTTTTCCAGTATTTTGTGCTTATTGAGTCTATGAGTTCATTTTGGATTATTTTGCCCAGGTAATGTGTGTGACTTCCAGCTCCACTTTCAACCATACCAACATGCTGCTTCATTATTGGGTCAAATTTGGCAATAAGCTCCACCTCTTTAAGAAAATTGCCATTGTCTGTTTTTTTTTAATGTGTCTGTGTATTAAAGCAATGTTTCTTTCAGCTAAGGACTGAATTATTGTCACCAGTCTGGTAAGCACCTCTTGCCACCTGTTTCTCTCTGCCTCAGCGAGTGCCATCTCTTGCTTATCTATGGTCAACCCTTTTGCAAGACGAACCTCTAATTCCTTCCATGTTGCCATGTTTGTATTGTGCTCATGGCTATCCTCATGGACCTTGAGCAAGTGGCTTGCATTTTTCTAGTCCTTTAGTCCTTCTTTAATCAATTTGAAATGTTTCTGAGAAAAGATTTTGCAGCAGAAGCAGTACAAACTGTCCTTCTTTTTTGAGTACATTAGCCAGCTTCTTTTGATTTTTTCTCCATTGACTGACTCTATTAAAATAGTCATGCTGACATCTTCTCCCGTCTTGTTTCGGAAATGTGAAATTGTTTTTTATATGATATGGTCCTCTGAGAACAAACTCTGTTATTACCTTCTCAATTAAAACAGATGGCCAGTCAGCAGGGTCTAGTGGTGCAGCCTTTTTGTAAACTGATGCTGAATCGCTGGGCGGTGCTGAAGTGGAGGGAAGAGATGTGCTTAATGCTGAATCGCTGGGCGGTGCTGAAGTGAATGGAAGAGACGTCTTTGATGCTGAATCGCTGGGTGATGCTGAAGTGGAGGGAAGAGATGTGCTTGATGCTGAATCGCTGGACGGTGCTGAAGTGGAGGGAAGAGATGTTCTTGATGCTGAATCACTGGGCGGTGCTGAGATGGAGATGTCTGCAACAGGTGCCCAGGATTTGCAGGGACGGGGTTCAGATATTTCATCTAAGAGAGAAGAGGAGGATTATATGTGACCATTGGGTGTTACATTTTATTATAAAAAGCTGATGATAGTATAAAAATATCCCACATCGAAATAACCTATATAAACATATCCAGAATCCAGAATCGGTCTGTCTTCGCCGGCCAAAAGTGGTCAGCGCAGACCACAACAATCTGCCCAGGTCTGTCGGTCCTGGGCGAGCCTCATCCAATTGTGTCCCAGATCTTGTCGTAGCGAGTCGCGCCATCGTGTTGCAGGGCGTCCACGTGGCCGCTTGATATCGATCGGCAACCAGACGTTGACTTCGCGCGTCCATCTTTCGTCCGTCCGCCGCATCAGGTGCCCGGCCCAGCGCTTCTTGGCCTTGTTGGCCAGGTCCACCGTGTCGTCTACCCTGGTCATGGCCCGCAACTGCCGTTGCGGACGTGGTCGGTCTGTTGGACCCCGATCATGCGGCGCTCGATTGCGCGTTCAGTCACGGCCAGCTTTAGCCGGTCGACCGCCGTCATTGTCCAGGTCTCGGCCCCATAGAGCATGGCCGGCAGGACGGTGCTGTTGAATAGGGCAGCCCTGATGTCCGGGTCAATGGCTCTGTTGTTGGCCGTCTCGGCAATTGAGCCGAAGCTGACCCAGGCTGCTCGGCGTCGTCGTGCCAGTTCTCGGCCAATCTTATGGTCGGTGGTCAGCTCCTGGCCCAAGTAGATATAGCTATCTACTTGCTGGAGCTGATGCGGGTCGACATGGAGGGTGGTGTCGGCCACCTGATCGTTGCGCATCCACTTAGTTTTGGCCAGATTGATTTTGAGG
>FLSR01004875.1:14477002-14513843 GCA_900092035.1 Leuciscus waleckii
CTGGAAACTTTTTACTTTAACTTCACTACATTTGAAAGACAAATATCATACTTTTTACTCCACTACATTTCTGTCAAGGTCCTTGAGTAGAAAGTAGTAACGTCAGTCAGGGGATGATTTTGGTTGCAGGGGTTGCATTTTGGTTGGAAAATAAAGTCGGGTTGAACACGTAAGATTAACGTCAGAACCCAACGTTGGTTTGACATTAAACAGACGTTGGATTTTAGTTGGAAATGAAAGACGGGTTGACGTCAGAACCCGACTGATGTTGGTTTCTGACGTCAACCCGATTTTCATTTTCAACCACAACACGTCCCACATGGAAATAACCTATATAAACATATGTTTTAATATAGGTTTTGATATAGGTTTTTAAATATATGTGACATATAAATTGGCCGTTTTCCTATATTATATGTACATATATGCACCTATATGTTCACCTACGTGTTCACCTACTATGAAGTTAGGTATAAAAAAACACATAAATTCAAATATAAAGTTTGTATATTTACAGTTTTAATTTTAAATTTCACAACTTTGACCAATCTCACAACTTTGACCAATCTCTAATTAAGTACTTAATAATAGCAAATGTACAGTCAATTTCTGTTAAATTAACTAAACGTATAATATAAGTACAGAATACCTGCACACTGAACATCAAGATACGTGAATGACAGGAAATACAAGCTTAGTATATAATTTAGAACATGTAAAAATATCCCATTAAAAGGCAATTGCTGTATGCCTTTATACTCTAATATAACATATTTTACACATTTACAATTACATTTTATCCAAAGTGACTTAAAAATTAAGAGAACAATAGAAGAAACAAGCGCAGTGACAAGTCCCAGTTAGTGTAGCACAGTACACATAGCAATTATTATTAAAAAAAATGTTAAACAAAGATTTAGTATTATTGGGTAAAGTGTTTATGAAAAGATGGATCTTTAGCAGTTTCTTGAAAATGTGTTGAGTTGGGCAGGTCATCCCACCAGCAGGGACCAGTCCAGGTAAAGGTCAGTGAAAGTGTTTTTGTGTCTCTTTGGGATGATGGCACCACAAGGCGCCGTTCACTTGCAGAACACAAGCTTCTGGAGACACATAGATCTGAAGCAGTGAGTTTAGGTCTTGCTGCAGCATCTGGATCAGTTGCAGAGGAAGGCCTGCCAGGAGAGCATTACAATGGTCCAGTCTGGATAGAACAAGAGCTTAGACAAGGAGTTGTGTGGCTCCGATAGGAAGGGCCAGATCTTTCTGATGTTGTAGAAGGCTAATCAGCAGGATCACATGGTTTGGCTGAAAGTGAAACCATAAGCAGTTTTGTCTTGGCAAGGTTGAGTTGAAGGTGAAGGTCATTCATCCAGCAAGAAATTTCCATCAGGTAGGCTGAGATGCGAGCAGCAACCGCAGATCCTCTGGCTGGAATGAAAGGTAGAGATATATGTCATTAAGTGATAGAAAAACCCATGTTTCTAAATGACAGAGCCTAGTTACAATACAAAAAAATAAATAGATGGGTGGAATCTAACACAATCGTGGTCTTACTGTAGCAAAACCAAACCTTGTGCAGCTCCAGTGGCCTCACAAGGATCAAATGAATATTCACATGGGAAAATATAGTATAAAACAAATACAATTTTCTGCCACTTTTAGTGCAATCATATGGAATCAGAAGACTCGGCCATTACAATATTTTAAATTACTTCTTCCCATACCTTGTTTGCCATGATCATTCTGCTTCCACTTGACCTGAAATCACCATTACAATATTTTAAATTACTTCTTCCCATACCTTGTTTGCCATGATCATTCTGCTTTCCACTTGACCTGAAATCACAAAAAAAAAAAATTTTTTTTTTACAACTCAGTATTACATTTACACATGTCAGAATATGTTCCACTGGGACAATGCAAAACCTCAACTGACTTTATAAGCCTAATGCACATATATGCATTCTATAGCTACGTGTTAACAAGCAGATGCAGCCAGAATATGCAATTTATCATGTTGTGTTCATGTTCTAGTCTTGTGCTTTCCTGTATCATAGTTTTCAAGGTGAACGCATACCTTCACTCTAGGGGTCAAAAAACTAAACATCAAGTCAGGAATCTTGGTGTGACACTAGAGTCAGACCTTAGTTTCAATAGTCATGTCAAAGCAACAACTAAATCAGCATACTATCATCTAAAAAATATTGCAAGAATTAGATGCTTTGTTTCCAGACAAGACTTAGAGAAACTTGTGCATGCTATCATCACCAGCAGGGTGGATTATTGTAATGGAATCCTCACTGGCCTACACAAAAAGACCATATGACAGTTGCACCTCATACAGAACACTGCATTGATTGTCCTGAGCACAGATGTGCTCCTACAGTGGTCACATTCAAATCCAGACTCAAAACAATTCTGTTTAGCTGTGCATTTACTGAATGAGCACTGTGCCGCTGTTCGTCCGACTGTTTGTACTGTATTTTATTTTATTTTTCTAAACTGTTTTAATTATTCTTATTTCTCCTATGTCAGCAGGGCATTTAGCCCGTAACTGTAAATGCCCACTCAGAAGGTGTAAAAGGAAGTGATAATGTGAAAGTGACGTGTATTAATGTAAATTTTAAATGTTGGACCCCCGAACGCCTAGACTATATCGGGGGTCGTAACACAAGTTTATAATAAATGTTTCAAAAACATAAATAAGCCACATTTATTGAGCCCATTATTTTTTAGCTATATCTATAAGCATTGTGTACCTACGTCAGAAGAAAAGGTTCTATATATAAAACCTTAAAGATTTCTATCAGGTGCTTCATGTAAGGGCTCACATCATAGGATCATTTTATGTATTTTGTTTTAAAGAATTCACTTTGTTTTAATTTTTTTTATTAAATTGTATGAATTAAAAAGCTTGTACACACTTTTCATCACAGGAAAAAAACAAAACAAAAAACAATTAAATGTAAGTATTATGCAAATATTTAAGACAACTCTCCTAATATAGAACCTTATTTGGCATAGAGTGTTCTTTAAAATTCAGTCAAGAACCGTATGGTTCTATATAGAATCCCATTGAATTTTTTTTACTAAGAGTGTTGATTTGCAACTTTATACCGGAATGCTGTATCTGTAATATTAACAATATTATTACTTTAAAAAAAATAAAAAGACCTCTCAGCAAGGGGCTGGACTGCACTCACAAAACTCTTACAGGCACTTCAGGCTTCTTCAACATTTAGAGTCAGCAAGAAAGACAAAAGAATTATATTTGAAACTAGACTTCTAGTAATACTGAAGATATTGCTATAAATTACAGCAAAGCACCGCCAAACCCTCCTTTCCTCCTTTCCTCCTTTCCTTTTAAATAGCATAGCATAAATATTTTCATAGCAACCCGAAAACAGGAAGTAACTTTAAATCTAGTACAGCTTATAAATTGTGCTACCAGGATAAATCCTTTACAGCCAGGTAAAGATACATTCATTGATGTTATTTGAACAAATGCAGCACATAAATATGTTGCTGTTGGTGTTTTTTTTTCGGAGCAGGCTTTCCTTCAAAATGTATCCAGAGTGAAATGGTTTCAAATAGAATTGATTCCTACTATTGAGGATGCTGTAGCTTATTTTCAACAACATTTCTTAAAGCTTGCAAATAAACATGCCCCTATTAGGAAGTTCAGGATAAAAAACAGAGACAACCCTTGGTTTTCTAAAGATATAGCTGACCTAATCCATGCCAGAAATAATCAATGGTCTATAGCTAGGAAAACAAGAATGCTAACGATTGGCGTCTTTTTAGAACTCTTAGAAATCAGTCTACAGCTCTTATTAGAAAATCTAAAGCTGAATACTATTTGGCGCAAACGTCAATTAGTTTGCATGACCATTCCAAATTCTGGAAAACTATTAGAGCACTACAGAATAAGAAAGTCAACAGCTTCCCTCACCAGTTGAAAATGGGAAATGCTGTTATAACAGAGCAGAGGGAAGGCAGGACATATCTTTGAGGATACATTGGGTGAAACCTCTCTTGTTCAACCAGGCCCGACTCTACTTAGCTTCCGAGATCAGACGAGATCGGGCGTTCTCAAAGTGGTATGTCCTCTGCTTTTTATTATATATATAAATAATGTTTGTAGTGAATTTAAATACTCACAGTATCATTTGTATGCAGATGACACAATTATGTATTGTAGTGCCTCTACACCTGAGACTGCCTGTGCGAATTTGCAGTCAGATTTTGCCTTATTACAATCCGCCTTGTTTGATTTGAAGCTACTTTTAAATGCAAAAAAGACGAAGACAATGATTTTTGCCCCCGTAGGTACTAAAGTTCCAGTTCTTGCTATTAAGACACTCCAAGATGAAGCTATTGAACTTGTTGATACTTACAAGTATTTGGGTATCTGGCTTGATAAAGGTTTTACCTTTAAAAAACACATTGAAGCTCTCGCTATGAAACTAAAATTCACTCTGGCATTTTTATATAGATTAAAATCTTGCTTTTTTAGGACTATAAGAAAAAGACTGGTTGCAGGACTATTCCTGTCTCAAATAGATTATGGGGATATCGTCTATCAATTTGCTTGTCCATCTACTCTGTCAATACTAGACCCTCTTTATCATGCGGCTCTCAGGTTCATTACAAATGCTGGCTATCAGACACATCATTGCATCTTATACAATATGGTAAATTGGCCGTCACTTAAATCGCGCAGGATGCGACATTGGTACATTTTTATTTATAAAGCGATTTTAGGTATCTTGCCGTCTTATATTTGTTTAAAATTTGTTCGTACCCAAAGTACATATCGATTAAGATCTAGTGATGTACTACTTTTTAATGTACCAAGAATGAGGACAGAAGCAGGAAAGAGGGGTTTGTCATACTATGGTCCTTCGTCCTGGAATGAACTCCAGTCTAGACTTAAGATTGGTGCGCTAATTTCTTTAGCTGCTTTTAAAAAAAGAATATCTGATATGCGGACGGACATGTGCAATTGCTTTAATTATTGATGGGTGGATATTAACTTCTAGCCAATATTTTGTTTGTTTATATATTTTAAACTTATTGCATCTTTACATGCAAATATTTTGTAAATTTTGTGTAAATTTGCTTTGTATTTTATATTGTAATTTATTGTCTTGTAACTTATGATTGAATATGCTATACAGGACTCCCTTGTAAAAGAGACTGTGTCTCAATGGGACTTTTCCTGTTTAAATAAAGGTTATATATATAAATATATAATTACACTAAAATGGCTCATACAGCAATTAATAAACTCACAATTCTGAGAAAATTATTTATTACTATTAAGTATTTTTTATTTTTGGTTATATTATCCTAATTGTCACGTATTTGCTTTATTTCCCCCTGAATTTCATGTATCTCTTTGCCAAAGTAATGTTCTTTTTAGGCTATTATCTAGCCTACTTAAAGTACAGTATGTTTTGTACATATTGTAAATGCCCAACAATCTTGCCAATAAATATAATTGTTTAATCTGATGTCCATGTAACCTAAGTTGCCTTTTTTATTTCTTTGTTAAATTTAGATGACTGTGGTGGAAGATTGAAGAAGAGTTTTAGCATTCTTTGTGCATCTTTTTGTATACTTGGTTAAATATTTTGTGTAAATATAAATGGGTTTTTCATGTTGTGCTATTTTATATCAACAATTAAACAATGAGTCGACAAAGACATGGATTGTGGGCTGATAATGTATTTATATAAACGTACTGTTTTTTTATGATTAAAGTTGTATAGGAATATATAAAAAATAAACATGATGAATGGTTTAGGGGAACGTTAGAAAAACGTTTTACAAACCAAGAACTAACATTCTATTTCCATTTTCCGTTATTCCGAAAGAATACTTTCCTGGCTTACCAAAAACAAACCTTAATTTAAGTCCTGGGAACCAAAAACTAACATTCTGGGAACCAAAAACTAAAGTTCTTGGAACTAAAAACTCATGTTCTGGGAACCAAAATTTGTTAGCTGGAAAGGAAGTATGAAATCAAGGCCTGCAAAGGTCAGACAGTTTTTATGCAAATATTAAATAGTAAGGGACCCCGTTGTAACATCCTACAAGGTAAAAAAGAAAAAAAGAAAAGAAAAGAATGACAGCTAGTCGAGAAGACTGTATTCACGTTAATCAGATATTGATTGTGTCTGAAAACGCCTCATACCCTCATATCAATATCAAATTTATTTCTAGAACACAGTTCCAGTAGTGGGATTGAATGTGAGATAACCCAATAACGTCCACAATGGTTTCGGACCAAATGGCTTCGGACCAAATGGCTGTTCCCTCAAATAGTGCCCTATTTAAAGTCTCTATGAAAAGTTTTTTGGCTTTTAGTATGAATATGTTAGCCTTACTGTTATCTATAAGCTAGTGTGTTCCAAAACAATGACAAAATTCGCATTTAGAAGACCAAACCCAATGTTGAAAATGAAAATCAGGTTAATGTCAGAATCCAACGTCAGATTGACGTCAATCTCCAACGTTGGACAGACGATGTATTGTGGTTGAAAATGAAAATCGGGTTGACGTCAGAAACCAACATCAGTCGGGTTCTGACGTCAACTTGACTTTATTTTCCAACCAAAATCCAACGTTTGTCCGACGTTGAATGTTGACATCAATCTGACGTCTGGTTCTGACGTCAACCCGACTTTCATTTCCAACCAAAATGCAACCCCTGCAACCAAAATCATCCACTGACTGATGTTACTTTCTACTCAAGGACCTTGACAGAATTGTAGTGGAGTAAAAAGTACGATATTTGTCTTTCAAATGTAGTGAAGTTAAAGTAAAAAGTTTCCAGAAAAAATAATACTCAAGTAAAGTACAGATACTCAAAAAGTGTACTTAAGTACAGTACTCAAGTAAATGTACTTTGTTACTGTCCACCTCTATGCGATGTAAGTCGCTTTGGATAAAAGCGTCTGCCAAATGCATAAATGTAAATGTAAATGCAAAAGGCTGAAAAATCGACATGTAACTTTTTAGCCATATTACCCAGCCTTATTACAGGCCTGATTCACCTGTAAAACAAAGTGCATCCTGTTTTAATTATGTTGACTCGGTTTTGGCAAAGAGAGGAAAACACACGAGTGTAATAAGAAACTTCCCAATGCATAATGGTTAGCAGTAACAACAAATAGCCTAGCTAAGAAGCCTTCATATAGCCTAGCTGTCAAATATCACAGCTTAGCTACCTTTCAAACGAAAACATGCAAAAATATATATTTCAGCACCATGAACAGCTCCCTCGAAAAGACCCATATGTGTGTCTACTGTAACCACAGTCTATAATGTCATGTTTTACATCTCACAGACATATAATCCATTTCTTAACAACAGTGAAGTGGGGGTAAACACAAAGAAACTCATGTATACTCAAAATGTAGTCTAAAATAACATTTTTTAGGAGTAAAATATTTGTTATTCAACTCCACCAAGAAATAAACTTCCATAATCGACAGTTTTATGGATATGCCATTGCTGATAATGGCCATGTGGTGGCGCTAAAGTAATAGTAAATAGCTGACCACCACACTGAAATTACACAACATGATGGTGTGCCTAGCGCGCGCTCATACAGTGCATAAACACACACAAAATAAATTGTGACAGAAAAGAGAAAAATTATAACGAAAAACTAAGTGCCAGTAGGTTACTGGTAATAAATAATATTTGAATATACACTGAATATAACATAAAATAAATCGATTTTCAGAAAGACATTAGGAACTTCTCTTGTGCAGCGAATAAACTCGTGAGAATGAACCACGACTCGTGGCAAGTTCTCATGACGGTCCCATTAACACCTGAGTTTCATTCAGTTTAGGAAAAAGGTTACATTTCTCCCCATACTCACAAGAGAAGGATGCGCCTTCAATATGAATCAGATTCAGGAGCGCGCTGTGTGAGCTGCGATTCTGCTCCGCCCCTCAGTGACTCAATATCAGTCTAACTGATCCCTGAGTTTAATTCATTTATCGTCAACATGGGATTGAGAAGCGCGCCAACTAGCAAGACTGGAAAACCTAAACTTTAGAAAAACTAAACTTTAGAGTTATAAATTACAATTAACATCAATGAAATGGATAATTTACAAATCTCTCAGTGAGTCAGAGCACATCAGACTCTGTCTGACACGCGGGGACATTTAAAGCCAGAAACATGCACTCTCATTATTGGGTTCAAGGTGGAGGACGCAGACCAGATTTCAGGAGGTTCACGGTGAGATAATAGCATGATGAAACTTTTCAGAATGTTTTTTATTTTGTTTTGTAAGTTCTTCGCATTTGATTCATGAAAGCACGCATTGATTCATGAAATATTCTAATGTTCATTCATAATGTTTATCTACTGGGGCAAAAATGCTTAAACTAGGAAACTTAGTTTGGTGGTCTTAGCTGGTCTTTTAATTGAAATGTCTTTATTGTCCACCGGAGTGGAAATTTGTCTTTTGCTCACCAACACATAAACCAACTACTGAGAAACTAAAAAGCAATAAAACAATATATAGACAATTGGTCACATTACATATAAAAGTATAGTTCATGTCACTTTCTGTTACTTTACCAATCACTGGCAGAGTTCATCATTTTAATGGCATTTGGGATGAAGGACTTCTTGAATACATTTTTATTTGCCAGAGGAACTCTAGGAGCTCATACTGGGTGAAGAGAGGATGGGATTGGGAGGTATCTGCAGAATACTCCTCACATTCTTCCTTGCCCTTATGTGAAAAGTTGTGTTAAGGACTTCTGGGGCTTACCAACTATTTTACTTTCCATTGATACAATTCTAGAAAGTTTATTCTTAAACCTACAAGTGACCTTGGCTTAGGGAGATGAAAGGTTAGAACACTCTCAACAATAGATTTATACACAAGTCTTAAGATATGCTGACTAACACCAAGGCCGCTGAGTTGTCTGAGAAGATGGTCGCCGTGACCATCTTTTGAAAACATGCTCTGTATTTCCAGAGAAACTCACCTGAAGTCCAAAATTGTAACAAGATATTTATAGTTTTCTATAGGCCAACTAAGGCCATGTCATCAGGATTTTTAAATTATCTAAAGGTTTTCTTGTTGATCATAAACTCATTAGTAAAATAATTTAGGCCTGGCCAGGTTGATCTGATGGCTGGTTTTAGAAGGCTTTGGGCATTTTTCAGCTGGTCAGGCTGGGAGAACAACTATCTTAAGTCCAGTGGCCAGTTGCATAAACTGCATAGACCTGTAGTCTAATAAATGTAGTCCTCTAATATTTTTCTTCAAGACTGGTCCTAACTTTTTATTTACTTACATAAAAAGGTAGACAGATTATTACAAAAATATTTTGGCCTGGTTTAACCTGTTTAAAAAGAAAAATACTATATATTATTGTTTTTTATAAAATAAATGCAGCCTTGGTGAGCAGAAGATACTTCTTTTAAAAACATAAAAAAATCGTACTGACCCCAAACTTTTGAACGGTAGTGTATATATATATATGCATAAGCAATCTAAATCTAAAGGATTTAATGAAGTTCTTTCAGTCACCCCCCAGTTGAATTAACAACATTTTGTACTAGTACCAGTTTATAGCCTTAACTGCTTAACATCTACTTATCATATTATATCGAAACATGAACTGCATTTCCAGCTTACTAAATGACCAGGTTTGTGCAAATTATAAAACTGAATTATTTTAGAAACTAAATACCAGGGCTGGGCAAAATGGAAGAATTGGCTTCCTTTCAACTCCATTCAGTTGGCCACGTCCCACAGCAGTGTCAGTGCTGTTTCAGTAATTCAGTTTCCAATTAATTCATCCTGACACTGCCCTACAGGATGTTTGTGATGTGTTATTTTGCATTTGAGACTTTAAGTGTGTAATGTTATCTTGTGCCTTGATTTCTGTTACAGTTTCATTGTGTCTTGTGTTTATTTCATTCCTGTGTGTTTGTTTCATGTACTTAAAGGTATAGCGGAGGATGTTTTACTTCCTGGTGGGTAACCTATACTATTGGTCCTCCTAATTGTCAATCATTCTGGTGAATCAATCAAACTTTTCAAAAAGTGGAGAGGGCGGGTCTTATCTAAAATTTGGAAAGATCCTCCGCTATACCTTTAAGTTCAGTCTTGATCACCTGCTAGTTAGTGTCCTTGGTTACAGATTATGTTCAGATGTTTGTCATTAAGTTCCCTGTGTATTTATACCACCTGTCTCTTTCAGTTCATTGTTGGTTCTCGTCAGTAAATGTGTTTTTTCTGAGTATTTGATATTAAAACCTGTTTCCTTGAATTATTTCTAGCCGTGAGAGTTTCTATTTACCACATTACGTGACAAAAGAACCGATCCTAACAGTATTTTGTTGCGTTTTTCCTTTCTGTTTGATTTTTCTTTTGCTTCCCCCATGGACCTTCCCACTGTCCAGCTTCTCTGCTTGTATTCAGCCCTTCAGCATCTCCCACATGCCAGGTGGAGATGCCAAATGTCTTCAGGCCACCAGCTCCATCTCACAGTGGATCCCCTGTCTCCGCCTCCAGCCTCTGTGCCCATCGCTCCACCTCGGCATGTCGACACATCGGCTCTACCCTGGCTCCTCCCTCCCTCGGCTCCACCGGAAACCATCGGCCATATGGCTTCTCCGGGCTCCTTCGTCTCCACCTTGGTCAGTCGTCACTCTACTTCTGCCATGGACTTGCGAGCCTTCCTCTGTGCTCAGTCCCTCCACCTACAACAGGTACCTCCTTCCCACTCTGCCTCTGTCCTCTGTCACACCAGCTCCGCCTCAGTCCTCGAGCACTCTGGCTTCGCCTCAGACGCTCGTCACCACGGCTTCGCCTAGGTCTCCAGTGCCAGTGATGTCGTTTAGGTCCATCAGCTTCTTCTTCGTCGGTCATCACCAGGATGTCGTCAGCTACATCATGGCTCCTCCCTCCCTCAACTCCACTGTGCGCTGACATCCCTGCTGTGGTCTGGGTCTGGGCAGGGCCGGCGCGTCCATATAGGCGAACTAGGCAATTGCCTAGAGCGGCACTTTTGTAAGGGCGGCAAAATGTGTACCAATCGGGAATGAACAATTCACAAAATAGGCTATATGATTTGCTGAGCTGCCGCTGCGCCGCCCTGCGAACAGTCTATACTCTGCATATACCCCTCCATAACAGTCTATACTCTGCATATACCCCTCCATAACAGTCTATACTCTGCATATACCCCTCCATAACAGTCTATACTCTGCATATACCCCTCCATAACAGTCTATACTCTGCATATACCCCTCCATAACAGTCTATACTCTGCATATACCCCTCCATAACAGTCTATACTCTGCATATACCACTCCATAACAGTCTATACTCTGCATATACCCCTCCATAACAGTCTATACTCTGCATATACCCCTCCATAACAGTCTATACTCTGCATATACCCCTCCATAACAGTCTATACTCTGCATATACCCCTCCATAACAGTCTATACTCTGCATATACCCCTCCATAACAGTCTATACTCTGCATATACCCCTCCATAACAGTCTATACTCTGCATATACCCCTCCATAACAGTCTATACTCTGCATATACCACTCCATAACAGTCTATACTCTGCATATACCCCTCCATAACAGTCTATACTCTGCATATACCCCTCCATAACAGTCTATACTCTGCATATACCCCTCCATAACAGTCTATACTCTGCATATACCCCTCCATAACAGTCTATACTCTGCATATACCCCTCCATAACAGTCTATACTCTGCATATACCCCTCCATAACAGTCTATACTCTGCATATACCCCTCCATAACAGTCTATACTCTGCATATACCACTCCATAACAGTCTATACTCTGCATATACCCCTCCATAACAGTCTATACTCTGCATATACCCCTCCATAACAGTCTATACTCTGCATATACCCCTCCATAACAGTCTATACTCTGCATATACCCCTCCATAACAGTCTATACTCTGCATATACCCCTCCATAACAGTCTATACTCTGCATATACCCCTCCATAACAGTCTATACTCTGCATATACCCCTCCATAACAGTCTATACTCTGCATATACCACTCCATAACAGTCTATACTCTGCATATACCCCTCCATAACAGTCTATACTCTGCATATACCCCTCCATAACAGTCTATACTCTGCATATACCCCTCCATAACAGTCTATACTCTGCATATACCCCTCCATAACAGTCTATACTCTGCATATACCCCTCCATAACAGTCTATACTCTGCATATACCCCTCCATAACAGTCTATACTCTGCATATACCCCTCCATAACAGTCTATACTCTGCATATACCACTCCATAACAGTCTATACTCTGCATATACCCCTCCATAACAGTCTATACTCTGCATATACCCCTCCATAACAGTCTATACTCTGCATATACCCCTCCATAACAGTCTATACTCTGCATATACCCCTCCATAACAGTCTATACTCTGCATATACCCCTCCATAACAGTCTATACTCTGCATATACCCCTCCATAACAGTCTATACTCTGCATATACCCCTCCATAACAGTCTATACTCTGCATATACCACTCCATAACAGTCTATACTCTGCATATACCCCTCCATAACAGTCTATACTCTGCATATACCCCTCCATAACAGTCTATACTCTGCATATACCCCTCCATAACAGTCTATACTCTGCATATACCCCTCCATAACAGTCTATACTCTGCATATACCCCTCCATAACAGTCTATACTCTGCATATACCCCTCCATAACAGTCTATACTCTGCATATACCCCTCCATAACAGTCTATACTCTGCATATACCACTCCATAACAGTCTATACTCTGCATATACCCCTCCATAACAGTCTATACTCTGCATATACCCCTCCATAACAGTCTATACTCTGCATATACCCCTCCATAACAGTCTATACTCTGCATATACCCCTCCATAACAGTCTATACTCTGCATATACCCCTCCATAACAGTCTATACTCTGCATATACCCCTCCATAACAGTCTATACTCTGCATATACCCCTCCATAACAGTCTATACTCTGCATATACCACTCCATAACAGTCTATACTCTGCATATACCCCTCCATAACAGTCTATACTCTGCATATACCCCTCCATAACAGTCTATACTCTGCATATACCCCTCCATAACAGTCTATACTCTGCATATACCCCTCCATAACAGTCTATACTCTGCATATACCCCTCCATAACAGTCTATACTCTGCATATACCCCTCCATAACAGTCTATACTCTGCATATACCCCTCCATAACAGTCTATACTCTGCATATACCACTCCATAACAGTCTATACTCTGCATATACCCCTCCATAACAGTCTATACTCTGCATATACCCCTCCATAACAGTCTATACTCTGCATATACCCCTCCATAACAGTCTATACTCTGCATATACCCCTCCATAACAGTCTATACTCTGCATATACCCCTCCATAACAGTCTATACTCTGCATATACCCCTCCATAACAGTCTATACTCTGCATATACCCCTCCATAACAGTCTATACTCTGCATATACCACTCCATAACAGTCTATACTCTGCATATACCCCTCCATAACAGTCTATACTCTGCATATACCCCTCCATAACAGTCTATACTCTGCATATACCCCTCCATAACAGTCTATACTCTGCATATACCCCTCCATAACAGTCTATACTCTGCATATACCCCTCCATAACAGTCTATACTCTGCATATACCCCTCCATAACAGTCTATACTCTGCATATACCCCTCCATAACAGTCTATACTCTGCATATACCACTCCATAACAGTCTATACTCTGCATATACCCCTCCATAACAGTCTATACTCTGCATATACCCCTCCATAACAGTCTATACTCTGCATATACCCCTCCATAACAGTCTATACTCTGCATATACCCCTCCATAACAGTCTATACTCTGCATATACCCCTCCATAACAGTCTATACTCTGCATATACCCCTCCATAACAGTCTATACTCTGCATATACCCCTCCATAACAGTCTATACTCTGCATATACCACTCCATAACAGTCTATACTCTGCATATACCCCTCCATAACAGTCTATACTCTGCATATACCCCTCCATAACAGTCTATACTCTGCATATACCCCTCCATAACAGTCTATACTCTGCATATACCCCTCCATAACAGTCTATACTCTGCATATACCCCTCCATAACAGTCTATACTCTGCATATACCCCTCCATAACAGTCTATACTCTGCATATACCCCTCCATAACAGTCTATACTCTGCATATACCACTCCATAACAGTCTATACTCTGCATATACCCCTCCATAACAGTCTATACTCTGCATATACCCCTCCATAACAGTCTATACTCTGCATATACCCCTCCATAACAGTCTATACTCTGCATATACCCCTCCATAACAGTCTATACTCTGCATATACCCCTCCATAACAGTCTATACTCTGCATATACCCCTCCATAACAGTCTATACTCTGCATATACCCCTCCATAACAGTCTATACTCTGCATATACCACTCCATAACAGTCTATACTCTGCATATACCCCTCCATAACAGTCTATACTCTGCATATACCCCTCCATAACAGTCTATACTCTGCATATACCCCTCCATAACAGTCTATACTCTGCATATACCCCTCCATAACAGTCTATACTCTGCATATACCCCTCCATAACAGTCTATACTCTGCATATACCCCTCCATAACAGTCTATACTCTGCATATACCCCTCCATAACAGTCTATACTCTGCATATACCACTCCATAACAGTCTATACTCTGCATATACCCCTCCATAACAGTCTATACTCTGCATATACCCCTCCATAACAGTCTATACTCTGCATATACCCCTCCATAACAGTCTATACTCTGCATATACCCCTCCATAACAGTCTATACTCTGCATATACCCCTCCATAACAGTCTATACTCTGCATATACCCCTCCATAACAGTCTATACTCTGCATATACCCCTCCATAACAGTCTATACTCTGCATATACCACTCCATAACAGTCTATACTCTGCATATACCCCTCCATAACAGTCTATACTCTGCATATACCCCTCCATAACAGTCTATACTCTGCATATACCCCTCCATAACAGTCTATACTCTGCATATACCCCTCCATAACAGTCTATACTCTGCATATACCCCTCCATAACAGTCTATACTCTGCATATACCCCTCCATAACAGTCTATACTCTGCATATACCCCTCCATAACAGTCTATACTCTGCATATACCACTCCATAACAGTCTATACTCTGCATATACCCCTCCATAACAGTCTATACTCTGCATATACCCCTCCATAACAGTCTATACTCTGCATATACCCCTCCATAACAGTCTATACTCTGCATATACCCCTCCATAACAGTCTATACTCTGCATATACCCCTCCATAACAGTCTATACTCTGCATATACCCCTCCATAACAGTCTATACTCTGCATATACCCCTCCATAACAGTCTATACTCTGCATATACCACTCCATAACAGTCTATACTCTGCATATACCCCTCCATAACAGTCTATACTCTGCATATACCCCTCCATAACAGTCTATACTCTGCATATACCCCTCCATAACAGTCTATACTCTGCATATACCCCTCCATAACAGTCTATACTCTGCATATACCCCTCCATAACAGTCTATACTCTGCATATACCCCTCCATAACAGTCTATACTCTGCATATACCCCTCCATAACAGTCTATACTCTGCATATACCACTCCATAACAGTCTATACTCTGCATATACCCCTCCATAACAGTCTATACTCTGCATATACCCCTCCATAACAGTCTATACTCTGCATATACCCCTCCATAACAGTCTATACTCTGCATATACCCCTCCATAACAGTCTATACTCTGCATATACCCCTCCATAACAGTCTATACTCTGCATATACCCCTCCATAACAGTCTATACTCTGCATATACCCCTCCATAACAGTCTATACTCTGCATATACCACTCCATAACAGTCTATACTCTGCATATACCCCTCCATAACAGTCTATACTCTGCATATACCCCTCCATAACAGTCTATACTCTGCATATACCCCTCCATAACAGTCTATACTCTGCATATACCCCTCCATAACAGTCTATACTCTGCATATACCCCTCCATAACAGTCTATACTCTGCATATACCCCTCCATAACAGTCTATACTCTGCATATACCCCTCCATAACAGTCTATACTCTGCATATACCACTCCATAACAGTCTATACTCTGCATATACCCCTCCATAACAGTCTATACTCTGCATATACCCCTCCATAACAGTCTATACTCTGCATATACCCCTCCATAACAGTCTATACTCTGCATATACCCCTCCATAACAGTCTATACTCTGCATATACCCCTCCATAACAGTCTATACTCTGCATATACCCCTCCATAACAGTCTATACTCTGCATATACCCCTCCATAACAGTCTATACTCTGCATATACCACTCCATAACAGTCTATACTCTGCATATACCCCTCCATAACAGTCTATACTCTGCATATACCCCTCCATAACAGTCTATACTCTGCATATACCCCTCCATAACAGTCTATACTCTGCATATACCCCTCCATAACAGTCTATACTCTGCATATACCCCTCCATAACAGTCTATACTCTGCATATACCCCTCCATAACAGTCTATACTCTGCATATACCCCTCCATAACAGTCTATACTCTGCATATACCACTCCATAACAGTCTATACTCTGCATATACCCCTCCATAACAGTCTATACTCTGCATATACCCCTCCATAACAGTCTATACTCTGCATATACCCCTCCATAACAGTCTATACTCTGCATATACCCCTCCATAACAGTCTATACTCTGCATATACCCCTCCATAACAGTCTATACTCTGCATATACCCCTCCATAACAGTCTATACTCTGCATATACCCCTCCATAACAGTCTATACTCTGCATATACCACTCCATAACAGTCTATACTCTGCAATACCACTCCATAACAGTTCTCTTTTATCAAGATTTTTGTAGTCGCTGTCGCGTTTGTCATATAGTTCTTTATTCCGACACCAACGAGACCAGCAGCTCTACATTCATCTTGCCTTGCATCTTCCTCGTCATTTCTTCCGGGCAGTGTCTGTCTATGGGCAGTGTAGACGCTACTTGGCGTATATCTTCTTCGCTGTTACGTATGTGTGCTCGGCAAGACCGTTTTGTGTTTGAGCGCCCCCAAGTTGTGATTTACTGTAACTTCAGACGATCACGACACGTGAGCAAAAGCGCCAATCTCATTGGTCGGATAGTTTTTGACGCGGCGCGTCAAACCAAAAAAACGAACCCGAGGCGTTTAAAAAAAAAACGCGTCGGTGTGCACACTCACGTTGGCGCCCTTTGTTTAGTCACGAGGCGTTAAACGTCGGTGAATATCGCGCGCGAAATTCGTCCCGGTGTGTACGGGCCTTTAAGCTAAAAAAATGTAGTGATTTAAGAAGCTGAATTGGCTTATAGGCATTTGCCATTGATTCCAAATGCCTTATGATTACATTCTATGGATAATAAATTGTAATTGTCCTAATTTTGCATCCAGTTTGTACTCCTGCAGCAGTCTCACCCTGCATCCAATAGTGAGAATTTCCTATCACGCCACACAAGGTGTTTTTGGATAGGATACTTTCATTCTCATCCTCCCTATTCTCAGCAGCCCTCAAAGAGTTGGATTATGCTTACAGCAATAACGAACTCTTATATGAAGGATTTTACTTTCATAATGCCAAAAGCTCAATTGTTTCAAAAATCTTTTAGCATAGATTCCGTTTATGAATTATCTACAGTTGATTTTGTGCTTAAGAGCATGAATAATATCTCCATCAAAGATAGTAAAGTTTCAGTTTAAGACCGCAATAGAAGACTTCTATCATTTCTGCTATCGTTCTGAGATTTAACCAAACCTTTCTAGACAGCAGCATGATACCCACAAGAGTCAATGCATCCCTTGCCAGAATACACATCCCTTCATCCTCCAGTGCACACACACTGTGCTCAGGTCTCTTTGGAGGGCTTTCCCTCCTTTTCACCTGCCTTTATATGAACACAATCACAGCTGGCTAGGCAGTAAAACACCAGCTGTATTAACAGAAAACATACAAACTTAGATTATGCTAAACGCTTTAGGTATTTAAACATTTACTCTCAAAGAGTAAAGTTGTTAATCTGCTTTGTGTTTTAGTATTTCTTTCTAAAAGGTCTTGTACACTTCCGCAGTATGAATGCATCAAGACCCATTCCACTAATGGAGTTCCCCTCCATACGCACCCTCATGTTGTTCTAAACTTGTATGACTTATTGTCTTCTGTGGAATACAAAATTAGATATTTTGTACAATGTTTTGACTGTATTTGTCCATACATTGAAAATCACTGGGGTCCAAGCAACATTGGACCTCAATGACTTTCATTGTATGGACAAAAAACAAAGAAAAATGTATTTTGTGTTCCACAGATGAAAGAAGGTCATACATGTTTGGAACATGAGGGTGAGTAAATGATGACAGAATTGACTTTCTTTTTTATCTCTTCTAACTGTGTCTGAACTATATATGACACACTCATTCATTCACAACACAAACCTTCACCCCTGTGTGTCACTCTTTTCCACCCACTTGCTGCATCTTGCCACAGCATATGTATGTGAAAACACTCTGTGAAATCTAATGCATTATGACAGGCGTTCTCGCATCAGTTATCCTGACCCCAACTTCTCATCAGCTGCCCTCCATCATTAGCCATTTGAGCTCGCATTGACGTTTCATAAATGTATAATAAATGTGGATTGTATATTCATCGATTCCACTGTAAGCACTGTGTGGGTATATTGTTTATGTATATTTTATAGTATGTGTACATTGTATGTATTGTTTCTTGTATATTGTGCAATGTCTGAACTATGCACCTAAGATTTTCACACATTGTTAGGGACCAAGGCAGTGAGGCAAGAGAAAAAAAAGGGGGGTTTATCACCCAAAATATTGAAAAATTACATAAGGACCAAATATAATAACTAGGTCTTAAAAAGAGATCAACAAAAAAGTAACTGAATATAGGCTCAAAAACATAGACTCATAACACAAGGTTAACTGAACAAAAAACTGACATGCCACAAAGACACAGAAGGGAGCTTATATAACGGAACATCCAGTATATATAACATAGAAGGGGTAAACAAACTAACACTTGAGAACTCAAGAGCTAACTAAGGACAAAATCCCCCTTGGCACATGGTGAGACATGGTATGGCCTAATGAGCTGGCTCCTGGATATAGGTTCCTCAGCCCTTAGCCACTCCTTTTGCCCAACCAGGAAGGGACCGCCCCCAACAGGTCCAGGCAACTCAAGCCGAACCGTTCCGCGCCGAACCGAGCCGTACCATGCAGTGGAAAAGCACCAAAAGAAACATATGATTAGTGCACTCCCTGTAAATCAATGTAAAGGTAAAGCAAAATAAACCAAATCAACAAACTGTATTGTGTTCGTTATTTAGATATCATAGTTTAGATGACTGTAAATAATAATCAGTGCAACAAACTAAAGAGATGAAATAATAAAACGGTAATCAAATGTTTAGAACTGAGGTGATGTTACCCTGTGTGGCCGTAGCCATCACACACATCATTTACTGTGAATGCTGTAGTGACAATAGAGTTGAGGGGGATGACGTGTATATCTTCTTGCTTCTCTGGCTTAATTGGTCGCTCTCTCTCTCTCTCTCTCTCTTTCACATTTAATTTAGCTAAAGGGTTGGTATAATGCCCTTTTCACAAGATGTAAAACAAGTCTTTGATGTCCCCAGAGTGTGTATGTGAAGTTTTAGCAAAATACCCGACAAAATACCCCACAGATATTTTTATATAGCATGTTAAAATTGTCACTTTTTGAGGGTGAGCAAAAACGCACCGTTTTTGTGTGTCCCTTTAAATGCAAATTAGCTGCTGCTCTCTTCACAGAGGGCAAAGCTACAACAGCTCGTGTCCTTTCACCTCACACAGACATGCACTGAAAATTTCTAAATCTTTCAGCCTTTTATGTTCAAACCGGAGTCAGACGATGATGGAGAGACTCAAGAAGTGACCTTGTAGAATGCAGTAGGACATTTCTGAATGGTTAGTTGATGAATTTATTTAGGTAGCTTATGTGTAGTTCTCTTCCGAGAGGTCTCTTGTACTGCGTAAGTATCTTACGCTAGGGGAAAATCCCTTTTCCGCAAAATATTGAAGCCAATAAATTATCCTTAATTTTGTATTAATGTAAAACGCGTTGCAGCAGCATACAGACATAAGCAAGACGGCTGCGTGCCTATTGGCTGTCCTGCGGCAACTGCAGCAGCCTATCGAGCGAGGCCAAGCGTGACGTCAGGCCCAATGAGGGTGCTTCGCGCCCGCTGCGTCACGTCCCGCCGAAACGGGCGTGGCTTAGGCCTATAAATAAGGCTCGCAGGCAGCTGATATCTGATTTTTCATCTCTTCAGCGAAGCTCTCGCATCGCTGGATCCGGAGAGAAGCCGCGCCGTCTGAAGCCATCACACGAGCCATCACACTGAAGTCGCTGGCCGCGCCACCTTCAATCGCCGTTCCTGCTGCGCTATCCGGAGCCTATATCCTTTCACTCTCTGATCTGTGTGTGTGTGTTCGCCGCCGCGACCACACTCTTCTAAAAGAGCCGGCGTCTTTCTAAAGATGCCTTCTTCCTGTGGCTCGTGCAGAGCCCTACTCAGCGACGGGGACCGCCATGTTATCTGTGTTTCCTGCCTGGGTGAGGATCATGCAGCTCTCGCGCTCTAGGATAATACCTGCTCTATCCTGGCGTCGGGCAGTGAGGATTGGGCGAGCTCTGTGGATCTCGCGCCCTCTGATCGTGGACCGTCGGGCAAAAGAGCTAGCATAGCTAGCTTGCGAGCCTCGGCCTCGAGTGGTCAACGCCTGAGCAGCCTGCTCACAACCGGCTGGATGGATGCTTCCTTCCTGGGGATCGCACTTCGCCTGCGTCCAGACCGGCACCTTTTCTTCCTGAGTTACATGAAGAAGTCGCCAAGTCATGCTCGTAGCGCCGCTCTGGAAAAACCAAGCCTGGTTCCCAGTTCTGATGCAGCTAACAGGCACTGCCCCATGGCCAGTACCAGTGAGGAGGGACCTCCTCTCTCAGGCCAAGGGCTCGATTTGGCATCCTCACCCAGAGCTGTGGTCCCTTCATGTATGGGCCATCAACGGGTACCCGCTGACCTCCCAGAGGGAGTGTTAAACACGATCACGCAGGCTAGGGCCCCGTCTACTCGACTGCTCTATTCCTCGAAATGGTCAGTGTTCTCCCGCTGGGCACAGCTCGTGGCATATCGCCCCCAGATTGTGGGGTGACGGAGGTTCTCTCCTTCCTTCAAGAGCTGCTGGATAAGGGTAGGACCCCCTCCACGCTCAAAGTTTATGTGGCGGCCATAGCAGCGTTTTCTAAACCAACGCTTGGTCAGTCAATAGGAAGGAACGATTTAGTCATCCGCTTCCTTAGGGGAGCTAAGAGGCTGAATCCTCCCAGGCCTCCCTCAGTCCCTGTGTGGGACCTTTCTACGGTGTTGGAAGCCATGAAAGGTGACCCGTTCGAGCCTATCCAAACGATTGATTTTAAACACTTGTCTTTCAAGACAGTGTTTCTTCTGGCTCTCGCTTCAGTGAGCGCATAGGGGACTTGCACGCGCTCTCAGTAAGCGCGATGTGCATGGAGTTTGGGCCAAATTACTCGAGAGTTATACTCAAACCTAGGCACGGTTATGTTCCAAAATCCCTCAACACACCGTTTAGGGCACAGGTCATTTAGGCCAGTCAGGGCATTAAGAGCTTATGTGTCTCGCTCGTCTGCCTTCAGACAGACGGAGCAGTTCTTTGTTTCGTTCAGCGGGCGTTCCAAGGGACTAGCCGCGTCGAAACAGAGCCTATCCAGATGGATAGTTGACGCTATAGCGCTGGCGTACACTTCCAAGGGCATGCAGTGCCCGTTGGGTGTCAGAGCGCACTCCACGAGGGGCATAGCCTCATCGTGGGCCTGGTCGAGTGGGATTGCCTTACAAGATATATGTATGGCGGCAGGCTGGGCCTCCCCGTCTACATTTATAAGGTTTTATAACCTAGAGGTTCCCGCCTTACAGGCCAGGCTGTTGTCGGTCTAAATGAATCAGGACTGTCTGTTCTGATGCTATCGGTTCAGAATACTGAGACCGCTGAGCGCTGCTCGCTGATCGACCATAAATTGCTTATGGGCAAAATGTATAAGACCCACAATTTTCTCATCAGTTCGGGCTGAGTTTCGCCCTGTCTGTATGATATATGGTTAAGTAATTTGCGCCTGTGGACGCTGCTGTATGTGGGAAAAGTGTGGCTCTGCCCCCTTTTCTTTCCCGGACTCTCTGTGAGTTCCCTTGGTGATTGTGCACTAGATGAACCCCGGGCACTTGCCCTTGGGTCTTTGGTGTTAGATCCCAGCACGCACTGCGTTTTACATTGGGTCCCCTAGCGTAAGATACTTACGCAGGAACATACTCGGTTACTAACGTAACCTCGGTTCTCTCTAGAAGAGGGAACGAGTACTGCGTATCTTGCCGTGCATGCAACCCGCTCTGGTTCGCTTCGGCGATGAAAAACCAGATATCAGCTACCTGCGAGCCTTATTTATAGGCCTAAGCCACGCCCGTTTCGGCGGACGTGACGCAGCGGGCGCGAAGCACCCTCATTGGGCCTGACGTCACGCTTGGCCTCGCTCAATAGGCTGCTGCAGTTGCCGCAGGACAGCCAATAGGCACGCGAGCCGTCTTGCCTATGTCTGTATGCTGCTGCAACGCGTTTTACATTAATACAAAATTAAGGATCATTTTTTGGCTTCATTATCTCGCGGAAAAGGGATTTTCCCCTAGCGTAAGATACTTACGCAGTACTCGTTCCCTCTTCTAGAGAGAAACTCATCCATATGTAACAATATAGAGTTAAAGTGATAGTTCATGCAAAAATTTATATTATTTCATCTTTTATCAAACATGTTATTTCAAAACTCTTTGTTTTTCTTTCTTCTGAGAAACAAAGAACGAAAATTGTTGAAGAATCTACTTACAATTCCACTTGGGACTGATCTTTAAAGCTCAAAAGCATCATAAATGTATAATATAACTGGTGCAAACAACTTGTGCACTAATAATAAGACATTATTATTGAGCCACAGCAGCAAACTTTGTTGCATATTCCATTTTAGGTTGGTTGCTCTGTCATGATGACTTTATAAGACGGAAGACTGACAACTGGATATAAAAATTTCAACAAGGTTTATTAAACAAAAGGGGTTTTGTGTAAATACACAGTTTACTGTCACGGTGCACTCAACACGCCTCCTCCTGGTTTCTCTAGATCACTCTCCCCTGAATAGGACTCATCACACTCATCACCTTCCATCCCTGTCTTATCCTCATTATCACTGCCACCTGTTCTCACTCAACTTCCATTTATCAGGACCTCGCTTCCCTCTGTTCCCTGCGAAGTCTTGTTTCTGCCACAGCGTACAACTCTGAGCATTCTACTGTTATTTCCTAGTATTCCCTGTTTCTCGATCCTAGCCCGTTTCCAAGGACATTTGTATGAATGTTTGCTGCCTGCCCCGACCCTTGCCTGGTATCGACTACGAGTTCTGGACTTCCCCTGAGTGCTTCTGCATTACCGTGTCTGTTCTACTCTGTTACTTGTGTGTTCCAATAAAGTATCTGCACATGGATCCAAACGTCTCTGCCTCGTCATCACATTTACACAGATTAAAGAGATCAACTTACTATTTGACGCAATCACACATGATATTATACATTATACAATATTGCTGCTTCGCGGATGAACTGGCGTTATCATCACCGTTAGGTCCGTCTTGCGCTAATAATAATAACAGTGCTTGTATCTCAAAATTATGTTTTATCAACAAAGTTCGAGAGGAGCACGTTCAGATAATTAAACACCTGTGGAGCACATACAGATAATCAAACCTAATTAAACACAAGTGGAGCACATTCAGTTAATCAACCCAATCAATGAGTTAAGAGGTATACAGCAGACTTACCTCCGTTTGTTGACAGTTTAATAGCATCCCTCCACCACCCCTCCTCACTTCTAGTCCTAACTACTCTTACAACAACTGGGGGGAATACTCTGAATTCCCCTGGACAGCACGCCAAATACGCATAATCTTTAAGCCCAATACATACTTCTGCGTCGAACTCACGCTGTAGCTACATTGTGTGTATAGCATGCGGTACGCCTTCAGTTTACGTAAACCTCTCCAAAAATGTAACAACGTGTCAATTCTACACGGACCGCAAGCGCTGTGATTGGTCGACTAGAACCCCTCTCGGGTTTCACATGCTCCTCTGCATGTGTAATTGCACGTCAACATGGACAACGATGCAGAAGTATAAATGAAAACCAACGTGTAGCCTACAGAGTAGAGGCTCCAGCATAGGTCCGACGCAAAAGTATAAACCAGCCTTTACTCTGTTTAATTTGATGTAAGTGTGAACTAAACTGCGTCAGCATTTGGGTCCTTAGCACCATCTGGGTCCTAACAATAGGCAAGTGACTGACTGCCTGACTAAATAAAAACAGTGAATTAACTATTACATATATCAAAATAACTGTATGAACAAATGAATAACTGGCCCTCAGTTTAGTACACTCTCATTGTCATATTCATTGCAGTTATTGAGAGTAATGATTAAGATTTGTGATCAAATTGTTTTTTGAGTCTGGTATTTTCAATGTTGTTCAAGACTGATCCAGTTCTCAAAACTAAATCTAAAGATTGCACTCTCTGAGCATGTTCTTCTTTTGAAGAAGTACTTAGTGACGCTTAAATAATTTAAACATCTTACAGATCTAAAGCTGTGTCCCAATTCAGAGGCTGCATCCTTTGAAGGACTCAGACTTCAGAGGCTGCATCCTTTGAAGGCCATGATGGTCAGAGTGAGCATTGTTAAATGGGATAGCCTACAGGGGATTGTTCTTGTCACCTAGCAACTATGACAGCTGCTATTGATGAGCACTGTAATGGTTGTAATGTTTGTCTTTTTTGAAAGTTATATCAAACTATCTGAAAACAAAACAAACTGTCTAAATGTGTTCACCATGGTCCATTTCTATATATAATATATATATAATATTCTATATATAAGAGTCTAAACTATATATAATCACATCTCAGTAAGATATGTCAACATTTGAACCACTTTACAGTTTTTTTTTATTGTTTACATTTGTATCATTAGATATTTACATTAGATTAGACATTAGATAGATAGAGACAGCTAAGGATCCATCTGTTGTATTCTTAAAGGTTGTATCAGTGATTTCAAGCCCAAACATAAATGATCACATTCATCGAATCTTTCCTACGATCCGCTAGCTGCCCGCCCCATAAGCAGGCCGTCAAAAAACCGCGTCTCTGTAGGCAGCCTAGGCTCTGAGATCTGCACGCAAAAACAGTTGCTTTCAACACTACTCAAAACCAAAATACGCAGGGCCCTATTTTAACGATCTGAAACGCAAGTGTCAAGCGCAAAGCGCAAGTAACTTTGTGGGCGGGTCTTGGGAGCTTTTGCTATTTTCCCGGTGGGATAAATGACTCTTGCGCCAGGCGCAAATCTAAAATGGGTTGGTCTGAAGTAGCTTCATTATTCATAGGTGTGGTTGGGCGTAACGTGAAATAAACCAATCAGAGCGTCATCTCACATTCCCTTTAGAGCAGAGGCGCTTTTTCCATAGCGGATTGCTATTGTAACGGCGGATTTGCCAGGCGCGCGCCAGGAGCGGTTCACAGCCAAGGAGAGCAACGCTCTCGTCACGGCCGTAAAAGAGAGAAGTTACATTGAAATGGAGAAACCCACCCAAATTAACTTCGGTTAAACAGGCGTATGATAATTTGGGTACATGTGTAAGCTAGATGTATGCTTTTATAATAAATTGTCTATCTATCTATCTATCTATCTATCTATCTATCTATCTATCTATCTATCATTCTATCTATCTTTCTATCGTAATAATGTATGATTTGCAAAAATGAAAACTGCTGCTTCTGTAGATGAGAGAATCAAAGTGTATGCGCGTTGTGCACACGCTACATTGATTATGGCCAAGCATGCGCCCTTAAAATAGCATATGAATAACATGCGCAACGCGCCACTGACTTTAAACAATTTTTTCCTGGTTAGTGGCGCAATTGTTTTCTAAACCATCAAAATAGCATGAAGGAACGTTTGCGCCGGAACACGCCTCCTTTTTTGCGCTGAACCGCCCAGGGAGCGCAAGTTCATTCCCTAGTTTAGCGACGTGCTTCTGTGGAGGGAAAAGCGCGCTTTGCGCAGGTGCAAAATAGGAATGATACATGCATCGGTGTACAAAGTCAATTGCGCTGGGTCAAGATAGGGCCCATAGTGTTCCAACCAATCACCGACAGGGGTGGGTGTTGTGAGGTTTTCGCGTGCAGCCGTCATAGGCAGCCGTGCACGAGCGCAAAACCTCACAACACCCACCCCTGTCGGTGATTGGTTGGAACACTATTTATTTTGATTTTGAGTGGTGTTGAAAGCAACTGTTTTTGTGTGCAGATCTCAGAGCCTAGGCTGCCTACAGAGACGCGTTTTTTTGACGCCATACTTATGGGGTGGGCAGCTAGCGGATCGTTAGGAAAGATTAGATGAATGTGATCATTTATGTTTGGGCCTGAAATCACTGATACAACCTTTAATTTCATGGGAAACAAGGACGCATTTGGATTGGGACAGCCTCTGTCACGCCGCGGTGACGCAATTGACCTTCAAATGCGCCCTTTGAAGGATGCAGCCTCTGAATTGGGACTCAGCTTATGTCTCCATATATTTTTTCATTGTCCTCTACTTGCATGTGTGCTGCATTTTCCTCAGCTGTGTGTTAGCATTGGCTGGAAGAGATGAACTGCTAAAGTGCTGTCTCAGCTAGAGCTCTGGCCAGTCTCTCTTTCCCTTTCTCAGTCTCTCTTGTTGAAAGCAAGTCTTTTGTGAGGCATAAATATTTTAAACCGACTGAAGTTGTAAGCCCGTTTATCAGTCCAAATGGGGTTTTCTGCCAGAATGGGTGGTCTCTGCGTGTTACTGTTTTTCCGCGTGGCAAAGTAATTTAATTCCATTTAAGCTTTTATCTGACTCAATTTTATATCTGAATTTTATATCACGACCTCGAATTTAAGTTAAATTATATAATAGTTAAGCAATACATTTGATTGTTCTATTTAACTCTTTACTTATATTTTACCCGTTCATATTAGGAAGCTATGTCGCTCAGAGGTCCTCATGTCTTGTTTAACGTGGGTCTCACAATCCCAATCTCGCCAGCTTCGGTCACTAAACAGAGGTAATTGCAATATACCTGAGATCGGTCGCATTCACGCTTACACAATTAAAGTACTTTGGTATAGTGCCCGGGATTGCATACACTTGAATTTAATGTAACGTTTACTTCAGTAGAGGTATGGCCACTACTACAGATATAAGTCAACCAACTTTACTTGTCTTATAATAGCTTTGGATTGGCCATGCCATGGTTTCCCACGTACACTTATCTAAAGTAACATTAAATTAAATCAGAGGTAAGACACACCCAGAGTTAGGTTGGTCAAGCAGCACTTTTGCTGCCCTAAATGGAAATTCACTTGTCTTTAACACTTTGAGTCTATTTTGTAGCTTGTTTTGGATGAACAAGAGTGGTGGACAAAGAAATTTTGACAATGGTTCCTGTCTCGACTTTCTAGGCATCTTTGCTGTTGTTTCGACTGAGATCTGCATGAAGATACGGAAGGCAGGAAAAAAGAGTGGGTTGGGGTATATAGATTGATTTATTCAGGAAGACAGGATTGATATCAGGGACTTAAACTTTAATCAACACGCTTATAGAGTTCAGGACTCTCGCCCACACACACACATTTCCCTGTGTTGCAGAACAAGTTATTTCCAGTTGCACCACACACATTTTTGCATGCAATAGGAAAAAAGGCATAAAATAAAAGGCAATGCTGTCAAGAACTGGACTTGTTACTGTGTACAGGCCCAACTATCATCAGAACCATTAACATTAGCATCCTCCCACTTACTCACAAGTAGCAGGGCCCTATTTTAACGATCTAAGTGCATGGTCTAAACTGCACGGCACAAGTGCACTTAGGCCGTGCCCGAATCCACTTTTGCTATAACGACGGGAAAAATGGTTGGTGCACCCGGCGCATGGTCTAAAATGGTTGTCCCTATTCTCTTAATGAGTAATGGGTGTGTTTTGGGCGTAACGGAAAAACTGAACGCTTTTCTAGCGAAGAAACGTACCTGCTCGTTCGCGAGGTTAAATCGCGCGAGCAGACCATCTACGGGACAAAGTGTACGTGCGTTGTGGACCTGCCTATAGGCGCACATTACTACACCTAGAAATAACGCCTCTTTAAATAACAAAAAAAAAATTGCTAAAAAATTCCATTTTTTTGTTATTTAAAGAGCGTGTTAGTAATGTGTGCCTATAGGTGCAATATTTTTTTTAGGTCTATTTCAGTTGCCTCAAAAATAGCAATGCACCAACAATGTACCTGAACACACCTCGTTTTCAGACCAGCAGCCATGGGCGCACAAATGGGCGCAAATACATTTGCTATTTAAAACAACGTGGCGCAGTACATAAAAATGATAACTGCGTCAGACTGAAACTAGCAAAACACACTTGCCTGGCGCTGCATTGCACCAGGTGTGTGATAGGGCCTGCAAACATTAAAGTATAGTTTGTACATGCAGGTTGCACATGCACATTGAATTTGTTTTGCACTAATCTGTTGTTCCACTAGGTGGCAACACTGGCCCGGACCCTTGTTTCACAGTTGAAAACAAAACAAAGAGCAACAACAGAGAACAACAACAAAATACCTCAGACTGCAACAATAGATGCCCGAATTGGCAAGCCCTTGTTATGAGATAGCCGCAACTTTAGTTTAAAAGAATACAAAGACATTTTTGTCGGTCATAACTTCTGGCGAAAAATAGCACAGACACTGGACAAACATGAAAATTTCTAGAGTGCATGTGTTGACCGCCTGTGTTCACGCAGGCTATCAAATGGAGTACACTTTAAAAGGCTACGCGTTCGACTGTACGCTTACGCTATAGTGTACGTACGCGTAAAAAAGTATACTTTCGGCTTAACAATCGCCTTCCATAGGCCGTAGCACTTCCACATACAGCATACCATTCTAAAGCTACCGCAAGTGATTCTTTTAAACAACACACATACAATGTATCTATCACCTGACAGATATCACTGAAATAGGTGTCTTGAGATATCCCACCTGTCTCTGTGACAGCCCTGGGCTCTATAAGCAGCCAAAAACAGAATGTGAACGCAGCTTGCATGTGTAAGAACAAGAAAATGTCTCTGCCAACTTCAACCAATAGTGTGTAAAAATAAAAAATGGAAGATGGTAGGAGTGCTTGGGAAACCTGTTTGGAAACAATTGGAAAGACCTGATTTAGTGTGTGTTCACACTTGGCAGGTTTGGTTGGATTAAAACAAACTCTGTTGCGATTGCAACGCGGTTAATTTGAATAAGTGTGGCATCTGCCATCCAAACCCTGGTGCGCACCAAACATGCGGACCGAAACCCAGCTCTTCAGCTTCCAGACCAACACTGGTGCTGTTCGCATTGTTTTGGATGTTCGGTAAGTTCAGTTGCAAAATATACGTCTATAAGGCCGGTTTTCTCTGTTTTGTATTCAATGATTTTTTTAAATCAAATTTTTTTTCTAAGTAATTCGCAACAAGTTGGATAATCTGCAGTCAATTGGCCATTATTGAAAAAAGAAAACTTCAGGATGATGCAGACCCCTCTGCTTCTGGGATTATTTTGCAATAATGACTGTCTGACTGTATTTTATGCATTGCTTAGACTATTTATTTATTTTTTAACTAAAAGCAAGCTGCCATTTTTTTATCCCTCATTTAAATCAGAGTTTTACCAGCTGCCAAGAACAAGTGTAAAGACTGCACGCATAAAGCCCCTATTATCTGAGGGATTGCATCTTTGGCTTGTTTGATTGAGCAAAGCAGCCTATTATGGAGTGTTACAAGTAAGGCTCAAGGAAGCTCAGCTAGCAGTTAGCCAATGCTACAGGAACGTTTATTTAATGCTTATGAAATATTCATGATGATCTGAATGGAAGCGGATTACTGGTAATTTGTCTGTTAGAATGCCACTCAGCTGCTTTTTAAGTTGCCATCTATTGAGTCAGAGGATGCAAGGGAAGAATATATGCTTCACCCAGTACAACCAGATGTGGATAAAAGGAGTTTAGGATGACCATACATCCATGTTTTTTTATTTTTATTTTTTTAACACTTTGTTTTAAAAAAAAGCCCACAAAGTGTACAATAGGTAGTACCATTTTTCAACACTGAATAATCCATGACATTAGACAACACTTCAGGAATTATATTATATTATAATATATTATATTAATTGTTAATTATTATTATTATTTATGGTACCATGGTAGTTTTTAGCACCATGCCATGCAACTATACTGTGCAAAGTCGAGTAAATGTACTTTAGAGTTGTATGACAGAATATGATGTACCGTACTTCGTCACATTTGCCATGCTGCCACGTAATTTTCTCCTTTTTTAATTTGTTGAAAATGACACATTTCAATGATATACTGGTTGCTGAACTAGAAATGTCCACGGTTAAAAGAGAAAATAGAGTAATAAAGAAAGGAAGGATGGAGGACAAGTGCTAGTGGGCATTGGTGTGAGACAGATATGGAGGAAGAGAGAAAGAAAGAGAGCAGTCACAGAAATGTGCCTACAGCAGTACACATATAAAACAATGAGCTGTGATAGAGTCCAAGGACTCTGTCCAGAAATTGTGCCCCAGTGAGATAAAATGTCAAAGGTAAGGTCTCCAAAACCCACCCCACCCTCACCCTCACCCTCACCCTCTCTCGCTCTCTCATTCTGTTTTTCTTTCTATTCCTTTCCATATTTCCAAAAAGCAATTATATAATGTTCCTCTAATGCAATAAAAACAGGGGGAATGGAGGGGAGGGGGAAAAAGTTCGAGAGCAGTAGAACATGTACTAATGCTTGTGTAAGAGCAGTTTTAATTGATGTGAAGTTCACGTAATGGTAACCAGTGATTCAGGCAGAGTTAGCCAAACATAATTTATTTTGGAGTATGGGCTCTTTGAAATCATTTGAAATGGAAAGACCTCCTCATTACAGTAGACAAACACCCAACGTAATAATTTGCTTCAAAGCTGGATCAAAGAAAAAACTCACACACACATAAACACACACTTTCACATCATTGGTCCGTACTCTGTATTGTTCATTCCACTCAGTGATTTTATTATTCTAATGAACATTCCAGGCAACAGAATTTAGTTCATTATGGAATGAATTATCATGGTCTCATTGGTATGAGAAAAATCAGTTCCATACATTTAATGCACTGTAACTCTCTGGGAAGCTGCTTTGAAATTGTTGCTTGTTACTCATAAAGTAGTTCTACTACAGTCAATCAGCCCATTCGAGAAAAAAAAAAGAAAGAAAATTCGATAGTTACACCACAAACTACTAATACAAAGTAGTGAACTACATTGAAGCTATTTAAAGGAAGGCCTGGGTGGTCAGAGTACTGGCAACATGTGAGAAGTGTCTGTATGCAAGAAAAAGTGAATTAAAGATTAAAATATAGAAGTACTGGTGTGTACCAGCCCACTTCGAGCACTGATGACACACGATGACCTGGTGGGTAGAGTGAAATGTCTGAGAATGTATTTCGGTATAATTTAAAATTGCATACATTATCATTATGTACATGAGCTTTGATTGCAATCTCTTTTTAGACGTGGAGTTCATTTGACTGTCATTATTAAGAAAATAGTTGCATTTACATTCCAATCATTCTCTCTCTCTATCGAGTGGATGTTGAGACAAGTACGTTTTCTTGGAACATTTGACCACAGTTCTTATGAACCGGAGGAATTTTCATCCAATTTTTATTCAGCTTTATGTGTGGTTGTGCATCGCACAATTTAATAGCTAAGTTTCACAGAGGTAGGGAATTATTTATGACAGAATCACAAGCTTGTTGATAAGAGTTCAGGGGCCCATGACTTGACAAACTAACACAGTGGCGTCAAGTCAAAATTGTCACCATTACACCTTCCGCTTCAGTGGGTGACAACAACGGTACAGCAACTCTCTTTAGGTCACTCTACAGGAATAGATGAACTCCTATCTGAACTCTTTAGGATCTTTTTGGAGCGTCATTAATACACTATTCTGAAATGTTACAAGATCTCTTACTATGAGATTCCTGGATATCTCTTTATGAATTGTGATCGATTCCTTTGACAGTGTAAAGTAAACTTAGAAGTACATTACTGTGCAAAAGTCTGAGGTCGGTAAGATCTCTCTAAAAAAAAAGTAGATCATTTATAGTTTTGAATGCTGCAACATAAAAAAATGTGAGTGAACATGCCGGCGCATTCATCAATCCAAAAATGGTTGTAGAAATTATGCTTTTCATCAGCTAGGATGCAGTCTGTAAATTGATAAAAAGTGAAAGTAAAAACTCGGCTACTCCTCGGCTAAGATCGTGTAGAGCTCTTTGAAGCTGCACTGAATCTGCAATTTGGACCTTCAACCCGTTGATAACCGTTGAAGTCCACTATATGGAGACAAATCCTGGAATGTTTTCCTCAAAAACCTTCATTTCTTTTTGACTGAAGAAAGAAAGACATGAATATCTTGGATGACGTGGGGGTGAGTAAATTATCAAGTGAACTAATCCTTTCATTTCCATACCTACCCCAAACCATAAACTGACCCATAAATGCACATTTATTGTTAGTAGCACAATCCAATAGGTAGCATCATTAGTCAAGACCCCAGGTTGCTTAAATCACTCCTGGTACTGTGAACAGCAAAACAGAAGTGCTGCACTGCCTGCAAAAACACCGGGACGTGCAATGTTTTTTTTAGACAGTTATAGTCAGGTAAACAATACATAGCAGTGTTACATCAAAGTTTGTTCATCAATTATGTGGAAACATGTGGCTGGTTCGCGACAGGCTTCAGTTCGCCTGGCAGAGAACAGGCTCTGGCTCCAGAACGTGACCCATTCTGGTGGAAATGGGGTATCTGTGTATTTATAGACCTGTGTTTGGTTCAGTCATCATTAATAAGTGTTCTGTTTACCTCGGATCTGTCACCCGGACACGGGCCACTGCCTGAGCTGCATCAACAACACCACGGGCCCGCACTGCGAGCGCTGCGCAGAGGGCTTCACGGGGGACGCGCTCACCAGGAACTGCACTCGTACAGGTGAGAGCCAAAGACTATACATTTGGGCTAATATGCGTAAAAACTCTAGTGATAATAATGGATTGATTTTTGCTACAGGAAGGGATATTAGGGCTGTTCCGAATCAGTCATTGATTGATATCGCAGGTTTCTCTTCTTTTTTTGTTGGCAAAATTGCAGCAGTACTTAAAATGATTTTGTGTGTGTTCATTTATATTATTTTTAACAATTAAATTAAAGGTATAGCGGAGGATCTTTCCAAATTTTAGATAAGACCCGCCCTCTCCACTTTTTGAAAAGTTTGATTGATTCACCAGAATGATTGACTATTAGGAGGACCAATAGTATAGGTTACCCACCAGGAAGTAAAACATCCTCCGCTATACCTTTAAAGATGAAGCTGTAACTGTAAAACTATCATTTGTCAGTGCAGTAGTTAGTCACTTCTACATGACTTTGTAATGAAGAAAAGTGAAGTGAACACCAGGTGAGAGTGTCTCTCTCTCTCTCTCTCTCTCTCTCTCTCTCTCCAGGTTGGTGGTTTGCAGTTGGAAGGTTGTAGTTTCGATGGAAACCGTCTGTCTGAAAGCCATCATGACTCTCCCAGTGTGTCTGCCGTCCCTGCGTGTCACATGGCCTGGATCCCACAGGTAACACACACACACACACACACACACACTTTACCCTCTCAGTAAGAGATAATGTACATCCAGCCGGTTGTTATCGCAGAATAAACTCCCAGCAGGGTGATCAGGACCCCGACGCGAAACAAGGGTTTTATTTCACGATAAACCACCGGCTGGATGTACATTATCCTGTTTATTACACCGATACTTCCCACACAAGTGAATTATTGAATATAGATTGTGGTTAAAATATTTTATTAGCTTACTAAACACAAAGCTTCTGATAAGAAAACAGTTGCTAGCAAGTGAGACTGCCAAGAAGACTGAACCAGATTAAACTAGATGAGCATTTAAGGGATAAAGTACAGTCACACCACTTATTACATGGCTTTTCAACACATAAATAATTATGAGGACAAGAGATAAGTACAGATGTGCATAATATGTACAAAACGATTGACCTGACAAGAAGATGAACACAGCAACAATATTACAGTATTATTAATAGTGAAGTCCTCCGATTTCATTTTCATTAAAATCGATAAATATAACAAAATGTCAGCAGGCTTGAGGTGTATGTTATTCAGCGTTGCTATTGACGATGGTTGTTATCGGGGGAATAACACACCCCGTAATGTCGCGACTGACCAATCAGAATCAAGTATTCCAGAAATCTGTGTAAGAAGAAACGGAATAATTGAATTATTAGAAAATAACGCACATCTGTATCGGGTCGGGGCCGCATCACCACCTCGGGTGTGCATTATTTTCAAATAACTCAATTATTACGCTTATACTACAGTTACCCCCTCAAAACGTTGTCAGATGTTGTATTTCAAGACATTTGTCAGGTTTTTGACCGTAAAACGCTCTTGTGTGTGGGACTAATTTCTTACGCATCTCATCCCTCGCCTCCAAAACGCAATTTTAGAGTTCGTAACGGAGGCTTGAGCCACTGATAGCAGACCGATGCAGTTATTAATGCTGTTATTAGAGAGAGATTAAGTGTGTGAATTACCTGAGTCTCTCAACAGTGTTCGGCATCAGCGTCTCTACTAATAGTGAAACTGTAAGTTTATCAGCTTCAAGAACAGCGCTGTTATTTCCTCACTGGTGAGAGACGTCATGTAGCTTTTAAGTTACTAAACTATTTTACAGATAAAATGATCAGAGCAGCGCTGAAAACACGTTTCTGTGCGAGTGTGTGTCCGTACTGTATGTGTGTGCGTTTGAGCGTGAGAGTATGTGCTGTCCGTACATAATAAAATGTAATTTTGTGGCAAAAAACATGGAAATAAATCATTGTTTTTATCCTATTGTTTTATTCATATATTTGCTTGTCAGTGTCGTTGTGGGTTTTGGTTCTTTTGCTGTTGTCAGCTGTAAAGACCTTTAAAGTAACTGAAATCATTTGGCGAAATGATATGGAGCTGTAATGCGGTCAAGACCTGCTGGAACTACTTTATTCGTGGGTTTTACTTGAAAATAATCGCACACCTTAGAATGTTCAGCAACCAATCAGATTCAAGCATTCAACAGCCACCTAGTATAATTACATTTCTTTGATGTTTCCAGTGATTGCTGTAGATTAAAGAGTGTGTGTGTGTGTGTGTGTGTGTGTGTGTTTCAGAGCACTGTGGGAAGTTATTCTCCAGACGAGTGCATCTCTCTGCCCGTGTACAGCAGTGCTGAGCGTGTGTGTGTGGTGACAAACGTGCAGCTGCCGTGTGCCGGAGATCATGACACATGGATCCAGAGCGGAGCATTATTTTTCTCTCCATTCAATTTCAGTGCAATTTCAGTACTTTATTGGCACGGCAAAATCTGCACATACCTAGAGTAGTGGTCAAAAGTGACGTACGGGGGAGATATTTCTTTTTTATGACCCTATACTCAATCTTAAACCATCAAAATAGGCAAATATTTAAAAACATCAGGGAAGAACAAAACATTTAAAAACTCATGCCAAATTACAAGTGTGATTAGACTAAACGAAAAAAATAAGTTACTAAATTAAATCAGTAATGAAAAAATACTGAAATTAAATTCATAAATACAATAAAAAATAAATAAAAGGATTAATAAATAAATGAAATGAAAATGAAAATCAATGATTTTAACAGAAAATAACTAATTCCTAAGGTGATGTATGTGTTTTTTATTTAATATACTATACTCGTAATGGACTAATTTCCTGTTGCCCAGTTTGAAAACAGTCAATATTTTTGCAGTTTTGTGATGCAAGACTGTTCTTTGTAAAAAAAAGCAATGATGCTAGAATCATAAATAAATTTGATCAGATGGATGTATAAGTGAATAGGAATACTGTATCACACAATGCAATGTACAAGACTTGACTGTCCATTTCCAAAGCGACAAGTCAAGCAGAAATGACATCAGCTGTGATTTGAACATCTCTTGCTGTACTCATTTGATCAGACTGACAAAAATGACTTCTTATATAATAAGCAGGTCATGTGACAACAGACGTTTATGTTTGCATTCTGTTTAACATACTATGTGAAAAAAGCAGTCGAGTGTGTAGTACGTACTGTGCAGTATGAAGCATTCATCTGTCAGTTTGTCTGAACGTCAGCAGGTTGCAGTGATGACCTTTGACCCACACTCATGTTATAGAGGCCACCTGCCCTCTGGATTGATCATTACAACAGCAGGTATGACGCGT
>FLSR01004875.1:14536156-14553793 GCA_900092035.1 Leuciscus waleckii
GTGAGATAAAAAGTTGCAATTACNNAAAAGTCATAAAGTGTGGTAAAAAGTTGGGATTTCCTTTTTTTTTTTTTGGCGGAAAAAGCTTCTATAATTGGCAGCTTTGATTTTCTTTTCTTTTTTAAGTCTAAAATTAAGAAACTTAATCTAGTATTACAACAAAATATGTTACTAACTGCATTACAATATAATAAACATTATAATATACATTAACATAATATCACATTACATTTGTTACATTATAAGCAGCATCCAAAACCTAAACTTATAATTGTATTGTTCAATTTATTTTTTTAAATGATTGTTAATAATATTGTAAATCAAATATTTAAATGTTTAATTGGAAACAATATCGACTGACTAGTATTTCCAGTGCCAACTAGCAGCAGCAGTACTGCACATCTCTATCCCCTACAACAGTGTGTGTCATTGTTCTCTACAGGCTGAGTCGTTGTGGTGTCACAATTGAAGGTTGTGCTGCTCTGGCTTCAGCTCTGATATCCAACCCCTCACACCTGAGAGAGCTGGATCTGACTCTGAATGAACTAGGAGATTCTGGACCTGACTTCTCCTTACTTTAAATAATTCTCCACATTTTAAACTAGAGACACTACTGTAAGTACTAATAATTACAAATAAATACTCATGTTTTTATTTTAAATTAATGTAGCTGAACATTTTAAATAGTTATATGGCTATTTTTTCATGAAGAATGTACTGTAACATAAGAGTCTTTAATTCATCTTCAGTTTCAGTTTAGTCTGCTCATTTTAATGTGACTGATCTGATGTTTTCAGTAAAATGTGCCACAATTTCATGCCCAAAATTCCCAGTAGATGGGTAAATTCATTTTAAATGAGCTTTTCCTAATTACAGTATGTGCTCACAATGTGACAATTCAAATACTGCATCATATATATCTAAGGTATTAGAAGATTAATAAAGACCTTGAAAAAGATTGCACAAATGCATTTGTTAATTTCGCACATTATACAGACAGTGAGAGACTAACACAGTATCTCATGAAATATATCAAACATTTAACCGAACAAAAACATAAACATAACGTGATCAGAATGAAAATGAAATGAAAGAGAGAAAGATATAGAGGGAAGATAGAGGGTAACTTAAATCACAGACCTAAGACCTGGACTCCTGAAATCAGCGTTTAGAGAGCGTTACGTTACTTGCAAGATTCTGTGTTCTTTCAGTGTGGTGCTGAAGAGGGGGCGCGCGTGCGCGTGTCCGGCTGGTTTGCGTCTAGCTTCGTCTTCTGGGTCGTTTCGCAAGACGATGTAAAGGCTCACTTGAATTTAATGTTACCGGAAAATAAGGTTCATCTCCCGGGATGGGAGAGGTTTACAGTCTTTGTTGCAAAGGACGCAGCTACGACTCGAACATGTGCTCGCTCGATGGAGAAGGCCAGGGCCTCCTCCAGATGTTCCTTTGGAGAAGCGCTGCGCCGAGGAAGAGGGTCCAGAGAAGTTGGATGAGTTGAGTTGGAAGAGATGAGAGAGGAGGAAGAGAGAATCTTCCTTTTAACAGACATCTGTTTACGCCCTGTTTTGGGGACAGAGCGAATCAAAACTTCTGATTTGTAGCGGGAAGAAGTCTTCTTTGTGTGAAGAAAAACACGCCCCCTTTTACCATATGTCTTATGAGGGAAAGGATTCATACTTAGAAATATGATATTTCCTGGAACAAATGCATATTATTGTACTTTGCAGTCAAGATTCGTCTCCGTGAGATGGAGAGGATTACAGAGATATCAATTATGACAGGTAAAGATTGGGGAAACATAACGTTACACTTATATGCATAATTACACACAAATAAAGTTTGATTAAACACACAATAAAGTTGTCAGTGTTTCCGTTATGGCAAGTGACGACACTTTGAGAAACATAGGAATACATATCAACATTCAGTGGCTTGTTATGTGGGGGAATATCTGTTTCAAAGTCCAGAGTGTGTGTGTGTGTAAGGCTGGAATGCCTGCTTTCCTGGGTCGTAAAGTTTTATGGTCTGAGTTAGGGTTACAACAAGACACGACTGAGGAATTCCCTTCAATGAACATTTAGAATTCAAAACTATACTCTAGCAAACCAAACCTCTATCACACGTGCATATAGGAAGGTACACACATTATAAAATAAAATAACAGATATTTCTCTTATTCTCAGTTATACACAAAAGGGTGTTTGTGTGTGTGTGCGGAATGTCATGAGGCTGTAAAGTTGGGGGATACGAGTCACATGGGTGCTGGTAAATTGGTCCTCGTGGGGCAATTATTAACCAGCAAGGACAAAGACGATGTGTTTTGCCATCACATGATCCACTTAATGCGAAAAGCAGATGCCATTGTTGTTACATGTTCTACATATTGTAATAGTGTGTCCAAAAAGATATAAGATGCCTGTTTAAAACTTTTGTCAATTTGAGAAACACTTAATTGCAGTATTTTTCTTGTTATTGTAAATGAACTTATACTGTACATATATACTGTATATTATAACATCATAGAACTGGTAGTTTTTACAAAGAAAGGCTCATGTATTATTCTGGCCTAATTTGTACTCGATTTCAGTCAAGAAATCACTAATTCCTTATAACAAATTTTTGGCTCAGACAGTTTCTTTTTGCATATGTGATAAACAGAAAGATTTGGCTTGTTTATAATTGATTTGTATTGAAATAGTTAATATATATTTGAGACGTTTAGTATTTAAAATTAATTTCTGATTTTACACGTGACTGTGTTTTATTTTAGGATTTAAAGTATCCGATGAGATTCTCGTATTTGTCTGACACCAAGCTACTGAGAAGGCATCCGCACCGACGCCGCCCCCACACACTTAAGGAATAATTTGCCACTTTCTGATAGTCCCTGCGGTGCTTGCGCTGACTGACACACACCTGAAGGTGTTCTTCAGAAGGCCGCCTCTCTCAGACAGAATGCGACCCTGAATTCAGTTATTTTCCATGGCTAATTGCGCTTGAACGGACTAATACACACTGTAATGATGATGGTTTGTTTTACAGAGTAGTGGCAATCCTGGTAAGTATATGTTGGCGCATGTGTGGAGAGTAAGAGAGTAAGCAGAGATGGCCTAGTGTGTATGGTGGTAGCACGCCACTGTTTTGGCAGCAGTAAATAAATGTCAATGTTCCTCTTCAAATTAAAACATGGTGTCAGAAGTAGTTTTGAAAGGAACACATGGGTGATGCGGACTATAAAAGTGAAAAGAAAAGTCTGAGGATTACACGCACACGTGTGACAAGAAAACACAGGGAAAATGGTAGGGTTGCAGCTTCAACTCTCCAGTAATGTTACTGAAAATTACTGACGATTTAAACAAAGATTTCTTCTGTTTTTATCTGCAATTAATGGAGATCGAAAGTCAGAAAAAATCAAAGCATCATTACTTCTTCATGTGGTTGGCGATGAAGTGTATATAATAACTTTGTTTGAGATTGCAGTCAAAAATGGATAAGTTTGACTTGAAGCATACCGAAGATAAATGTTACCTATGAGAGGCCCCAGAAAAGTGGGTAGACTATTGATCAGTGTCTGACTCAGCTAAGATATGGGAGTAAAACGTGAGTTTGGAGATTCCCTGATTAAAGATAGAATTGTGTGTGGAATACCTGATAATGTATGGAGGAAGTGGTTACTTGGAGAACAGGATTTGGATCTGGATAAGGCTCTTTCAATTTGTAAAGCAGCAGAGACTCTAAAGACGATGGTGAAAAATCCTGGAATGTTTTCCTCAAAAACCTTAATTTCTTTTCGACTGAGAAAGAAAGACATGGACATATTGGATGACATGGGAGTGAATAAATTATCAGGAAATTTTAATTCTGGAGTGTAGGCCTGTCGCAATAATCAATATATCGACTTATCGCACAATATATGTGCATGACTTCAATAATTTTTGGTGATGCAATATATCGCCCGTTATCTTTACATGATAATGAATGTCACCAACATTTTGCCTATATCGTGCTGTCATCTTGTCTGTTCTCCGTGTCAGAGGCAAAAGCGTGGCTCGGGCAGTTCCTTCATGATGGATAGTTTTATTCATACACAGAGCGGTCATCGACAGGTGAAAAAGGCGTCTTTGGGCCGTTATAGTGTTTTCCTGACAACTACAGACAGTTTGAAAGAACAAGTTCAAATGCACTTGATTTCAAAGCTGCAATCCACTGTTCTGGTGCAAATATAAACGTCACGGCGTAAAGAGTTTTATCAGCAGATAAAGCCTGTTGAGACATCTGTGCCTTTGTTCATACGGACATCTGACTGCTAAGCAGGGTTTGTGTTTTCAGCAATTTAAAGCACCTTTACTTTACAGAGAAAAGAAAGCCAGGGAAAAATCTGAAAATGGAACATTTCAATAAGTGCCTTTTGTGCTTTTGCAAGTGCATATTAATTAATTTTTTTTAGAAAATGTTTATTTACTATTTATTCAAGTTTCTTTATTTAGGATATTACATTTTTTTACACTTTATTTCCATGATGTAAAGAATGATTGCTGTCATTTGAAAGTGTGTAGGCCTGCATTATTATGCTGTTATATTATGATTTATATTCAGTGGCATAAAATGGTCTTAAAATGGCAATAATATTGTTTATCGCAATTATTTCTGGGACAATATATCGCACAACAAAAAGTAGTTTTCGTGACAGGCCTACTGGAGTGAACTAATCCTTTAATGTTAATCCAACAACATAAGACAAAGAGAAAATCACTCACTGCTCTTGACTGAATTTGCTCTTGTCTTTAGATTCAATGTATTCATAGGGTGAAGACTTTGCTTGGTTCATATTTACATTTGATTATTCAATTTCTGTAGTATTTCTTTTTTACTACATGCTAAATAAACCTACTGTTGTTTATTTACTGTTGTCTTGTTTATTTGTTTATTTCAAAAATGTGTTTATTTAATTTGTATCTTTGTTCTATTGTCCTATTGTTTGAAATTTGCTTTTTTGTTCATGTTTTTTATAACAAAAATAACATAGTTATACAGTATGTATCATTATCGCTAAATACAATGTTTTTAATTAGGAAGCAAGATGTTGGTCATATCGGCCATCCCTAACTGAATGTGAATTATTAGTAACTATATACTCTAAACTATAACATTACACTCTATGAAATGTTACTTGCTCGGATACACACATAATGATAATGTTGTCTTTTTAGACCTGAATTTGTCTTATTTTTTATAAAAGTTTGCATCATTGATTCTGTTTTCATGTTTATTACAGTGCATCTGATGTATGTATAAAGCGCTATAGAATAATTGTGACTTGACACACAATTATGCTACCTCCTTTTTACTCCAATAACTTCTCAGAAATTGCGAAGATGTCACTGCTAGTTCTAGTGTGATGTTGATTAAACTAGAGAGATGGAGATGAGAAAAAATTTTTGCCATTATTTTTTTTAAATGTGAACTGCATACATTGTACGACTAAGCTGCATTTTATTTCTCCTTCAGTTATCTCGAAAAATCTAATTTTTTTGTGCCATCTTCTAGTTTAATTTGGCATTATTATTACAAGAAATCAGTGTATTATTTCTATACAGTATGTGTGAACTTAAGTCTTTAAGTCAGTGGAAATTATGATCAGCTCATTGAAAACAGATATCAACCCCAACACATACCATACACTGCTCATATAAAAATGTAAATGATGGGTTAATTTAAACTGCGGCTGTCATTATGTAAAAAAACAAAAAAAAACAAAAAAACAATATGAACTTAATATGCTGTGTTGACATTTATTACATGACTGTGCTTCATAACAATAGTGCTGGAGGATGTTTTTGTAACTTAAATTAATTTCTCAAACACTTACAAAGAAACGGAAATTAACATTGAATTAAATGTAAAGGTTGAACTAGAAAAACTGAAATAGCATTGCATACATAGCAATGTACTCTAATATTTTTTTTATATATATAGTGTATTGTATTTACAGTGTACTGACTAACAGTAGCCCATGTACATATTCAGACAAATTTGCATTACAGATCTTAAAAAAAAACAATTAATACACCACTGTTAAAATTATGCAATTATAATACATAAATTATTGAATTATATTTATGTATCATAAATCAACATGCATCAACAATCAACAACCTCTGGCTTAACCATATTCAATTGTAAGCTAAAATGTAATTGACACCCTGACTGGTGATGTCAAAGATCATTTCAGATCAAAGAAACATTTCAAATTTTGTTCAAAACACAAAAGTGCAACAATTAACACTATTCTCACTTGAGGTGAAGGACATGAAGGGAGTTTGTGCTTGTAGACATTTTTTCATATTTATAAATTCCCAATTATATACAAAAAATATAATATTTAGAAAGATCACTGCAGTTTTGAGTTGTGAAGAAGAAAGTGAAGATAATGGAATGATCATAGTGTGTTTGAGCAGCAGAAGACAGCATAGACACTGAACATGAGGCCTTCCCAATGGGACAAATTTAGATCTGATGCATCTAAACAAAGCCATTTCAATATGTATACAGTATCCTCTACAGTGGCAAGAATAAGTATGTGAATCCTTTGACAATATCTGATTTTCATTCCTTCTTTCATAATTACTTCCATTTATTTCTGGAAGTCACACTTATAGACAAACAGTATCTGACTGATCTACTAACACACAAACAGTTATATTCTTCTCGGTAAATTAATGATCGTCAGGATTGTTACTGCACTCCTTTGAAACTGCAATGGTTTTATCCTGCGGTCATAGGTTGAGTTTAGGAGTTATCATTTTAGTGCAGAATGAGTAAAGCTGTTTGTTGTTAGGATGACAACAAGTTTTAAAAGTTACATTTAAGGATAATTACATTTTCAGGCTGCTCTGCCTCAGTGGTCTAAATGCGCTCGTCAATGTCAAAATGATCGAGATAGCCAATCAAATCAAGGAAGGCGGGACTTACTGTTTTTCTGTCACTGTCACAAATTTTGCACCACGAGGACACTTGAGCCTTCATCCCCTGCCAAAACACCCTGATATAGGAATATATGGCCAGACTTGCCATTTGGTCTCTGTAGTTTCCTCACCACTGAGTCAGTTGCATGAAAACTCACAGTGGGGTTAGTAGATGTCTTTGATAATGTCTTGTACATAGACATTTGTGTTTGACTCCAATAGTTAAAAACTACCACTGTGAGGTGCACTGTATTTTAACATCTGCAGTGACAAAATAGGATCCTTATCGCCTAATTCAAAATAATTTCTCTCTTGCTTTGCTTTGCGCAGGGTGCCAAATTAGGCAGATTACTTGGCTCAGGATCTCCAAAATCCATCAGTTTTGCTGCCTCTGATGCCCTCCATACATAGGGTTCTATTCTACCCCAACACAGTTCTTCGGATATCTGCTTATGCAAGTTACCGGACATTGCATGCTTGGAACAGCCAGTGTGCAGGAAGTCATCAGTGTTTTTAATTAAACACTTGAGCACCATTGGGCTGTTCATTTCAGGCTCTTTGTCACATTTTATACTGTATGAATGTGGCCACGACACTCCTTACAGTTGCCTCTGATTTCGAGTTTTCTGTGCAATACACATCGACAATCTTAGCTGTCTGAATGTTGTTCCATTATTCTTGAAGTTATAACTAATAATATTGTAACTGACAGGTTTAAAATATTGTCCTTACATTGGCCAGAAATTTGGATTAGTAACGACTTTTATAGTTTGATTTATATCGACCTTTTCTCCACTAACTCAACACTATTTTATACAAGAGCATTCTTGAACAGAAGTGTCACTTGCCCCTAGTGGTGTAGTGAAGTGTAGATGATGATACTCCTCCAGAACAATCAGGAGATACCAGTGAATGAAGTAAGATCATTGTTTATCGAACAAATTATGTGATTATTACTCTTGACAGAAAGTCTTCTTCAATTCGACTCTAAAAGTGTGTTCACACGGAGGAGATTTGTGCTGTTCTCGTATACAGAACTGCTGAAGTTACATAAAACTACGACTTGATGGCACACGCGCACAAATCCATTTTGCCCAGAGAGAAAGTGAGTGACTGAAAAAGAGTCTGACATCAGATGAATACTGAGCTGCTGCATAATGTCTGAAAACCAAGAAGTTTTCAATAAACACCACAGGGACTACAAAAACATTCTGACAAGAATCTCATACATCGTACTGATTACACACAAAACAAGATAGACCTATCTTAGAAATATTTAGGCTAATATAGTAACCAGAATGACTGTTACTAACAATATAGCGACCTCAGAATGTCCTAAAAATATTCTTTTAATATCTAAAAAACCGAAGCGGCACAAACAATTTTTTTTACAGCACAAACGTTTGAGCCTATTTTGCCAACATTTTGTGTTGGGTGGGGGGCCAACTTCACGCAGATACTACGTTTTAATAACGGAAACACTTGTTGCAGGTAGGCCTACAATTTTTCTGCAAACATATTCTAAATATGTAGGCCATGTAACATTTATAAAACATGCAATAAAAATAAATATACCTACAGTGTTTCCCACAGGATTTTGTGAAACTGTGTTGGGTGGACCTCAGCCCCTTTATGCCCCTCTAGCCCAAAGATAGACCCCTTGCAGTTTCAGACATTGGGTGGACGATGCTTTCATCTACTTGCTGCACAGATCCCTCTTGCACCTTGTGGAGCCCAAAGGGTTATGTTCTTTGACTTTTCCAGTGCCTTTAATAGAATACAACCGTCGCTGCTCAAAGGGAAGTTGGAGGAGGCGGGGGTTGACTGTCAGCTGACTGCGTGGACCATCGACTACCTCAAAAACAGACCACATTGTTGGACGGGTATCAGATGGGAATGACCTGGAGTGTAAGAAAGTGATCAAGGACTTTGTTGATTGGTGTAATTTAAATCACCTTCACATCAATGCTACCAAGACAAAAGTAGGAAGTCTTATACTATACCTCATATACTATACCGGTAAACATCCAGGGGCTGGACATTGAGAGGGTGAACGTGAACAAGTATTTGGGTGTTCATAGAAACAATAAATTGGACTGTGATCAGACAACACGAGTGCTCTATATAGGAAGGGCAAAAGTAACCTCCATTTGTTGTGGAGACTGGGGTCCTTTGGGGTGTGTAGGACACTACTGAAAACTTTTTATGATACGACAGTTGCATCTGTAATTTTTTATACTGTGGTCTGCTGGAGTGCTGGAATCAGAGAGAGGGATAAGAAAAGGCTCGACAAAATGATTAGGAGGGCCAGCTCTATCGTGGACTGTCCTCTGGAATCTCTGGGTGAGAGGATGATGTTGGCTAAGCTATTGAACATCCTGAACAACCCCTCCCACCCCCTGTATGATACAGTTAGTGCCTTAAGTCAGAGACTGTTGCAACCCTGGAGTAAGAAGGAGCGCTACCGAAGATCCTTTGTTCCAACAGCAGCTAGACTTTTTAATATCAGCATATCTCAGTATTTACACTACAATGGGACCAGTTTTATTTTTTTAGAGGAGTATTTACCCTTTTTTTTTTTTTTTTTTTTTTTTTTATAAAAATTTTTTTTTTTTTTTTTATGATATAAATATATTTTATTTATATGATGATATCTGTTATAATGTTTTTTGATCTCCCTACATAATTTATCTTCGGAAAACATAGTTGCAATATGTCTTTTTAAGTGAATATTTGTTTTTGTCCTGTTTATGGTGCTGTTATGTCTAAATTTCCCTTTGGGGATAAATAAAAGTTTTTATCTTATATTTATCTTATATTGTATCATATGTTTGGTCTTGGCGGAATAGATCTGCTACGCTGCTGTGGTAGAGCAAGTACGGGACTTGCTACTGCAAATACATAAACGACACGCTGATGTGAGTAAGACATGCTGATGCTGTACAATATAGCATACATGAATTACCCATAGCAGATCTATACAGGTGGAGCTGGGAAGGTGGAGGGTTTCTGAAAGCGTGCTGCACCGATAAGGCAAATGCTACTCAAGTATTTTGAAGGTTGAGCAGTGAGCTCATTGGCTATTGATATGGTAGGAACCACTCAGCTGCACCCTTATGAGCACCTTAGATAACTATGTGATTATGAACAGGTGAGTAAAAGGACCTATATAAGCCTGCACCATCTAGAGTTTCATGCCAGAACTTTGTATTTAATAACACACACTACACAACAGATGTCTGTATTGTGTGTTATTAAATATGAAGTACAGACCTACAGTACGAAATACAGTAATTGTTAAGTCTGGTGTCACCCTTCACCGTGGCACCTGGCACGAACTCTGGTAGCTGTCAGACAAGACCCTGGCAGCCAGACAACTTTTCAAACCTATTTGAAAATAATGCAACAACACCCCCTTCTGGCTATAATGAGTCATTAATATTACTGTATGTTGAACAGTAGGCTACATCAAAACAAGCAATTAAAAATAGATGTAAATACTTAAATCCAAAGTAAGGATTATAGTAAGGAATATTTTAATATTTTAATAATTGCAATAATTTATGTGGCTCGGTGGTTGAGCAGCTATGCAAGTTTTATAATACAAATAATTTCAAACTTTTCTGTGATAAGCCTCTTAAAAAATCTAAATTGATTTCCAAAACAACTTTTAGATTTTTACTTTTGGTTATTTAGTTTAGTTATGACCTTGTGGTAAAACACTGACAGTCAGATTTATTAGTGAAAGCCCCCTCTGAAGCTGCAATGGTTAATTTCACCTCGAAAGTGAAAGTTTATCTTTGTTGGGAGCCGGACATTTTAGCCTACCAAAAAGAACTGCGTCAGACTGTTTAAAATGGAATAAAGAGTGAGTATCAAAGCTCTTTCTTAATCGCAACAGCACGAGTGAAGATTGCTTGTAGCCTATATATGGTGGAACATATTTTGGTAAATTGTGGTGAGCCTCCATTGTACAAAATCAATCGCTGTTACAGCTCTTGGTAACTTGAGTACTAGGCCGATGACAGTTATCGAAATTATATTGCACCTAATCTTAATCTTGTCCATTTTAATTTGGGGGTTTTGAGTTTAAATCAGTTTATTAGCATTCATAATTAATTACATGTTTGTTGTGTAACATACCCTCTATTTTTTTTTACGCTGTTTTTTAGAGGCCGCACATTTAAACTAAAACGATGCGAACTATTTTCATTTGTTTCTTTCTGCATTTGCTGTAAGGTTATTTTCCAATGGTTATACGTATGATGTTTGAACTGTGCTTTGATACAGCATCCTTTCATTGACCATATTCTCCAAATTTTACACGTATACATAACACTTTCATAATTGCATAATACAACCCCATTTCCAGTTAAGTTGGGTCATTTTGTAAAATGCGTTAGATTAGAGACAGTGTATAGATATATTGAATTTAATGGGACTACACATTTATGGTCATTTTACCTACATACTGCATGAAAATGGTATATCATTTCATTCCGTTATATCTTTCATAACATAATTGAGAATCATCTTTATCAAATTTTGGTTTAAAAAATCCTGAAACCTAAAAATTGATTGATGGATGAAAAATATATATATTGTGCTACATGTCTTTTGATGTTGTCCTGCAGTTGGACATAGCATGACATATGAATAAAACATATTTTTTTCAAAAATTTGTTTTTCCCCTATTTGATTCTCATGCTTTAAACAATGTAATGAATTCAAAAACTTTTTTTCTGGCTCTCAGGAGGATGTACAGGGTGGGCCATTTATATGGATACACCGCAACAACATGGGAATGGCTGGTGACACCAAAGTCCCGTTTGTGGCACACCAGTACATGTGAGGGGGCAAACTCCTCAAGATGGGTGGTGACCATGACATATACTAATGTGCCACAAACAGGACCTCAATATCACTAACCACTCCCATGCCACCACGGTGTATCCATATAAATGGCCCACCCTGTATAATGGGATGTGCTCTGACTGAGTTAGTTGACCTAATAACAACATTTATAACAACATTCAGGTTCATAAAATGCCAGGTAGCTATTTCTAGTTGAATTACTGTGTTAGTGTTTAGTGTGTCTTAATCAGTGTTTCTGTCATTTCTATTCATAGTCAGTGGAGGAGATCAGATGTATATTGGATGCACGAGTGCAGCTCCATGAGGACAGAATGAGTCATGTACAAACAATTGAAGATGGAGATTTTTCTCCAGGATGCAGGTACTCTCAATAAAGACAACATACAATTAAAAAAGTCAAATATATAAAGTTTATTTGCCTCTCAAACAACTTAACTTTTCAGCTGATGTCACCAAGCCCTATTATTTGCTGTATTACAGTTCAGTCCAGCAGAAGAGATCAGATTCTCCAGAGCCCAGCTGTGTGTCCATGAAGAGTGACTGGTCTATGGATCATCCACCCCACCTTAAGGGTGAAGAAACACAGCCAAATCTCAGGTGTTACTTTTAATTTCAGTATGTACAAAAAGTGTTAAATTGTCTATATTGTGGTTTATTAATTTGAGTATTATTGCTTTTATTACTAATAATTAGTATAAACATTTTTCCATCAAATACTCATAGTTCATTAACCCCAACTGTATCAACTGTTTATGGCCAAGCTACATAGAAATTGGGCACATTGAATGTGTGTTTACCATAATTTTATCTCCACTCGAAACTATCAATTTTTTATTTCTAATAAAATAACAGCATCTGAACTGTAGTATCAATTCAAAATTGAAAGTATTTGATTATTTATCCTCTTCATGCTGTTTAAGGCAAAACCTGCAGTCCAGACCAAATGTTACTGAACCCGTCTGTAAAAAAATGAAATATGACAAGTTTATGAATCAACCGCAAGACTTTAATGAAAGCATGCATCCTGGCGACAGGTATTGTACAAGGTTTTGATACTGCAAAGATTCATCATATAGTTTATAATCAATGAAATGATCAATAATTGAAATCAGTAATTCATTACACTTCAACTGCTTTAAAACGTGGACACTTAGACTTATGTAATAATGTGGTATTTTAATTTTACAGCCATGAAGTCCTCAACACATTTAGATCAAGTCTGAGGAAGAAGTTTGAGTGTCTGTATGAGGGAACAGCAGAGCAGGGAAACCCAACACTCCTGAATGAGATTTACACAGAGCTCTACATCACAGAGAGTGAGAGTGGAGAGATCAGTAATGAACATGAGGTGAGACAGATTGAGACGCAATCCAGGAGAGCAGCAACAGAGGACACCGATCAAATGCAATGACATCTTTAGACCTTTACCTGGACAAGACAAACCCATCAGAACTGTGCTGACAAAGGGAGTCGCTGGCATTGGAAAAACAGTCTCTGTGCAGAAGTTCATCCTGGACTGGGCTGAAGAGAAGGAGAACCAGGACGTCCAGCTCATATTTCCACTTCCTTTCAGAGGGATCAATCTGATGAAAGACAAAACACTCAGTTTTTCAGATCTTCTTCATATCTTTTTCCCTGAAACTAAAGAAATGGAAATATCCAGTGACAAATATAAAGTGTTGTTCATCTTTGATGGTCTGGATGAGTGTCGTCTTCCCTTAAACTTTCACACCAATGAGATTCTACGGGATAAGACCAAAGAGACCTCAGTGGACGTGCTGCTGACGAACCTCATTGTGGGGAATCTGCTTCCCTCTGCTCTCATCTGGATCACCTCCAGACCAGCAGCAGCCGATCTCGTCCCCTCTGAGTGTGTCCATCGAGTGACAGAGGTACGAGGCTTCAATGATCCACAGAAGGAGGAATACTTCAGGAAGAGAGTCAGTGATCAGAGTCTGGCCAATACAATCATCACACACCTGAAGTCATCAAGGAGCCTCTACATCATGTGCCACATCCCAGTGTTCTGCTGGATCTCAGCCACTGTTCTGGAGAAGATGTTGAGCGAAGCAGAGAGTGGAGAGATTCCCAAGACTCTCACTCAGATGTACACACACTTCCTGATCCTTCAGACCAACATCAAACATGAGAAGGACTATGAGAAGAACGTGACCGATGAAGACATGATCCTCAAACTGGGGAAACTGGCTTTTCAGCAGCTTGTGAAAGGCAATGTGATCTTCTATGAGGAAGACCTGAGAGAGTGTGGCATTGATGTGACAGAAGCATCAGTTTACTCAGGATTGTGCACTCAGATCTTCAGAGAGGAGTTTGGCTTGTATCAGAAGAAGTCTTCTGCTTGTTCATCTGAGCATTCAGGAACATTTAGCAGCTCTATATGTGCATCTCTTTTATAAAAACAATAGCTCACAGGTTTTCTCTAGGGAGTTTTCTGACTTATCCATGTTTCTGAAGTATACTTTATCAGATGTACATCAGAGAGCTGTGGATGAGGCTCTAGAGAGTAAAAATGGACATCTGGACCTTTTCCTGCGGTTCCTTCTGGGTCTGTCAGTGGAGTCTCATCAAATTCTCCTTCAAGGACTAAGGACACTGACAAGAGGCAACTTTCACAGCAATGAGAAAACAATTGAGTACATCAAGGAGAAGATCAGGATCATTGACTCTCCAGAGAAATCTATCAATCTTTTCCACTGTCTCAATGAACTGGGTGATCGCTCGGTAGTGGAGGAAATGCAACAGTTTCTGAAATCTGGAAAATTATGTGAGGCTAAACTCTCCTGTTCTCAGTGGTCAGCTTTAGTCTTTGTGTTATTGACATCAGAGCATGATATGGATACATTTGAACTAAACAGTTTAATTGGAAAAGGAAATTCTTCAGATGAAGTAGTTCTGAAGCTGCTGTCTGTGGTTAAAGAATTAAAATCAGTTAAGTAAGTAAATCTAAAAGCAATCACTGCAATGGTTCATTTTATGAAATTGGTGACTTTTTTTAGTTTGATGAGCTGATTTAAAGTATTTTTTTCTACATTCTATAGAAGAAAATGTTTTTAAGTGTTGATTAATTGCATTCTGCCATCTAGTGAGGCACATTTTGGGAAATTCTTAAGCGATTAAGCAGAATTAGTTAAAATTAGTTAACCAATAAGCCCTAAATAAAGTGATGATCAGAAATCTAAATTAATAGGAAGTAACAGGATGATTGTTGTTGTGTTCAAATAAATGAATTTCTCAAGTAAAATTTGTTTTACCAACTTCAGATTATACCATGTTTTCACTTTGATCAAATAAATGCAGCCTTTTAAAAACTTGAGAGAGAAAAAAATTTGTATTCCAAACTTTTGACCAGTAGTGTTTATATTTGTACGCATGTAAATGAAAAATAAAATCAGGGACATAAATGATATGACTAAACTGATCCAAATTTTGTCATTGTTCTCTGCAGGTTGGAGCATTGTGCGATCACAGATGAAGGTTGTGCTGCCCTGGCTTCAGCTCTGAGATCAAACCCCGAACACCTGAGAGAACTGGATCTGTCTTGGAATGAACTAGGAGATTCTGGAGTGCTTAAGCTTTTGTCTGGATTGGTGGAGTCTAACTGTATAATAGAGATACTCAGGTGAGATCGTCTCGTGTGTACTGTATGTCACCTCTCATGCTCACAGTTGTGTAAGCCCGTATAAATTGGCCCAAAGGCGGTTTCCGATAATGTGTGAAGGTCTCTGCGCGCTACTGTCTTTCCGCGTGGCAAAGTAATTCGATTCCATTTAAGCTTTTATCTGACTCCATTTTATCACAACCTCAAATTTAAGTTAGATTGCCAATTGGTTATTGGTCAATTATATAATAGTTTAGCAATACATTTGATTGTTCTATTTAACTCTTTAATTATGTTTTACCCGTTGAAATTAGGAAACTATGTTGCTCAGAGGTCCTCACGTATTCTGTTTAAACGTAGGTCTCACGTACACAAGCTCGTCAGTTTTGGTCACCAAAAAGAGGTAATTCTATACCTGAATCGGTCACATTCACGCTTACACAATCAAAGATACTTTGGTATAGCCCCTATGGAATTGCATTCACTTGAATTTAATTTAACGTTTACTTCAGTAGAGGTATGACCACTACTACAGATAAGTCAACCAACTTTACTTCTCTTATAATAGCTTTGGATTGGCCATGCCGTGATTTCCCACGTACACTTATCTAAAGTAACATTAAATCAAAACAGAGGTAAGACACACCCAGATTTAAGTTGGTCAAGAAGCACGTTTGCTGCCCTAAACGGAAATTCACTTCTTGTCTTTGCAAACCAAGTACACTTGAATTAGCGCCAAATATTAGTCGTCACTAATCTGACGCAAAACTTGCGGGAACATACGAATCCGTTTAATCTGCTTGGGAAAACAATTTCAGCGTCAGTCAGAATAAAACCGTCACCGTCCAAGACTTACTTACAGAAGTTGATTTACATGGGGGCACACCCACAGCAGTTAACAAGATAACTCTAAACTCTCCACACCTTATTACCTTTTTGGTTTACTTCTGTGGGAATGAGACCTTTGTACCAGTCGCACTGAGACATTTCAAATGATACCAAAAATGTATAATACTATATGATAATTGTTCATATTAAAACATATATTTTTGGCTGAATTCAGGTAGGGATGGGTGAAGGGAATGATGTGTAAATTGGGAGGTGGTCAACTCAAGTGTGATCGTGTGGGGATAGTAATATAGCAAGAGAGTTCAAATGTTCATTTCCTTTGTTTTCTCATAGAGTAGCCCTCTCTTCCAGTTTTTCCAGTCTTACAGTTGGATTTACAAAAACTAAACTTAGAAATTGTGTGCATTGCCACACAACCTCTACCTCTCACATACACACTTTTTTTTACTGGTGAGATCAAAGCAATGAAGTGCAGTGGCGGTTCTACATTGAATTACACCCTGGGCGAGACCCCTTTCGAGCGCCCCCCGGCGCCCCCCAAATATAATTTTTGTTACCCCATTGGCAGATAATGTTTTGCTTTTTGAAGCAAAACTCAATTTTTATTTATTTCCCCAGAAAACAAGACTTAATATCTTATGTAATTTTACTACTTTAGTAAAATAACGTTATGCATCTTTATTTAAGAAATGTTTGATATTTGGACTGGAAACAAGACAAAAATACTAAGTAAGAAAATCATTTTTGCAGTGTAATAACCCTATGGTAATAACTGAACTTGCAACAGTTTTGTTGCAAAGAACAATATTATGGTGAAATTAGATCTCGTGTTTGAGTTAAAACCGAATTATTGTTAAGCATAGCAAGAATCATAGCAAAAAGGCTAACAAATAAGAGTTATACCCACCAATTAATATTGCCCCTTCATTCATGACATGGATACCATAATCATACAGAAAAAACATAGTTGCATACCTTTATCTTTCGCTCGTTTCTAAATTGGGTACCTGATGGCTTTGACCTTTCTTGTCCATCTCTTATTTGGCCCTCGACATCGACAATCAACAGATCCCCTGATCCCCCCATAACTGTCACTCACGCTCACGAGTCACGACCAGAAGTCAAGACTAAATCAATTCACCTTGGTGGTGGTGACCAAGTAATCGTTTTGTATTACCTATTTTTATTAGCCATTCAGACCATTCAGAAAAACAAAAATGTGCAGGAAATATAGAGGCCCGTATTTATAATATTATGAATGAAATGTGCGTTATCTGGAAGAAAGTCGAGGTGTGACTGATAACTTCGATAACTATATGGATCCCCCCC
>FLSR01004875.1:14553812-14564678 GCA_900092035.1 Leuciscus waleckii
ATTCCCCACACAATGAAATGATAGATAATAGAAAACCGCTTCGCGGCGCAGATTTTTATTTATTTTTTTCTGCTCGTGCCACCCCCCCCAAAATGCCGCCCCGGGCGATTTCCCGGTTCGCCCGTGCCTAAAACCGCTACTATGAAGTGAAAGAATGATTTTAAACTCTGCCTGATGTAGCCTGATGATGAAATTATGGTGTCATTGTTCTCTACAGGTTGCATGATTGTGGCATCACAGATGGAGGTTGTGCTGCTCTGACTTCAGCTCTGAAATCAAACCCTTCACACCTGAGAGAACTGGATCTGACTGATAATAAACTGGGAGATTTGGGTGTGAATCGTCTTTCTGATGGACTGAAAGATCCTCACTGTAATCTGGAGATACTGAAGTAAGATCATCTCTATGGTCCCTTTTACAGCTGCCATCAACAGGTTTTTTTTCTGATTGGATCACAATTGTATAGCATTTGAAAACATCATAATGTGTGTTAGGTGCATTTACACCTGGTTTATGATTGGATCTTTTAAAATCTGTATAAGTTAATGCTGATTTCATGCATTGTATCACATGACCTGATAAGTGGCAATGGGCAAATGTGTACTTGCATTTTAAACAATTGTTGCTTAAAACAAAAATGGATCTTTGGTATCTTCATTGCATTCAGAATCAATGCTGAGAATTCTTCATTTTCTAAAATGGTTTCCTGTCTACTCTTGAACACAAATGTATTGTTTTGTACAGGTTGCGTCACTGTGGCGTCACAGATGAAGGTTGTGCTGCTCTGGCTTCAGCTCTGAGATCAAACCCCTCACCTCTGAGACAACTCAATCTGTCTATTAATGATCTAGGAGATAAAGGGGTGACTCTTCTCTGTGCCGGACTTAAACATCCTCACTGTCAACTGGAGATACTGAAGTATGATAACTTCTCTGATAGTCACAAATTATTCTTTAATACACTGTAGTGACTCTAAAGATGCGTTTCCACTGAAATTACTCGGAACGATTCGTCCCAGGAACTTTTTTCCCTTCCCATCGCAGTCTAAAGTACCGTGAAGAGTATTGAGATTAGTCTGGTGACGTAGGACTGCGCGCAACTTTCCAGCTCCCACTGGATTTAGTCCTCCACAAGCTTAATAAATCTTGAACCTCGTCGTCTGTCATTGGTGTATTTTTAAAGGTTGTATCAGCGATTTCAGGCCCAAACATAAATTATCACATTCATCTAATCTTTCCTAACGATCCGCTAGCTGTCCGCCCCATAAGCATGCCGTCCAAAAACCGCGTCTCTGTAGGCAGCCTAGGCTCTGAGATCTGCACACAAAAACAGTTGGTTTCACCACCACTCAAAACCAAAATAAATAGTGTTCCAACCAATCACCGACAGGGGTGGGTGTTGTGAGGTTTTTTGCGCTCGTGCACGGCTGCCTATGACGGCGGCACGCGTTTTTGTGTACAGATCTCAGAGCCTAGGCTGCCTACAGAGACGCATTTTTTTGACGGCATGCTTATGGGGCGGGCAGCTAGCGGATCGTTAGGAAAGATTAGATGAATGTGATCATTTATGTTTGGGCCTGAAATCGCTGATACAACCTTTAAACTCCAATGTTGATTCAAATAGCAAACAACTCCTACTGCATGCCCTTTGAAAAAATACTACCTCGTACAGTATAGGGACTTTCTGAGGGGGAAATTTTACCTGGAACTTCATTTAGACCCTGGTCCCTGCAGTCAAAACACACAGAGTACCACCCCAAAGTCTCTAGTTCCTGGGGAAAGTTCCTGCGGTGGAAACGCGGCTTAAATCATATATGATGACTGAGGAGGAATCAGATTTTATTCTTATCAACCAAATTTATATTCTAAATCTTCTACCTTTTCAGATTAACTACCTGTACAGGGCATTTTAAACACAAACAAGCCCACACTAGTACTATACTGGAGTATGTTGTTGTTCTCTCCACAGGTTGAGCAGGTGTGGCGTCACAGATGAAGGTTGTGCTGCTCTGACTTCAGCTCTGAGATCAAACCCTGAACACCTGAGAGAACTGAGTCTGTTTGCTAATAACTTCTCAGATTCAGCCGTGAAGATGCTCAGAGAACTTAAGAATGAATATAAATTGGAGACACGAATGTGAGTAACAGACATGGGAATGACGCATTTCTTTACCTTTAAATCTCATTGCTGGTTAATGTAAATTTTAGGGTTAGATGTCAGTCGTTTTTGTTGTGGTCCTTAAAAAGCGATTACTTTAAAAGCAAATATCTTCCTTTGCTTTGAACTTTGAGTGTCTTAACTTTGCAGATGTTGTTTACGCTCAAACAGCAACATTACACACTAACTAAAGTTAGAAAATGAAATCATAATCAATCACCCCTTTAATTTGTACCTGACATACAAATGTAAATCCAATCTGAAATTATTACTTGACTAATTCCCAAAAAAATCAAATAATTATTGTTCAAAAAGTGTGGTACAAATAGTAGGTTTATTTAATTTTTCACTTGGTTTTGAGTTCTGCTTATGTGAGAAGAAACATACTATTGCTTTATCTTTATTTATATTTAAAAATGTAAATATTTGACTGTCAGCTGTAGATAACATGGTCTCTTTTACCTGTTAACACTAAAAGTGTATGCTTTTTTTTCCAAATATTATCATTTATAATTTATGTAAACTCTATGCAGTCTATATTGCTACACTGCAATGGCTTAAAATAGTATGTATATGTATAATATTTACTTGTTTTTGGTAACACTTTACAATAAGGTTCCATAGTTAACATAAAAAAAACAATTAAATAAAAAAGAAATGCTTTAGAAGCATTTATTTTTTATTTATTTAATGTCAGTTGTCAATATAAAAAAAATTATAATTTTAATGTCAATTATGTAATGGTCCTGAACAAACATTGACTAACAGTGAACAATGTAATGTTATTAACTAACATTAACAAAGATGAAGAAAAACTACAATGTTTTGCAAATGCTTAGTAAATGCATTTAATGTCAATTAATGGGACCCTATTTTGAAGTGTTACTAAGATTTTTAATTACAGTTTACTGTAACATTAGAACATTAGAAAATATTTAATAAATACTCTGTATGTATGCATGTATGTGTATATCTATACACACACAGAGAGAGAGAGAGTGAGAGAGACATGGATAGAGATAGATATAGCCTTGCTATAATGCTAAAGCGTTACCAAGACGTTTACTTAACTTTTGCACATTTTTCTATTTTTATAAGAAGATCCCAACTGACTGCCAGAATGGTTACTATGTTTTATTCTTGTTTCCATACTGTATTTTTTTCTTTTTTCCCAAATGGTTTTTGTTTAGATTATGACAAGGTTGGGTCTGTTCGGTTATTGAATTGGGGTTATATTATATCACAATTTATATAGCTATACTGCTGGTGATATTACATTTTCAAATTGCAAGACTACATACATTTGATAAATACTACAATTTCAGCTAACTGTTTTTTGTTTGAATACATTTTAAAATGCATTTCAATATTTGGTGTTCAAGAAACATTTCTTATTATTAGCTGAAAATGGTTGTGCTACGTTAAAATTGCAATGTGGTGTTTTTTTTTTAAATCAGGAGTTTGATTTACAGAAATATTGAAATCGAGATATGAAATTGAAAACAGAAATGTGAATTATTTTAATAAAAAATGTTTAATAAACATTATTAATGTCTTTACTGTCTTTACAACATTTATTGCACATTTACAATGCAAGACAGGGAGCATACCTAAATCTTTAGTCACACCTAGGGTTGCCCCCTTGAATGTGGCAAAAAAAAAAAAAGGACATCCATTCATGACAAAAAAAAATCCCAAAACAATTGCATCAAGGTCTTCAAGGACACAAATAAAGAATAATATTAAGTAAGGAACTGATCATTTCAACACAACAACTTGACAGCTCAACAATAAACCAAAAAAACATGAGTATGTGACCTTGCAACAGAACACATTTTATATTATTTTACATTTATTTGATTAGTTTATTTATTTCTAAAGAACTTGCCAGGATATGTCGGTGCTTTAACCAGTCATAACCAGATTACTCTGAACCAGTAATCACTTTTTTGACAATTCTGCAGTTGTTGGGATGACTTTTACTTTTTTTATTTTATTAATTTACTTAACTTAAATTAGGACTATATTATTATGTAATTATTATTTGTCCCATTTTTATCTAAATATATATTTAAAGTCATTAGCTGTATGTGACAGGATTATTATGATGTGTATACAATTACAGTACTGTGAAGTCTTAGGCACTTAAGTATTTTCACCATAAAAAAATTATGTTTTAAGCCAGTTATTTATATCTTTTGCTGTAGCGTGTCAGTAGGAAATATCCATTAACATTTCCATTTTTTTTTTATTAGTTGTAATAATCCAGTGAGATTTTGTATGAACAAGTGCCTTAGAGATGTTGCCACATTTCTTCTGTATTTATTAGTCTGTCTATTTTTTTGCTGTTTCTTGGTGTAAATCACCGGCTGCTGTCAGACTCCTTGTACATACAAAAATCTCACTGGATAATTACAATTAATGGCTAAATCAATGAATGTTTGGAAATGTAAACTGATATTTCCTACTGACACACTATAGCAAAAGATATAAACTGACTTTTGGTTTAAAATGGTTTAAAAAACATTTTTGCCTAAGGTTTTTGCACAGTACTATATATGATTAATATAAATGATAAATTAATAGCAACATTAATTAAGCTATAATCTGTTCATTAATTTGTCTAATGTCTAAAAATAAAATAATTACCTGTCTGCCTGATAATGTATGGAATATTATATTATTATTACATGGCTTGGTTGAATTCCAATGTAGAATGCGGTGTGTTATTTCTTGATAACAGACCACTGCGAATGAAAAACAGCGCGTTGCTATGGACGCGGAACGGACTATTTTCTTTGGCGGAAGCAATACAATCGTTTTTAAATCAATAAACTCCTTTTTAAATCAATAATTTGTGTCAAATTATTAATTTATTTTGTAGGTAGCCATGTAATAAGCGGGATAATGTATAGAGAGGCGGTCGTTATAGCGAATAACAACCCCTTCAGGCTGATTCAAGACCGCTTCGCGTCGGGGTCCCGTTCAGCCTGTCGGGGTTGTTATTCGCTATAACGACCGCCTCTCTATACATTATCCCTTACATAGATTATCCAAAAAACAATAGCCAAATCCTACTTTAGAACCACGGATGGTCGTCAGACAGTCTGAGAAACAAAGGTGCTCTAAGTGATGTTTGGTGACGTCACTTCTTGTTGACGTTTAAAGTATTGTCAAACAAAACGGAGGCTAGCTGGACCCAGAGCCATGGCTCTGGGTGAGCCTAAAGAAACTAAATTTGAAAGTAATGTTTATTTTACATTATAATGTGTATATTTTATTTAGTCTGTTACTTTACAGTGTTTTCATCTGTATGTTTATAGTTATATAATTATATATAATATTATTTAATGTTTAATATCTGATTTACGTACTGACGTATGACGCAATTGACGAGAGAAAGGGCGTGGCTGAATGATAGTGAGAAGAAGGAGAAACGAAACGAGTCGGACGAGGAAAAAGATTGTGAAGGCTAAATATTAGGATTTTCACACGACAATCCCGTATATACAGACTTAATCAGTCATTAGTATTGTTGCTTTGCTAATAAGAACTTTATTTAGCAATTATTTGTGATATTCATCCTGGATTTCACTCCATGCGCTCGTGAGGTGATTCGCGCGAGCAACGAGCCGATCGCATTCGGGAGGCGAACCAGATAGCGCTCCGGGTGACCGGAAAAGCCCGGAGTTCCTCTGTTGCATCGCGGGAGAGTGAGACAGCCGCTCGTGCGAGCTGTCGTCGGCAGTAATCGCGGGACACATCGCGTTCGGGAAAACATCAGGCCTGCAACGTAGAGTGTGTGTGTGTGTGTGTGTGTGTGTGTGTGTGTGTGAATGAGAGCGTGAATGTGGGCCCATTTAAGTGAGTTTTGATTTAAATTACTGAGTAGTTCATTGAGTATATTTGAAGACTGTGTTATTGAGTTAAACAGTTATACATTTGAGGGTGTTTAACACTTGTGAGATAGGCTAAGTGTTTGGTTTATTTTCTGAAATTGTAAATCCTTTAAACTTATTTAATTTGATATTTTATTTTATTCCAAAAGACTGATTTGAATTTTCATATTTTTATTTTATTACATTTCACATGACTCATAAGACAAGTATTTGATCCATGTCTTTATTGCTGCTGAAGGGAATGGAATACATGTGATTATTATATGTAATCACAATAGTGACACGAATACTTAACGTTACCCAGGCCCCAGCCTTTAATATAGCGGGTATCATTACTGGGGCTACAAACGCAAATATTCAAATTCAGTGTAAGGATTATAGGAAGGAATATTTTAATAATTGCACTAGTAGCCTATTTGAATTGGCACTGTGGTGGAGCAGCTACGCAAGTTTTGTAATGTGAATAATTCCAAACATTTATGTGATACAAAAAAATCTAAATTGATTTCCAAAACTTTTAGATACTTATTTTTTTAGTTGTTTAGTTATTTCCCTATGGTAAAGCACTGACAGTCAGATTTATTCAATAGTATGAAAACACCCCTCTGAATCTGCAATGGTTTATTCCACTGCTGTTATGACTTGGCCACAGTCCAAAACAAAAGTGAAACTTATCTTTGTTGGGACTCGGGCGCCATTTTATAGCCTACCAAAAAATATCTGCGTCACATGTCCAAGAAAGAATAAAGACAAGAGTAAGTACCAAATCTCATCATTAGTCTAAAAAGCATTCTTGAAGATTGCTTTTAGTTTAGTACGTATATTGGTACTAAAGCCTACCGGTAAACTGCGGTGATTCTTCACCGTACAACATCGAGCGCAGTTACAGTTCTTGGTCGACGATATGAAGCCTATAAACCTCGCTCTTATCGAATCATACTGCACGTAATCTTAATCGTTGTCCATTTTAGCTCTGGGTTTTTGAGTTTAAATTGAGCGTCAGCGTCAGTTCTGGCAGGCCAGGTAACGTTAGTCAAGACGCTGCTAATGCTATTTGCTAACAACACTGTCCCGTCAGCTGATCTGCTTCAGCTGAGCTGCATTAGCTGGCTAACTCCCCTCGCTGCTCAATGGCCAAAGCTCAAACAAGGTGCCCTATTTAAAGCACATTCAGTTTGCTCATACATGGATACTGTTCAAGAGAAAGCCTTTAATTATTTTACACGGCCCCAGCCTAAGGTTTTAGACCAATAAATGTAATTTAGGAAAAAATAGGGTTGTCAGTGTTTCTAAATTTTATTTGGGTCCATGGGATGGCCTGGATGGGTGTGGGATTTCCCGGCCTGAAATTGTGTCCCAGTCCGCCCTGCTGCTAACTCATGGGTGGTCAGGACTCATCTGATTATAACATATTGCAAATTATCCGTATATATTCGTAGATTACTAAGCATATAAATTGTTCAAATAAATCATGTGGTTTTGTTTGGGGGGATATTTTAGCTCTCACAGTCCTAAACTGTGTGAGCGTTCCCTAATGCTGCTGCTGCTGTCCTCTGACTCTCTGCTATTTCATGGTGCTCATGAAAGGTCAGAGGACTCCCTGAACAAAGCCATACCGCCAAATTTCAACTTGTTTGCAATCTATTCAATAAAAATTCTTAAATTATTTTTATTGTCTGTGTGTTCTTGACTTAATGGACCTGACAGAACTCTGTTTATTAGTATACATACTTGCATATTTGTGTAGTGTGGGTTAGTCTATTTATGTTTACCTTCTGTTTTTTACGCGCTATTTTTTTTATTTTTATTCAGAGGACGCAAAAAGTAAAACTACGAACTATTTTCAGTTGTTTATTTTGGCATTTGCTGTAAGATTATTTTTGTAATGGTTACATGATGTTCGCAATGCCTTTTTCCTATATTTAAAGCTGCCAAGTTTACCTCAAAATGCTCACCACACGTTATACCAAAGTTTCACACCACCACTTCAACTAGTAACGTTAGCTACATTAACAACTGTTTTTTTCTATGCCACCACCTCAGCAGGGAATGTAGGCTACTGTGAAACATTGAATTTTTAATCACTAAACCACTTTTATTCTTCATGCAGTATACTGCTATTTTCTGCTTGTTAAGTTGCTATCCAAGAATAAATAAATAAAATTATTTAAGTTAAAAATGTTATTAATATTTTACTTACTAGGCCTACATACAATTGAAAATAATCATGCTAGCACAGTAATTATAGTTATGTCAGCAACTCATTAATACTTTCCAATGCAGCTAACAGTCTTCAGTCCCAGCTGCAGTTCTTTATAAATGAGGGTTTGGCTGTTTCAAAAGGGGCTGGCAAAACTCATGCCAAGTCGAATCAAGTAACAGGGTGAACGCAAAACAACTAACTTATGGCTGTGGTGGATTATTTGGAAAATATGAACAAAAAGGTACCATAACAGGAACAGGAATTGGTGGACAGCTGGTGTTGTTACAATTACAATTATAATTTATAAGTAACTTTAACATGGCTAATTCAGTAATTTCTAACTTAATGACTTCAGTTTGAGATTTTTGAAGTATTAGGACTTACGTCATCCTGTGTCCCTACACCAGTTTTGGGAAGTTAAGATTTTGAAAACCCCTTCTGTATGCAGTACAGTCCTTTCAGCAAAATCTTGGTCAAAATCAAAACAAATGCTTGTTTAAAAAAAATAAAATAAAATTGTTACATGTATCTCAGTAGGCTACTAGTAGACATTTTCAAAACTCTTCAGACTGTCAGTAGCCTACAGCAACAGAGTCTGAGGATTAATCTGAGGATCAATTCGTCATTGCTTTGATATATATAAAAAAAAATGCTTTAGATGAGGATATTTTTCAAATTTTACACGTTTACATAACACTTTCAAAATTCCATAATATTTACAAAAAGAGAAATACTCAACTAATTGTCTAAAATAACACTAATTATTATTATTGTGACTTTGTGTTGGTTTAGTTTTGTGAGTCAGTGTTTTGGTGAAGGTGGAAGATCCAGCTATCCTGATACAATATGGATGACACTCAGACATCCAGTGATGAAGAAACCAGGTACTCTTATTAAAGACTTGAAATAGTAAATATTGATACACCAGTAAAAAGCCACAGTGAAGTTAAGTATAAAGATATGCTGGTTTTATATTATAGTATAATTGTAGAGTATTATCTCTCTCTCTCTTGTATAGTATTATAAATTGTTTGAGTGCTTCAGGAACAAAAACTATTCACAGACAATCACTGGCCGCTGGCGGTGTGAACGCGCAGTAAATGACACATGTAAGCATTTATGCATCTATAGAAACCAACAATTACTCTCAGTCTGCTGACACCAATGAAATGAGCTTTAAGTGTCAATTTACAGGAGATCTGAAGACATCAGCATAATAAATGAGGTGAAAACAGGAACTATTGTCATGAAATAAAGAGTGTTTTCAGCAGATCTGTTAATATTGATGAGCCTCAGACTATCAACACTCATTCAACAAGCCATTCAGGATCATCAGCAGATCATCTCACTTTATTCTGAGTGTTTGCTGTTAGAAACACATTATTTGAGTCAGGATACATGACAAAAGCCTGTTAAACTGCTCTATTGAAAGACATTACTGTTATTCCTCACAATATAGCCTAACATGGATAAATCATCAATAATGGAACAAAATAATTAAATAAATAACCTATATTTGTGAACCTCTACAGGCAAATAACTACAACACTATAATATGTCAATTTAAAACTAGTTCGACTTTATAATAACTATTAATTGCAAGAAGTAATTAAATCATTAACATGTAAAGTTTCCGTTGTCAAACTTCATTAATATTTCTCTATATTCTCATGGATGAATAGATTTGAAATTTTTCTCGTTCGTTACTCAAACGGTAATCTGCCAAAGATAAATGTTGAAAAAGAAACAAAGGTAAACATGAAAATGGCAACAGCAACACTTGGGATCGATTCCCATCAATTCCCCTCACAGATCTCAAACTTTGAGGTGCCAGCTTAGGGGAACCATAACCATGAAAGACAGAGGGTGGGATGGAAGGAATGGGAACTTGATTGGAGGCACTCTAAGGCTGCGTCTCATTTCTCTGTCTTACCCCTGACTCTTACTAGTCAGGTCCGAATCTTCAAGATTGTGTAACCCTGTAGGCATTTTTGAGGAAAAGTTGTTATACCACATTTTTAGAAAGTTCAATGTCTCCTGAACAAGGATCCACCGTATAACATTGAAATAAGGGTCCCATTTTCTTGTAATTGTTATTGAAACAATAGGTGCATTATTCACAGCCGAAACACTACAGGTGGATTGGGTAACATTTTTAAGTTATAGATATGACATAAACCTTTCCAGTTTTTCACTTACATAGAGACAGACATTTTTTGTATTACAAGTTTTCTGAAATGTCATGTTTACATATGCAAATGAGGCATACCAGTATGTGTATATACACATACTGGTATGCAGTAATGTCGCTCGGTTTGCTTCATATGAGACCGCTTCGCGATCAAGTCCCGAGGTGGGCATGGAAACACGGCACGCTCCGAGTCCCAGTGACTTCTATGGGCTGGAGTGCCCATAGAACGAGTTTCCTGGCATGTTGTTATATCAACAGATGCCTCCACAATGGGCTGGGGCGCCATGTGCAATGGACATGCTGCCGCGGGCTCCTGGACAAGACCCCAGCGCCTTTGGCATGTCAATTGCCTCGAGTTGCAGGCTGTACGTCTTGCCCTGCACCGCTTCTGTGCGTTGCTCAGGGGTCAGCACGTA
>FLSR01004875.1:14564848-14587757 GCA_900092035.1 Leuciscus waleckii
CAAGCAAAGGTTGTCTCACTGGATAGTGGACGCCATTGCTTTGGCTTACCAGCAGCAAGGTCAACCATGCCCCCTTGGTGTGACGGCCCACTCCACCCGGAGTGTGGCATCCTCTTGGGCTCTAGCGCATGGCGCCTCACTAACAGACATCTGTAGAGCTGCAGGCTGGGCGACACCTAACACGGCCTCTGGGCGACCCCCACGTGTGTAGTCCACTGTAAGCCTCTCTGAGCATGTGTCTTTCCCTCGGCAAGCCACCTTGCCACCCCTGGGTTTGAAATATTCCACCTGCGGCTGGACCCCAGTGATTCTCAATATGCAGCCCCCTGGGGTCATGTGTATTCCTAGTTCCCCCCTTCGGGCTGGGCATAATTGCATATTTCCACTGATATATGCTTCCCAGTGTACCTTGGTACCTTGGCATAATTCCAGCAGCCATTAAAAACTGTCCCTTTCATGTTAATGTTGTTTTTTCATTGTTTACATGTTTAAATATTCTGAGAATGCATAGTTTAGTTATAATGTTTAATGTTTAAACTGCAATAAATTGAGTGTCAGCGTTAGTTCTGGCAGGCCAGGTAGTCAAGACGCTGCTAATGCTGTTTGCTAACAACACTGTCCCGTCAGCTGATCTGCTCCAGCTGAGCTGCATTAGCTCGTTAACTCCCCTCGCTGCTCAATGGCCAAAGCTCAAACAAGGCGCCCTATTTAAAGCACATTCAGTTTGCTCATACATGCTTGCTGCTCGCTTCTGCTGATCTGTACGCTGGTAAAAAGCTGTTTAATTCCTTCATATAGCTTGTTTCTCAGAAGGTGGCTTAGTCATCTCTTCATAGCGCTTACACTGCAGACTGTCATAACAGTTCAAAGTCAGATAATTCTGGGTAACAGCATGTTTTAGCTATTGCAGTCTTGAATATTCATTTCAGTAACTAATTAATCATTTTTACCATAATATAAATTGCTAAATTAGGGTGGCTCAGACGACACCGTTCGAGACACTCAATTTCTGTTTTGGGGGGAATAGCTCATCTAGTCAAATAATGTGAGAGCCCTTATGCTGCTGCTGCTGCATCCCCTCATGCTGATAATGCTGTCTCTATATGCTGCTGCTATCTCTTCATACTGCTGCTGTCCCCTGACTTCTACTAATTCATGAATGGTCAGGGGACTCATCTGATCAGAATATACTGCTGCTGCTGTCCCCTGATTCTGCTAACTCATGGATGGTCAGGGGACTCATCTGATCAGAATATACTGCTGCTGCTGTCCCCTGATTCTGCTAACTTATGGGTGGCCAGGACTCATCTGATTATAACATGAAAACAGCTCAGACCTCAGAGGGTTAAGGTGACTTGACTTAAAATGTCCACATAGACATTTTAGGGGTTTCATTGCTTTTTATTTCAAGTGCATCTCAACTTCAAGACTGCAAAGTCTTTTAAAAGTTTTTTTGTAAAAGTTGAGTTGCAGTTGAGAGCACCTTGTATTTTACAGTATCCATGAAGGCTGAATGTGTTTCTTTCTCTCACCTGTTTCAGAACAGTTTCTCTCATTGAAGGGTCAGTCAAATCATTGTTGGAGTTAAACTGAATTTTTACAAATGACCTTTTTAAAGCGGGACCTAAACAAACACAGTCATACATGTAAATACATAAAACTTCAATTAACAATGAAATATTAGAAATGTTGTTTGAATCGTACAAGATTTACTTGAGCTTGCATATATTAAAGGGGTGATATAATACACCTTTTTACAATATGTACAATAAGTCTCTGATGTCCCCAGAGTGTGTATGTGAAGTTTTAGCTCAAAATACCCCACAGATATTTTTTACAGCATGTTAAAATTGTCCCTTTTTGAGGGTCAGTAAAAACACGTTGTTTTCGTGTTTGTCCCTTTAAATGCAAATGAGCTGCTGCTCCCGGCACAGAGGGCGGAGCTTCAACAGCTTGTGTGTGTGTGTGTGTGTGTGTGTGTGTGTGTGTGTTAGCAGCTCCAATTACCTCACACAGACAAGCACTAAAATGTCAGAAACTGTTCTGCCTTTTATGTTTAAACTGTCAGACAATGATGGAGAGACTCAACAAGAAGTGACAACGTTTAGAATGCAACAGGACGTTTCTGATGGTTAGTTGAGGAATTTATGTTGCTGATGTGGAGTTAACTATTTTTAATTAGCATATTTTGTCATGATAATAAATAAAAAGAATCGCTCGTGTGGGAACTGTTGTAAGATGCCTACCGAGTTACATGCTATTGCATTTGTGTTACGTACTGTATCGCATGTGAAAAGACGGATGCGACAGCTTGAGCAGACTTAAAAAATTGCTCGACTACAAACTCTTCCTCTTCTCAACATGGACTGTGTGTTTCCGGGGGCGGGGTTTATGTAAAGTTTAGGGTTAGTGATGTCACTAACTCGGGAGGAATGTGCTGTAGTCCCTACCAGACGTTTGTTGTAGGCCTTTAAAAAAACGATTTCTTTAAAAGTTAAATCATAATCAACCACCCATTTAAAACATCTGTGCTCCTCACTAGCCTGACTAGGTAAACCAATATGACTGATGTACCTTCTCCATAGACCTTCACCTCACAGAGAGTGAGTGTCTTCATGTTTCCAGGAATGATCAGATTCACATAACGTCCCTCCATCCCATCACATGAGTAGCTGTAGGATCCTCCTGCTGGAATAGCAGGAATAACAGCACATCTACAGACAGAGAGAGTTTATCATATATTCACATTCACATTTGTACTCAAATCACAAAATCTTTCAACCTCAAGAGTCTCACATGGGATTGTTGTTGCCGTTGTTCTCCAAAGAGTTTCCGATGCGCATTTACTGCCTTAGACTAAACTGAGAAGGGTCACAGCACTTGCATATTGTTGTCCTACTGTTAGTTTCACTGCTTCTATTGCTCTCATTTGTACGTCGCTTTAGATAAGAGTGTCTGCTAAATGAATAAATGTAAATGTAAATGTAACCGTTCCTGCATTGAGAGAGGTTAGGACCGCCTACCTTATTAACATACGTACACATAAATAAATACATGTAGAAATGTAGAAATGCATAAATAAATTAAGATAAATGTAGTATAACACAAATAGTACAAATGCATATCTGCATTTATTTCAGCGTTTAATTAATTAATTATTCATTTATTTATTCATTTATTTATTTCTGCATTTATGTATTTATTCATTCATTCATTTATTTGCAGTGGGTACGGAAAGTATTCATACCCCCGGTAAATATGATCAAAAATGGCTGTAAAAAATAAATCTTTCATTCAAAAAAATGTATCTTTCGTTAAAAAAATTGGCAAAATTCTAACCTTTCATTGAAGTAAAAGAATTCAAATTGGGGGGGAAATCACATTATGAAATAAATGTTTTTTCAAAACACGTTGACCACAATTATTCATACCCTTTTATTAAATACCTTTTTGCAATCTCCTTTAGCCAAGATACCAGCTCTGAGTCTTCTCCTATAATGCCTGATGAGTTTGGAGAACACCTGACAAGAGATCAGAGACCATTCCTTCATACAGAATCTCTCCAGATCCTTCTGATTCCCAGATCCATGTTGGTGCTTCTCTTCTCTTCAGTTCACTCCACTCATCAGGTCAGGGAACTGGGACACTCATGGCAGAAGCTTCATATGCTCCGAAACACATTTTTGTGTTGATTTTGATGTTTGTTTTGGACCGTTGTCCTGATGGAAGATCCAACCACGGCCCATTATCAGATTTCTAGCAGAAGCCGCCCGGTTTGGATTTTTTTATCCATTGATATTTGATAGAATCCACGATGCCATGTATCTGAAAAAGAAGTCCAGGACCTCCAGCAGAAAAATATGCCCACAACAATAAAGATCCAATGGTATATTAAATTGTACACATGGGGTACTTTTTATCCTTGTATTCACCAAACCCATCTAGCGTGTTTGCTGCCAAAAAGCTCTTTTTTTAGTGTCATCTGACCACAGAACCCTGTGCCGTTTGAAGATCCAGTCGTGTCTGACCACTGAATATGCTGGAGTTTGTTCTTGGAGGAGCGAGGAGGATTTTTCTTGAAAACCTCCCAAACAACATGTGGGGATGTAGGGGTTGTTTGATTTTTTTTAATAGGCTTTCTGACCCCAAGACTCAACTAATCTCTGCAATCCACTGTAAGCCTCTCTGAGCATGTGTCTTTCCCTCGGCAAGCCACCTTGCCACCCCTGGGTTTGAAATATTCCACCTGCGGCTGGACACCCCAGTGATTCTCAATATGCAGCCCCCTGGGGTCATGTGTATTCCAAGTTCCCCCCTTCGGGCTGGGCATAATTGCATATTTCCACTGATATATGCTTCCCAGTGTACCTTGGTACCTTGGCATAATTCCAGCAGCCATTAAAAACTGTCCCTTTCATGTTAATGTTGTTTTTTCATTGTTTACATGTTTAAATATTCTGAGAATGCATAGTTTAGTTATAATGTTTAATGTTTAAACTGCAATAAATTGAGTGTCAGCGTTAGTTCTGGCAGGCCAGGTAGTCAAGACGCTGCTAATGCTGTTTGCTAACAACACTGTCCCGTCAGCTGATCTGCTCCAGCTGAGCTGCATTAGCTGGTTAACTCCCCTCGCTGCTCAATGGCCAAAGCTCAAACAAGGCGCCCTATTTAAAGCACATTCAGTTTGCTCATACATGCTTGCTGCTCGCTTCTGCTGGATTCTTCTTAATAACGAGAAATTATCATTCGTCCTTCATCTTTTAGATGATTTTCTTCTGGTAGATTTTCCTTCCGAAAAATCTGACCTCTCTATCTCGACTCTCAAACGCACTTTTTCTGAATTAGGCGTTCCTCTCTCGGAGGAAAAGACCGTGGGTCCAGTCAAAGTCATCAAATTCTTAGGCATTTCTCTCGATTCAAATCGCATGCAAGCTTCACTCCCCCTCGAGAAATTATCCCGAATAAGACAAGTTATGAAAGTCGCAAAAAATTCAAAATCTTTTTCAAAAAGGGACTTGCTCTCTCTTTTGGGGCACCTTAATTTCGCGATGAGAGTAATTCCTCAAGGCAGATCATTTATTTCCAGGCTTTTGCCTTTCTAAATCTGCAAAAGCTCTCAGTGATATAGTTACTTTAGACGCAGGATGTAGATCTGAGCTAAAATTGTGGCCTCTGCTTCTATAAATGGAATGGCATTTCCTTTTTTCTTAATGATTTCATGGAATCATCTTTAGCTCTTAATCTGTATACTGATGCTGCACCTTCCATAGGGTTCGGGGGGATTTTCAAAAACGAATGGTTTGCGTCTGCCTGGCCAGAAGAATTGCGTTCCTTACCTGCCGGTGATTCCTCGACAGCCCTATTAGAATTGTATCCGATCGTCCTTGCATGCATTCTGTGGGGTAAACACTGGGCTAGGAAACAAATGATGTTTTTCTGCGACAACGAAGCTGCGGTTAATATAATTAATAAGAGGCGTTCATCCCTTCCATTTATCAACAGGTTCATGAGACGTCTTACATGGCTGTCAGTTATGGGGAACTATCATTTTTACTAATAACCAAGTGGCCGATTCTTTGTCTCGTTTCAATTTTCAGAAATCTCATCTCCTGTGTCCAGCTGCAGCACAATCAAGCCTGGAATGCCCGCCTTTCAGCCAAACCATTCTAGATTGAATAACCCTCTTCAATCCTATATGCATTCTGCTGTGCAGTACATGCGGGGGGGGGTTTGGCTAGTTCTACATTAAAATCGTATGACTCTGCATGGTCTTATTTCATCAGTTTTTGTGCTTCTTTATCTGTAGCTGCTCTGCCTGTCAATATATCATATATTAGTGCGTTTATAGTCCACTGCTACGAGGATCGGAAACTGCAGCCTTCTTCCATCAAAAGTACGGTCGCTGGCATTGATCCATCTGCCTCCAGTATTTTGGAAAATCCTTCCATTCGCCTTTTGCTGAACGGGATAAAAAGACAATCTCCACAAGGCAATAATAAACGTCTCCCTTTTACTCTACCTTTGGTTAAACAAATCATATCAAAATTAGGGACTGTTCGATTTTTATTTAAGGGGCCACCGGAGGAGTTTTGAGATCTGTTGTCAAAAAAGCATGCCCTCCATTCGCCAGCAATACATTTTTCTATGACCCTCCAAAATGATTGTGAAAAAAGGCATGACCCTCCCCGATAATTTATTGATTAGCCTACTTCTGTACTGCGCTTGGCAAAGATGTTCAGATAGCCATTGTTTGTTTGTTTTTTAAAACGGAAGTCATAGCTGGACAATTTCATGTTCCTAGTCACCCTGGTGTGCTAAATAAAGGTAAATATTAATGGGAATATACTTCAGAGATATTTTATTCATAAAAAATTCTAGGGGTATGAATAATTGTGGCCAACGTGTTTTGGAGAAAAACATTTATTTCATAATGTTTTTGCCAATTTTTTGAATGAAAGATTTATTTTTTACAGCCATTTTTGATCATGGTCATGATCATGGATATGAATACTTTCCGTACCCACTGTATACTTAAGTAATTTCTCATCCTCCATACAAAACTGTGTTTGTTTCCTGTGTAGAAAAAAAAAAAAAAAATTAGGAAAATGTATCTCTTGGTTTTATTAATTAAATGTTCTTAATATTTTCTTTACGACACTGAACCACAATTTTCGTAATAAAATATACACAAGATTTTTAATTATCACCTTAATTTTTTTAATGAAAATTACAAGAGCCATGATTCATTTTTTACAGTGCAGTGAATCAAACCCCGTCACTGAAGAGTTTGTGTTTTCCTCTTATCTGATCAAACCTGACTCTCAGCACAGATTCTGTACATCATCATCATCATCATCATCATCAGTTAAATATGTTCAGGAGAATCAAGGTGTGAGCAAACAGAAACCCGTGAGAAACACACACATTAACACTCCTGTGACGGGCATTTACTGCCAGAGATGATCAGAGAAAGAGTGTGTTCTAACAGTGACAGTGCAGAGACACCAGTTCTCTGAGTTTACTACTTACTAGAAGAATAAATACCTATTATAAATGCCTATTTTCTGCATAAACCCACTAAACAACAGTTCATGCTAATGTTCTGAGGATATAAAGTGATTTAACACAGTGCCAAATAATGTATATGGAAATAAAAGACATTCAGGGCATTTCCACACTTGGAGTGTCTGTGTTTCGTTCGCTTCGTTTAGATGGACTGTTCCCCCAAAGATTGGCTGTGTTTTCTTGTACTTTGCAAGAGACAGCAAGAAAAGTTTGTTACATACGGTGTAAGATGCCATTAACCTGACTATTCATGATTTAAGGATCTGCCCTAACCCTCATAGCCGGTGTGGTTTGCCACAAATTGAGCGTCAGCGTCAGTTCTGGCAGGCCAGGTAGTCAAGACGCTGCTTTGCTATTTGCTAACAACACTGTCCCGTCAGCTGATCTGCTTCAGCTGAGCTGCATTAGCTGGTTAACTCCCCTCGCTGCTCAATGGCCAAAGCTCAAACAAGGCGCCCTATTTAAAACGCATTCAGTTGCTCATACATGCTTGCTGCTCGCTACTGCTGATCTGTACGCTGGTAAAATCACTCATGTTGTTAAACGTAAAAGTACTGATTCTACTCACCCTATTGTCGGCTATGACTTCCGCCGCTGTCGAGGAAGAATGGCAAGACTCTTCTGAGGAAACCCGGCCATCAACATTCCAATCGGACCAGGGGCAGGATGCCTGCCCGGAAGATAACGCTACCGTTCGTAGGAGTTCTCCGCGGTTGGCGAATAAATCCTTGTCCCAACCATGCATCGGCGATTGGCCTGTGGCAAAAATACTGGAAACCCTTTTTACAAATGACATTCAGCCTCCGCGTGGCGCCTCTCACGAGGACCTATTTGTTCTCCTCTGCGATTCTCTAATTATTCCAGTTGTTGAATCTCCGCTGGTACCTCCTCCCCAGTCCTCCGGAAAAAAGCACACCTCGAAGCGCAAAAATCCCGAGAGGGCCAGCAAAGCCCCAGCACAAAAACGGGCCAGCTGCTCTGTTCGTCCGGGTCCAAGTGCTTTTTCAGCAGATGATCCAGTGCTTATGGCACTTTCTGATATACAATCTTCTCTCCTCGACATGTCCGCTAGGATATCAACACTGGAAACGGCTCCTTTCTAGACCTTCCTCGACCCCCCCCGTCTCTGCTCAATCGACATCCACCCCGGCTCCAACCACCGCTGCTGTCTCCGATCCGCGCCAGCCTCAAGTTGATGACGTCACCACGGAATTTGCACCTAAAAGGACCCTAGCAACCGCCGTACCTCTTTCCACTGGCTCGCCTTTTTTCCCACCAGCTGCTGCCATCTCTCATCAGCTGAGGGGACAGATATTGGCAGGTAATGATATTAACCTCGTTAAACTCTTGCTGGGCTCCGAGCTGTGTGAACGGCGTATAGTAGACTGTGGTGACGTACAGGTCGAGCTAAAAGATGGGGACCCTAGACTTTCAAAAATTCTAACTTTTCCCGAGTTCTGTACTGCATTTGGAGTTTATAGGGATGTTATTTGTGAGGTCCAACCAGCGCGCAGAGCCGAACTAGATACCTATCTGGCCATAATTGTCAATATATCATATATTAGTGCGTTTATAGTCCACTGCTTCGAGGATCGAAAACTGCAGCCTTCTTCAATCAAAAGTACGGTCGCTGGCATTCAATTCCATATGCGCTGCCTGGATCCATCTGCCTCCAGTATTTTGGAAAATCCTTCCATTCGCCTTTTGCTGAACGGGATCAAAAGACAATCTCCACAAGGCAATGATAAACGTCTCCCTTTTACTCTACCTTTGGTTAAACAAATCATATCAAAATTACGGGATGGGTGTTTTGGGCCGTACACCGATCAGTTGTTAGAAACAGTCATTCTCACAGCCTTTTTTGGTTTTCTAAGGGGTGGTGAAATTTCTTCACGCACTTGTTCATTTGACCCAAATCTCAATCTAACAATTTCTGATGTCTCAATTCATGATCACCATTTCACATTATTTTTAAAACATTCCAAAACTGATAAAAATTGTAAAGGCGTAATCACGTACATCTCTGAGTCTAATACTGTTTTTTGTCCTCTGATTTCCATGTTGTCCTATTTGAGGTACCGCCCCAGTGCTGATCCACAGGAGCCGCTGGTCAAGCAGGCAGGGAAAACAATGTCCAGAACCTGGTTTTCTTGTCACCTACGCCTCCTTTGACAATTCTGTGGATTGCCCCCGGACCACTATACTGCTCATTCTCTGCACATCGGCGCAGCAACAACAGCGCCAGCATCCGCTCCGGTTTTAACCCTTAAAGCTATGGGGCGGTGGTCTTCTGCTGCTTACGAACGATACCTCCGTCCCGACGTTCGGGCTATTCTTGACGCCCAGAAAGCCATGAGCTCAAGTCTCTGATTTGTTTCGCTAATAAACACATTTGATCATTATTCTGCTCGCGCTCTGCTCAGTATAACTCCCCTGGATGCGCTACCAGCTGTTTAATTCCTTCATCTAGCTCGCAAAATATCGTGAGACTTCAGAATAAGCATGGCGCAGATATGCAGAAGAAATTGCGATTGTTTGGAATGATTTTCACAGAAAATTCATGTGAAAAAAGCCTATATATAGCCTTTTATACAGAAATATATTCATTTGTTATTGTCTTTATTTAGGCTATTCTTTATTGGATTTATTGTCTCTTTAGAAAAAGTTATTTAATCCCTCCTCACTGATCCCTTAACACTCAGCTTCTTTTTTTATCTTTTTTTTTTTATTGATTTTAAGAATTACAATTACAGTCCGTGGGGTACAAAGAGTAAAGCCGATAAACAAACATAAAAAGACATATACATAATCAGTGACAAACTTAAAAGTTGAACAAAAATTGTTTACGGATTGAAACGCACTTTGCAGCTTTCTTATTTTAAAACCCAATATTGTGTTTAGGTATTGTAAAATATCTGCTCTTAAAATGAAAAACAAAGGCTTGTTTCCTCCAAATTTACACTTATGAATACTAAATCTTAACACCCAGCTTCCTGCAAGTGTGTGTGTGTGAGAATGACCGTGTCTTCCATCATCTTGCTTTCTGATTGGATATTGTTTCGTTTCACGTGATAATCTCCAGAGCGTGCGCGCGTTTGTCCTCGGGGTTCCCCCCACACATCAGGATTTTTGATTGATTTTGATTTTTGATTTTCGCGATCGGAGCGGCTCCGACGTTCTTCCAAGCAGGTTAGGACACTCATAACACACCTCACACCAAGGGAAAATCTGATAAGATAATCTGTTGAACCATCAAGATAATCGGGACAAAGCTAGGATTGTCGGAAGGGGGGAAATCGGCCCGAAATCAGCCCGATTATCTTTTGGTGTGTACCCAGCATTAGTCATCTCTTCATAGTGCTTACACTGTAGACCGTCAAAACAGTTCAAAGACCGATAATTCTAGGTAACAGCATGTTTTAGCTATTGCGGTCTTGAATAGTCATTTCAGTAATTAATCATTTTTACTATAATATAAATCGCTAATTAGGGCGGCTCAGACGACACCGTCGACAATTTCTGTTTTGGGGGGATAGCTCACTAGTCAAATAACGTAATGATTCTAACTTATTGCAAATTATCCATATATATATTCGTAGATTACTAAGCATATAAATTGTTAAAATAAATCATCCTCTGTATCTCAGAGGATTGCCAGGTGTGGTTTTGTTTGGGGGGATATTTTAGTTCTCACAGTCCTAAACTGTGTGAGTGTTCCCTAATGCTGCTGCTGCTGTCCTCTGACTCTCTGCTATTTCATGGTGCTCATGAAAGGTCAGAGGACTCCTTGAACAGAGCCATACCGCCAAATTTCAATTCAGGAACATCAACTTGTTTGCAATCTATTCAATAAAAATTCTTAAATTATTTTTATTGTCTGTGTGTTCTTGACTTAATGGACCTGACAGAAATATGCCTGTATATTTGCCAAACATTCTGGACCTGCCCCTGTGTGTCTAAAAGCTTCATGTGTTTCTAACAGGACTACAGTGAAGAGCAGAAGAGCAGAATGGCCATGGCCACGGTAAATATCTTGTAATGAACTCAAACGTACGGAAAGAGTGAAAGACAGCATCACTCAGCTAATAGATCTTTTCTGGCTGATGTTTCTGATATAAAAGACTGTTTGCTCATTGATCAAGAGTTGTTGGAAAGCAGTTTTACTACGGTAACAGAGCTTGAAAGTTTAAAAACTACACAAGATGTTCTCTAAGGAAACAGAAAGCTAAATACCTATAAACCTCTGAAACGAGCTTATGTCATGTGTACAGAAGATGCTTTTAGGCTAACTTAACACTTCCTTATTGTTTTATCTATTCTAGAACACACACACTCGTCGTCGCGTCTGAACGCGTTGTTGTCTTTGGAGCTCCATCGATTGATTTATAATTCTTGATTTTCTCTTTAAACTCACTTACAACAAACATTTTCTACTTTTCCTCACCTCATAGTTACAACGCGGACTGTTGAGCAGACGCGTCTCAAGCCTATTAGTGATCCAATGCCGGATACTCTTAAAGGTTACTCCCTGCACAAGCTAGAAAACACAGACATTTCTGTTGCTTTGGCTTGCTCAGTTGGGGATATTTGGGGATATTTAATTTAATTAATCAATCAACAATACTATTGATCAGCATTACCAAACGTGGACGTTCCACTAGAAACAAACATTGATGTATTGTTTTAATTTAATACTGTGAAGCTGCTTTGATGCAATCTGTGTTGTGGAAGGCGCAATATAAATAAACTTGACTTGACTTGACATTTCGAGGAATAGAGCCGTATAGTAGACGGGGCCCTAGCCTGTGTGATTGTGTTTAGCACTCCCTCCGGGAGGCTAGTAGATACCCGTTGATGGTCCAAGCATGCAGTGACCACAGCTCTGGGCGAGGATGCCAGATTGAGCCCCTGGCCTGGGAGAGAAGATCCTTCCTCACCGGTATCGGCCACGGGGCAGTGTCTGCCAACTGCATCAGGACTGGGAACCAGGTCTGGTTTTTCCAGAGCGAAGCCACAAGCAGCACTGAGCATCCGTTTTCCCTGATTCGCTCTAATACCTGAGGTAGGAGCGTGACAGGGGGAAAAGCATAGAGCGGGCAGCGGGGCCAGACGTGGTCCAGCGCATCCCTGCTTTTGGAGAAAAACTCCGGACAGTGAGCATTTTCTTGAGACGCAAACAGGTCTATCTCCGCTCTGCCGAACGTGTCCCACAGCAGCTGGACTGTTTGTGGGTGTAGAGACCATTCTCCTGCCGGAACATTGTTCCTGGACAGTCTTTCTGGTTCAATATTTAGGTGACCTGGCACGTGCGCTGCCCTGAGTGAGCGCAAATTGTGCTGAGCCCAGACCAGGAGGCGCTCCATCAGCCTGTAAAGGTTTCGGGACCTGAGTTTAGAGTTTCAGAGCTGAAACGCATTCTCTGTTGACCTTGAGGCGAAACAGACCAGAGGTCCACGCTTTTAGCCAGACCTGAAGTGGGCTCATGCAAAGCAGACCCAACTGGAGTACTGATTATACTGAGGCCATGAGACCCAGTATCTTCTGAAACTTCCTGAGCGGGACTGTAGTGCCGAGCGGAAGGATCCGTTGTGCGCTGAATATTCAGTCTGCGCTGTGGCGATAGTTGCACTGTCATAGACAGTGAATTCAGTTCTGTGCCCAGAAAAGATATCTCTTGACTGGGAACCAGCGAACTTTTCGCCCAATTGACTCTGAGACCTAAATTTTCGAGGTGCTCGAGAATAGTCCTGTGCTCTATGAGCTCTGAAAGTAATTGAGCTAGAATCAGCCAATCGTCCAGATAGTTCAAAACTCGCATCCCCCGAAGTTTCAGTGGTGCGAGCGCTGCGTCCATGCACATCGTAAATGTACGGGGTGCCAGGGACAGGCCAAACGGAAGGACTTTGTATTGATATGCCTGGCCCTCGAAGGCGAATCTCAAGAATCGCCTGTGATGTGACGCGATCAGTATTTGGAAATACGCGTCCTTTGATCTATTGATATAAACCAGTCCCCTTGGCGAATTTGCAAGATAATTTTTCTGGTTGTGAGCACTCTGAATCAACGCTTTAGAAGCGCTTTGTTCAGCTGCCTTAGATCTAGAATGGGTCTGAGACCCCCCGTCTTCCTTCGGGACCAGAAAATACCTGCTGTATAGACCCCCTTCGCTCTGAGCTTGAGATAAAGGCTCTATAGCCCCTTTGCTCAACAATGTCGCTATTTCGGCTCGAAGTAGATGTGCTACTTCCTTCTCCACCGTAGTCGAGCGAATTGTTGTGAGTAACCTCTCTTTATAATGGTCAGCACCCATTCTGACACCCCGGGAAGCTTTGCCCACGCGTTCGCATGAATAGCTAGGGGTTGAATGATATCTGGGCTATGGCCGTGACACAGCGGTGACCGGAGAGCTTTGATATGCTGTAATATTGATGCCGTACTTACGGCATTCGAGGTGGGGGGCGCGCTGATCACGGCGGGCAGCCCGTCCGCGCTCGACTCTGCTACGGCTTGTTGAGAGAGAGAGAGAGCGGGGAAAGGCTTGTAATGTCTGTTAGCGCATGTGGGCTTGGGACAGCGGGCACAATCTCTGCACTTAGACATCGCTGGATGTGCTGGTTTCGTTTTTACAGAAACTGTGAGACATGCAGTGTGTAGTGTTTGTGGGCACTGGGATGAGGGCATATTCACTACTATTAATGCACAATCGACGTGAGTCGATTTCATGTGTGCGAGCCCTGTGTGGCGGGCTGTGTTTGTGTGTAGGAATGAGCACTGAATCGTGGGCATTTTTCATAACACCATCGGCCGTGGCTGGAACACCAGAAAATACACTCTTTATGAGATTTATCTGGGTCACCGTAAAAACGGCGTTTGTGTGCAGGCAAACGGGCTGTGGAACCGGCTTGTTTTCAGCAAAATACACTGGAACAGTCACATTCACTGGAACTGAACGAGCGAGAAGCTTTGGTGAAAATACGGCCACAGCGGGATTTGAACACCGTCGTTTTCCTAGGCGGGCTAGGAAGACTTTGAGGCCTCGGGCTTTATCTCGATCCTAGGCTGGGGCCCACGTGGAGGAGGGTCTCTGGCCTGTCGACGCTGTGAAGTGGCGGCTGTGGCCGGAGGCGGTGGCTTAGAGCTACGAGCAGGCGGCTGCTTCGGGCGGCTTGCTGTAGAGCTGGAGCGTTTTGGCAGGAGGTTTTCTGTACCTCAGCGAATCTATCCTCGAAATCTTTTATGGAAGATCCAAACAGGCCAGCGGATGAGATGGGAGCGTCAAGGAACGCGGTGCGCTCTGTCTCCGAAATCTCAGAGAGCATCAGCCAAAGATGTCTCTCTGCCACAGTGAGAGAAGCCATAATCCGGCCAACGGCCTGTGCAGCAGACTTAGTGGCACGAAGAGCGAGGTCCGTGGCTCTTCTTAAGTCTGGCACGCTGATATCTTCCAGTCCCTCCTCATCAAACTTGCGTAACAGGTCGGCCTGGAAGATTTGCAGGATGGCCATAGAGTGCATCGCAGAGGCAGCCTGCCCAGTGGTGGTGTAGCGCGAGTCGTGCAGCAGGCTTTAGATGGCAGCGCTGTCTTAGCCCGCCGCCCAGCAGAGGGCGGGCAAAGTGGGCCGCTACAGCTCTTCCACAGGAGGAAGGGAACGGTATCCTCTGTCTTTCGCACCGTCCAGCACGGAGAATGCAGCAGAGATTGAGGTACACATTCTAGCTGAGAAAGGGGCATTCCAAGACTTCGCGACTTCTTCATGAAGCTCAGGAAGAAAGGGCGCGGGTCTTGAAGATGGCGAATTGCGTTCCCCTTTAAGAAAACATCCATCCAGCCGATTGTGTCCAGACTCCTCGGGCGACGACCACTCAAGGCCGAGGCTCGTGACGGCCTGCACGAGCAGACGCAACAGCTCTGACTCGATGCTGGCTCTCTTCCCGGAAGATTCGCGAGCAGAAGGGGCGGGGTCCACAGAGCCCATCCAATCCTCACTGCCCGACACCAGGAGAGAGCAGCTGTCATCCTCCACAGATGCAGCTTCCCCGTTGTCATCTATGAGGGAAGCGGCGGCAGACGGCGGCTGCTGTCCGTCAGGGACAGACCCGAGTGAAACGGACGGCGAAGCTGGCGGGCGAACCGTCGAGCTTTCGCGGGTGAGGTGCAGTCTCGGTGAAAGCCGCCAGGCCAGTCCTCAGAGTCACCATAGGCAGAAGCTCGCAGTGAGGGCAGCCGCCATCAGCGAGCACGAGAGCTGCGTGATTTTCACCCAGGCAGGAAACACAGATGACATGGCGGCCCCCATCACTGAGTGGGGCTCAGCACGAGCCGCAGAAGGAACGAGGCATCTTGAAAAAGATGCTAGCTCTTTTAGATCAAAGTGTGAGTCGCGACGGCGAACACACACAGGCAGAGAAAATGGATATGGTACGCCGGATAGCGTAGCAGGAACGGCGACTGAAGGCGGCGAGTTGTCGACCAGCGGCATCAGATGCAATGGCTCATCCCGCGGAAAGCTTTCTCGACGGCGCGGCTTCTTCCTCTTGGGATCCAGCGATGCGTGAGCTTCGCTGAAGAGATGAAAAATCAGTTTATCCAGCCCCGTGAGCCATATTTATAGGCCCTGGCCACACCCGTTTCGGCGGACGTGACGCTGAGGCGTGACATACCCTCATTGGATCTGACGTCATGAGGGCCTCTCTCGATAGGCTGGTGCAGTTGCCGCAGAGCAGCCAATAGGCACGCGAGCCGTCTTGCCCATGTCTGCGTGCTGCTGCAACGCGTTTTACATTAATACAAAATTAAGGATAATTTTTTGGATTCAGTATCTCGCGGAAAAGAGACTTTCCCCATAGCGTAAGATATTACGCAGTACGAGAGAACCTCTCGTAAGAGAACTTGTAATGCATTACTTTACTTCATCAAAAAAGTAATCAGATTACGTAATGCATGTTACTTGTAAGGCTTTAATCAGAGTTGTACCTTGACACGTCGTAGAGATCTTTGATGGAATCACATCCTCGTGTTCTGAGACCAAAGGCACACAAAGTTCAACTTGTATGAAGTTCTCCGTCTGCTGGTCGAACGGCAACAAACTCAATTGCGTTTGCAATAATTGAAGCTGTATTATATATATATATATATAATTTTATTCATTGGTTTCTGTAACGATGAGGTAGAATCAAAGGAGGAAGCAGGATCCAAATCCACATGAAGCACTGTATTTATTAAACTCAGAACTTCACAGATGCAGACATAGAACAACATTCAAAATCAAGAACCCACAAACACTGACACAAGACACAGGGATTAAATACAGAGGCAAACAAGCTAAACAAGATACACTGTAAAAAATGTCTAGCCTCTCCAAGTCAATTTTCTAGTGACTGATCACATCTAAATTTTTAAAGTGCAAATATTGTTGCAATAGTCTGTTAACATTGGCTCAATGAGAAATAATACGTCAGACTTATTGAAAAATTTAGATGTAACCAGTCACTAGAAAATGTTGACTTGGGGATGTAATTTTTTTTTTTACAGTGTAGCAAGGGGGCGTGGCTAATAAGAAACACCTGGGGAAACTAATCACCATAACAGGGAACTGTTAAACAAGGGACAAGACAGGGGAACCCAGACATGAATCATGACAATTTCTTTGTTATTACTTAGTATGTTTAATCTTTTAGGTAAAACCAAATTGTGGATATCTGAAAATCTTTTTTTTTAAATATGTGTAAAAAAAATAAAATAATAATAATAATTCAAATCTAGTTTTTCATGCCCTAAGAGCAATAAAAAAAACACATAAGAAGAAAATGACACATTACTAATAACACTCAGGACTGATAATCATCATAACATCAGCATATATTATTTTTACACTTCTTCAAAGGGATGTTTCTTAAACAATGACACTTGTACACCCAAATTTGTGGTGACATTGGTGACAAGATCAAACCTTAGCATGGTTAAATCTCAGAATACTGACGGATGCTGTCAGATGTTGATCATGTTGTTTCTGTGTGCAGATGTCAAGCGGTTTACCTTATAAAGGCATAGGGCGTGTGCAGGGACGGACTGGGGCTAAAAAACAGCCCTGGACTTTCTCCCAAATAGGCCCATCATCCGGCCATTCGCCCCTACCCGTGCGCAACAGACACTAGCCAGGATGTCCTGATACTATGCCACAATACTGTCAGACTATCAGACAAGGTTTTCACAACAAGTAACATCTCAAAACCAATGATGATAATAAAGTTGTGTTTATTAATGAAGCCTCAGCCTTCAAACAAAAACCAAAAAAATGCCATTATATCTGCAAAAAAAAACCAAAAAAATTCCATTATATCTGCATTAAAAAAAAAAAAAAAAAATGAAATGTCACTGGCTACAAAAACCCCACTTGTAATTATAAAACATATAGTTACTATATATACTATAACGTATAACTATTCAAATATAATGAAAGCAAATTTAAAAGTGCAGTAGAGAAGCCTTATAAAACTAACTTTGTCATATTTGCTGAAACTGACCCTGTGTTCAAGTAGAACTACATGAAGCAGGTAGCCCTGGGTTCAAGTAGAACTACATGAAGCGGGTAGTTAAAAAAAAAAAAAAAATCTGTCTCCTCTGGTACTAACTACAGCCTGTGGTACGATTTGCAAAAATCCACATCTGCCTCTTCAGTCAGATGCACCCATCAGGGCTAGGAGGGGTATCTAACTGCGTGTCAATCACTGATCATGCACACGCATTCTTCTCCCTTGTGGGGGCTTAGGAAACTGTTTTGGGGAGAGACTGAGAAGTTGCCGATGTTCAAGTTTTTTGGCTAAGTCCTGGATCTTCACAATCCTACCTACAGCACCTTTAATGTTGGGGAAGTAAAAGTGTCTTGAGAAGCGCACTATTCTCAGCAACTCTGTCTATTATGAGGTCATTGTCAAGGGACATGAGGATGTCCTTCTCTGTGGCCATTAACATGAATGTTTCCAGGTTTTCCTGAGAAGTTCTGCTCCTTAAGCGATTCTTGATGTACTTCAATACAGAGAAACTTCTCTCACAAGCTACCTGTGTCACACGCAGAGTGAGAAGAAATTTGTAGCCTAAGCCAAGGATGTGATAGGCATCTGTCAGGAGGTTGTACCGTGTAAGAAGTTGGTAGCAACACACTGGGCATTCTTTGCAAGATTTGCAGGTGCTGTTTTTTATTTCTGCCTCTTCCCAAACATCTGGGTCATCCTCTGCTACCCTGACTTGGTACTCCTCAAGAACAGATTGTTTAAGACGTGGCCATTGGGCTGCCAGACACTTGAGCTCACTTTGCAAATTAGCAGGAGTTGCCCTGCTATCAAACCTGAGCAAGCATTTGCTCATCTCCTGAAATGCAGTATCAGGCATGCCTTTTGAAGAAACTTCTGTAAAGTTTCTTGGATCAAGGAGAGCCAAGTCCACATAGAGGGAACCATGGGTTAAAAAGCGCCTATGGATGCTCTCTGTGACTGTGTCCATCACCTGGTTATGAACTTGTGCTTCATAGGCACTGTTGGCATTTGTGAAGCTCTCATCACTTGCCTTCTCACCAGCCATCATCTTAATTTTTCTCCTCCTTTTCTCTGGAAGCATTTCCTCCAGTTCAAGGTCACAATCCTCTTCAGACAGTGTTGTATTTGCCCACAGAACAAAAACATCAGCAGCTTTCTTCACTGACTCAAAATCTCTTGACATTTCTTCAGAGCATCTTAGTGGTCAGAACCATTCGGTGAGCAGACAAGATGTCTACACCATGTGTCTGCAGGTATTTTGAGAGTGGTGTTGTGACTTCAAAAATCCTAAGGAAAAGCTGAGCAGTTAGAACTGTTTCATATCTCCTTAAACCCTCCAAGTACCCTTTTGCTTTGACACGCGCTGTTGTTTTCAGGTTTTCCTGGCCCTGACACCTGTCCAGTGTCCTGAGGACGTCAATGTAGACACACTGGTCTGGCTTTCCAAAGGACCCAAAAATCCTCTTCAAAGCAACATCCTTGGCCCACCACCTTGTTTCTCCGATAATGGAAAGGCGCTTGTGTCGACTGTCCTGGCTTCCTTGCTCCCACACATTCATCCTTTGGTATGACTCACGGAAAAAGACCGCAATATCATTCAATAGTGAGAACAAAGATCCACTGGAGAGGGACACTTCAGTTGTGTCAGCCAGAACCAAGTTTAGCACATGTGCATAACACCATCCATGCACTTGGTTTGGCGCTTTAGAGGACAACAGTGTGGAAAAACCTCTGTATTTTCCTTGCATATTTGATGCACCATCAGTGGCATTACTGACACAGTTGCTGATTTCCAAGTTACATTTTTCAATCACATCTGCAAGCATCTGAACAAAATATTGTCCAGTAGATGCTTCACATTTCACCACAGCAAAAAGCCTTTCCTGTACTGTGTCTTTGACATACCTCAGAACTATTGAGCACTGATCTTGGGATGTGATGTCTTGCGTTGTGTCAATCTGCACTGAAAACATCCCAGCTTCAGTAACTTCTTTTGCAATAGTCTCTTGAATTAACTGCTGCACTGTAGATATGACTTTCATTACAGTTGTTTTTGACAGAAATGTCACAACAGAACCTCGACCTTTAGCCTGGGTTTGATGCATCTTCTTGCTTTTTTCTATGCACTCTGTGAGATGTTCCTTCATGCATACATCATATTTCCCAAGAAGAATGATGAGCTCTAAAAAATTCCCATGATCAAGCTCATGTCATCCAGAGTTAAGCTGCTTCAGACTGTGTCCCTCTGTAGCTAAGTCCTCTCTTGCCAATGACCTTAACTATGTCTACAATACGTTCCAACACCTGCCGTCTCTTCCGCACTTGATCTCTATGGGCCACTACTTGGGGACCATCAAGCAGACTGGCTATATCTGCTTTTGATGCCCATAAAAAATAAGCTTCAGCACACAGCCTGTGCATGTTCCTCCTTTCATGCTCCTCTACTCGTTGACTGACATGCTTCCAGTCCTGCATTCCACTTATGAAGGGATTTGTTTCACCTGGCTTGGCAAATGCTAAACAAATTGTACAATATAACGTGTGATTCTCCTCAAAGTATGTGAGCCATTTGCGGTTGGTACCATCTTTACAACTGAACACTCTCTGTAGAGACAGGTTTTTAGGCTTTTGCTGAGGGTGGTTAGCAAAAAATTGTTTCAGGCTGTGATTATCTGACTTGGGCCGTTTGAAATATTGTGATGTAGAGCATCCTGGGACATCCTCGCACTTCCCTGCACTCTCCCTGTCATCTTTTGTACTGCAACTATCTTCAACCTGAATAAAAAAAAATATTTTAAAGATAGTTTATTAGCTTTTATTGATGTTAAATAATTAGCATTGAATAACCTATTTAATATTTTGTCAATGTCATATTACACTTTGATTTATATTAAGGCTGTGAAATTATGAAAATGGCTAGGCCCTATTAATTTTGTCTTTGAAGCTTTCACAAACAACCACCAGGTCTTTGACAATTCCACAATAGTAAACACAAATATGAAAGACAAGGAAAAACTGCACTCTGATGGAAGACAGACAGAAAGTGCAAGCCAGGATTTTTTGGTTAAACTAAAATTAGTTTCATTATTTAGCCCCCTTCCTTGTATGTTAGCACGTTTAGAATGGTAGCAATGCATGCCTGATGTTTTCCCGTTTAATTCAATACCTTAGTCTTCATTCTAGCAGAAAATGTGAGCTCACTACAACCTCTCATATACAACAAAGTGAATGAAACAAAGAAATGAAAACCAATGCAATACGATGAATGTCCAAAAGATGACACCCACAGACTGTTTTTAAATGGGGTTGGATAAATATTTTTTGCTTTTAAACTATGTGTGTGTGTGTGTGTGTGAGAGAGAGAGAGAGATTTTGGTTAGATGACAGTTGTAGGCTACAGTTTGACAAAAGCACAATGTTTTGTTTTATTGCGAGTGTACACAAATATAAGCAAACACTTTGCAGTTTGAATGATGTCCTTTATGGACAAAATGATGGAGAATGTATTGTTTTTATGTTTCCACTGTTCGATCGTGGCCGCGCTCACACACACACACACACACACACACACATCACGTCTCTCTCGACTCTAACAGAAGTTCCGCATTACATTAATTTTCACGCGAGTTTTATTTATTTTTATATCGTGTATTCTCCGTGTAAATTCATGCACTGACTGAACCGTGACGCCCGTACCGATTCGGTTAAAATGAATACACGTGTACCGTTCCACCCCATGCACACCCATATGTTGATAGCTAGCTGACTATGCAATTCGCTAAGATAGGGATAAAGGCAGCCTATTATAATGTGTCCTGCTACTACTGGCACTTACCAGGACCTCTTGCTGGTGTGAAGTTAACTCTGTCTGTCCCTCCTCATCATGACCAGGCTGTGGATGCTCAGCCTCAGGCTCAGCTTCCACTTGCTGGTCCTCTACAGTCTCAGTCTGGCTAAGCGATGTAGTGCTGCTGGCAGTTGCACTGCAACCAAAAAGCTCTGTGAGCTTTTTACACTTTGCTGCATCAGTCTCGAGAGACTTGGCCCTCTTTTCTTTAACTTTTTCCCATCCACCTTTCTCCTTACGTTTCCTGCTAGCCATTCTGCCGGCGATTTGATTCCGGGAATCCGGGGACCAATCACAAACTGGCTAGTAGGCCGACTCTTTTTTTTTTTTTACACGTAGCAGCATGTGATCGTATTAGTGCCCCTGCTGCTGTTGGCTGTTCATATGGGTTATTACAATTATTTTTTTATTTATTTTTTGACGCCGGGCGACGGCCCTCGGTTGGACGGCCGTTCTGGACTTTTCCAGAACGCACAGATTGCCAATCCGTCCCTGGGCGTGTGTGTTCCTGTTTCCACTGTTGTGTAGGCCTCTGTGTGTATCACTTCCTTCCTCTCATGTTGAATAGAGTCGCAGCAGAAAGTGAACAGACACAGATCCACCCTGAAGCCGTCGTCTGCAGGTAAGAGATCCACATCATGTCTATCTGTGTGTGTTGAGTGTATGAAAGTACAGTAATTCATCACTAATGAGAGTCTGACAGATGCTGAGAAACAGCCTGAAACTTTCAGATCCTGATCAGATGATGTGCACTAATCATTTAAACAGCTTTAGTTGATTGTGTAGATGTTTGTGCTTCATCTTCACATGTGATGCATTTCATAGATTTAGTTGAATATTAATGCAATGGTTAAAGAGAAACAGGAAACTGGGATTTTTTTTTAATGTTACTTGTTTCAGAATGTTCAGAGAAAATTCAAAAGTATTCGCTAATGTTAAATGTTTCCTTAATGTTTGCATAAATACGATTTTTTTTTTGTAAACATTTGAAACTAGAACATTCAGAAATGACATTTTCATAACTTTAAGGGAACATTAACAAAATGTTAAAACATTAATATTAGCTGGGAATACAGTCTAGTCCAAACATCTGAGAGTGAAAAGGCTCACATTTGCCATTGCCATTTAATTTAATAACTTTCTTTTCCAATTCATGTGATATTACCAGTATGGCAGTATGAGAAATGGCAAACAATCATGAACTAGAAAAATGCATTTCCAGAGGAACTGCAAAGTGTGCTTGCTCGGGTGCAGTGCACTAACGTTAGCAGGTAGTGGATAGATGCGAGATGCGAGAAAAAATGCGAGAAAAAAGATGTAAAACTGTCTTTTATTTTTTAATTTAATTCCTCAATCAGCGCTGGACCGGCATTTTCTGTCTTCCGCTGAGCCCTGGCCGTAGACAGATCATATGTTTTACCCTGCAATGCAGTGGTCTGCGTTGCCTGATCTTATTCACACTAT
>FLSR01004875.1:14620900-14638848 GCA_900092035.1 Leuciscus waleckii
GACAACATAGCTCCTAGGGTCATTCGGGTACTCAAACCCCTCCACCACGTTAAGGTGGCAGTTCAAGGAGGAGATATCCAACTCCACATATCCCAAATACGGGAGGGGCAGTTTGTTGGCGGCCGTAATCCGCAACCACTTCATCGTGCTGTGCATGTCCTTATCTTCCCCATGTAAGCGCCCTCTGAAAAAGCTTTCCGTCAATGTGCTCACGTTGCTGCCCGTATCTAAAAGACACTTAACAGCTATTCCCCCTATGCTGATTTCAACCTCGGGGCATTTGCCCACGGCACGTTGCAAGAACCGCTCTTTAGTCAGAAAGCTGCTGTTTGAGCCCTGGGACGCCCCTCTCATTGCTCGGCTCTGCACAATGGAGGGAGCACGTTTCCCGGCACTAGGGCTTCTGCAGGGGCCGCTACCTGTCCTTCCTGCTTACGTGGCGTGGTGCAACTGCGGGCTATATGTCCCACACCATCACACCTTAAACAGATTGGCTGACCATCTGGGGTATATCGAGGCTTAAATTTAGCTCTTTGGGGCCTTTCCGGGCCAAAACTGGCTCTTTGAGTCGTAAGGCTACGGACAGCATCAGTTAGCTCACCGATTGCTTTTCCTTGTTGTGCCACTACCTTCACGACGTCTTGCAAGACAGCATTCAGTTCCTTTGAAGAAGATGCAGACACATTTGGGGATCTAGCAGCCTCCTCAAACCCCACGCCCATCAGGTAACGGTTTCTAGCGACGCTCGCCCCCCTGGGACGCTCCTCAGCACACCACAACAGAGCCTCTTCTCTGACCTCAATTAGAGTCACACGGGGCCGGTCCCGCACCATTTTGCGCAATTCCCGTCGAAGTACAGTGTCCCTTACCCCCTCTATGAACTGATCCCTTAACGCTAGCTGCCCATCGGGCACTGCATCAGGTGACTGTTGGAGTGCCGCGTTTAACATCGTCGACAAGACATGCGAATACTCTCGTAGATCTTCCCCTTCTAACTGCTTTCGTGCATAGAAGGCGTGTAAGTTGAGGAGTCGTCCGCTTCTCTCGGAAAGCGGGCCTCAAGCAATCAAACAGGTCCTGAGGCGTTGCATCCTCCCTCCCCACACACAATTTAACCTCATCAAGCGCTGATCCCCTTAAGTGTGACAAAATAAAGTCTACTTGATCCTCTTCACTCAATCCCCTTATCCGAATTACTCGTTCGAGTTCCTCAATAAACTCGTCAATGGTCTGACCGTCTTTACTAGAGTCACCACAGTAGGGAACAATTTGTCTTTCTCTGGGAATATAGACATACGACCTAGTGTTAACAGTGTTCAGATTAGCAAGTGTCGACATCACCTGATCGTGTCTCTTCCCAAGCTCCTTAATTTGTGATCGGAGCTGTAGGAAAGGGTTATCTCTATCATCATCATCAGCCCTAAAGGCGGCGCCAGCCTCTTGGCTATCGACCATCTCCTCATGAGCGTCTTCCTCCATACCTCTATATCTGCGTTATCAAGAGTCTCAGTCTCTACAAAGTTCACCTGCAAACACAGTCCAATGCAGCCTCCTCGTTCCAGCTGGTCCTGGCACTCTGGCTCCTTGTCCTCCCACAGTCCTTCCTGGCTCTGTGCACAGCTCTCTCTGCTGACTCTGGCACGCAATCCTCCTTGACCACTACCGTTGTTTATCTACCACTTAGGCTAACGGTATGTTCGACTTAGTTTGTGTATTTGTTTTCAAAGAAAAACCCTCCCCACAAGAGGAAACCAGCAGAAAGAAATACCCCACTCCTGGTACCAAAAAGATGTGGCCGTGTAAATGTGCACACTATATAAAACTCAAACACAACCAAACATCTAAAAAAAAGGGGTTCTTTATTTTCGACTGCGTATGAGAAAGACGCAGCGTTAATGTCTGGAGTTTCCGCTTGGGGTCAGGAATATAAACAAAAATGTATACAACGAGTTACAATAGGAAAATAACAAACATAAAAACAAGAGAGAGAGAGAGGAGAGAGAGAGAAAAAAAAGAAAAAAACTGCCAATGGTAGCACTATCATTAAAGAAAATGCATATCAGTATTAGATATTTTCTATTTTCTAGTACTGTCAAATTGATTAATCGCAATTAATCGCATCTAACATAAAAGCTTGTATATACACTGAACAAAATTATAAACGCAACACTTTTGTTTTTGTCCCCATTTTTCATGAGCTGAACTCAAAGATCAAATACTTTTTCTATGTACACAAACCCATACCATAACCCCACCGCCACCATGGGCCACTCGATTCACAACGTTGACATCAGCAAACTACTCACCCACACAACGCTATACACGCTGTTTGCCATTTGCCCTGTACAGTGAAAACTGGGATTCATCCGTGAAGAGAACACCTCTCCAAAGTGCCAGACGCCATTGAATGTGACCATTTGCCCACTCACTCAAATTATAAAAGAATGTGTGGAGTTTTGTTCTCAGGTTCAGGACATACTGAATTTCATTTAGATTTTCCGAAGGTCCCTCCTCCCAAGTTTCCTTCAGGACGTCTAGCACCCGGCGTCCATAAAGTAGCTCGAAGGGGGAAAACCCCGTGGAGGCTTGTGGGACCTCGTGTACCGCAAACAAGAGGTGTTCCAACCACTTATTAAAATTTTTGGCGTCTTCATGAACGAACTTACGAATCATGTTCTTTACCGACCAGGCCGTCCGTTTGTGGGTGATAAACGCTGGTTTGAATCGATTTAATGCCCACCACGTTGTGTAATGTACGTGACACAAACGCTGTGCCTTGATCAGTGAGGATCTTTCGGGATCCCCACTTGGGAGATCAAACAAAACAGTGCGTCTGCGACACTCTTGGCAGAGATGTTGCAGAGCACCACAGCTTCTGGGTATCGCGTTGCATAGTCCACTATCACTAATGCAAAGCGATGCCCCTGTGCAGATCGTTCTAATGGCCCGATGAGGTCCGTGCCAATTCTTTCGAAGGGGACCTGCATTAATGGAAGGGGGTGAAAGGTGCTTTTGGGAGGCCGGCGGATTTACCAGCTGACATTCACGACAAGACGCGGACTATCTGCGTACGTTCTCGTGAATGCACGGCCCAAAAAAACAAACCATGAGACGATTTAATGTTGTTGTTTGTCCAAAGTGTCCCGCCATGGGATTACCATGAGCCACCTGGAAAAGCATTTCCAGACGGCTTTTTGGTACTAATTACTGGGTTGTATTTTGTTTGGTCTGAGCGTCTTGTGTCACTCGATACAGCCAATCTTTTAAAATAGCAAAATATGGATAGGAGAGCGGACGAGCAGGTTGGAGGAGTTGACCATCGATAGAACGGACCTGGTCAAACGCATGTTTTAATGACTCATCGAGTCATTAAAGAATCGAGCTGGTACCAGCCAGCCTGACGGGGGGCAGCCTGTGGGACATCCGGGACCCGGATCATTGTCCCCACCTCCATCACTGGACATCTGTCAATGAAATGCCCCGGGTCCCCGCAACGACAACAGGCCGGCCCAGACTCTAGTGGTAGGAAGTGGCTCAAGCGATTGGCGTGAAGAGAGCAGGGGAGATGAAGCGGCATTGGTCGGAGCTCGCGGGCCACCAGCATAGTCCAGGCTGGGCCCACCTCGTCCTCTGGGGGAGAGGAATGGGTCGAGGGGAAGAGGTAGGGGAAGAGGGAAAAAAAAGAGAAGAAGGAGAGAGAGAGACTGCTGGGAGGGGTTCGCCGACCCCTGGGCACGCCACCATATGATCCTCCGCCAGCTGGATGGCTGAGTCCAGCGACGTGGCACTGGCCAGCACTCTTCAGAGCTTTAACACAGTCCAACTCTTTCCACCAGCACTCTTCAGAGCTTTAACACAGTCCAACTCTTTCCACTGGTTTTCGCTCACGAGTCTCAGGCAGTCCCTCTCTGCCGCTTCACGTCTCCCAGGTGGCTTTTATCCGGTCTCTTCACGCAATTACTGAAATGAGACACAGGTGTTTGTCATTTGCACTTGACCCACTTACGCACTGCTCGTCTCCTTTCTCTCTCTTCCGTCACAGACCTCGCTGAACCACGCCCCCCTTGCCACACTCACATTGATTTAAAAAAATGTCAAAAAGAGGTGGTGATCTCATCATGTTGCAAGTGGTCATTGCTGTAATGAAATAATGCTCATGTTAACCACCATTCTACCATAACCATCCTATAAACTGTATAGACAAGAAGCTCATAAAAATACACTGTAATGCATTTCTTGTATTCTAGCCATGTAAACAATATTGATGGTTTATGATTTAAAAAAAAAAATCTATAAGTTCAGCGATACAAATGTTCAATAAATTCAACTCTATAGTTCAGCGATACAAATGTTCAATAAATTAAACCAAATGTCACAATTCTGGATAAGAAATTATCAGCACATGAGATAGTCATATTAATGAATTCAGCATGAGCAAGGAATGTGAAGAGTGTAAGGGGAATTTTCAGACTCTCTGGACAGGATATCTGGATTTCAGCTATGACACTAGAAGGAAAAGCTAGGTCAGAAAGGAGAAAGAAAATATAAAGGGAAAAAAATAAAAACACACCTATGCATTGCCTTTAATGCATTGTTAGCTAACTGCATGATTTGTATATGTATATTTCTGAAATGCATAACTCAGACACAGTCACCTCTGATAACAGATCACTCTAAATTGTAATGTAGACACATGCATTTTTTGTAAAGCTGCTTTGAAATGAGATGTATTGTGAAAGCGCTATACAAATAAATGTGAATTGAATTATATTTGGATGCCGAGGCTCAGTGCCTTATTTACATTATACCTTCCAAATTATATAGATAAAAGGTGTAGCGGCCTTGTGTGAGGCTGGTCTTACAACCGGTCAAGATGTGTTTGAGAGTCGCTGGAGTTGGGCAGAGGGCACAGGTTGGGTCCTCGCCACACCACTGGTGTAGGTTTTTTGGAGATGGGAGCACATCATAGGTGGCTCTGATGAGGAAGCTGATGTTGCTTGCCTCCATTTCCCAGAGCTCCCTCCAGCTGAGCAGGCCTCTCCAGACCTTCCCACCTCATCCATTGTCCCTGCTTGGCAAGAGAGACTGCCTTTGCGCTTCTTTCCGCCTCCTCCTGACAGCCCACCTCCTCGACCACCATTTTGGTCAGTCCAGTTAACAGGGGTGGAACAGTATTGCTGTTGTTCTCGGCAGTTCTGCAGTTTTGTGGAGCCGTGTTCTTGTGTGTTCCTTCTTCTTGCGAAGTTTCCTCAGGTTCTCTGCTCTTCGCCAGGTTGCCAACCGACACTTGATGTCCCCCTGGAGTAGCATGAGACCCTCTCTCTCTGCATCAGAGGCCTTCTTCCACTGCTTTCTCAGCTGCCTTTTCTCTCTCTGATGAGACTTGTGTTCACTCCACAACGCTCTTCTCCGTAGTGGTAAACGATGTGGCCCATCCTTTCCAGCTTTTTCTCTGTTGTGCCCGCTTCTTGCTCCAGGATTTTTGTCAGGTCGTTGTTGACTATTTCCCACTTTCTCTTTTCAACAGCTTTGGGCCACTTCACACTCGGTCTTTGCCTTTTGATCTTTTCCTCCTTAGGAGGTCTCTGTGGTTGGGTGGGTTCCTCCACTGGCATTTCTGTGCTTGTATTATCCTCCTCAGTGACAGGGGTGCTGATGCTCTGCGAACTTTGGTTTTTATTCAGTCGCTGTGCTTCAATCGACTGATTTGACTGGTTGCTTCGTAAGAAGTACTGGTCAATGCGAGGCCCTTATCTCTGCTCTCTCAAGCACCCTCTTTCCTTGGTGGGTCCTCAACCTCCTGAATGATGTTATTTTCGCCCAGCCACAGGTGCATACTTGAAGTGAGTGTCCTGCTGCTGCTGTGGTTGCCTCATGTGCCGTGTTCTTGCTCGTAGTGTTTTTTCTTTAGATAAGGGAGATAAGGGGATCTGCCAATATCCTTTTGTTAAATCCAGTGTCGAATAAAATCGAGCGGTACCCAGCCGATCAAGCAATTCGTCAACCCGTGGCATTGGATATGCGTCGAACTTCGACACAGCGTTCACCTTGCGATAATCTACACAGAACTGAACCGAGCCGTCCGTTTTAGGTACTAAAACTATCGGGCTCGCCCAATCACTGCTGGATTCCTCTATTACTCCCATATCTAGCATTGCCTCCAATTCGCTCTGAACTACCTTTTTCTTATGTTCAGGCAGGCGATATGAACGGCTGCGCACTACCACGCCCCGGCTCCGTCTCAATATGGTGCTGAATAAAGTCTGTTCGGCCAGGCAGGAGCGAGAACACATCAGCAAAATCTGCCTGAATTTTAGCCACGTCAGTGAGCTGGAAGGGTGAGAGGTGATCTCCCCCTGGGGCCAGCACGAGGGATGATTTTTTGAGTTCGCCTCTGGCCCGAGATCTTCCTCTCCGCTCACCCCGTCGCCAGCATCACTGACCCACCTCACTCCATTTTTTGAGGAGATTGAGATGATAAACCTGATGTGCCCTGTTCCTGTCTGTTCGAACCACCTCATAATTGAGATCCCCAACATGCTGTGTGACCTCAAAGGGTCCTTGCCACTTTGCAAGCAATTTAGAGCTAGAAGGGGGGAGCAATACAAGCACTTTATCTCCCGGTACAAATTCACGCAGTTTAGTTCCCTTGTTGTACAGCCGGCTTTGTTTATCCTGGGCCTGTAACAAATTCTCCATAGAGAGCCGCCCCAACGTGTGGAGTTTTGTTCTCAGGTCCAGTACGTACTGAATTTCGTTTTTGCTGTTCGAAGGACCCTCCTCCTAAGTCTCTCTAAGGACGTCCAACACCCCGCGGGGTTGGCGCTTATAGAGAAGCTCGAAAGGGGAAAACCCTGTGGAGGCTTGTGGGACCTCGCGCACAGCGAACAAGAGGGGTTCTAACCATTTGTCCCAATTTTTGGCGTCTTCTTGAACAAACTTACGAATCATGGTTTTCAACGTGCGATTAAATCGTTCCACCAGCCCGTCGGTTTGTGGGTGATAGACGCTGGTGCGAATCGATTTAATGCCCAACAACTCGTAAAGTTCGCGAATAGTTTGTGACATAAACGCCGTGCCTTGAACGGTGAGAATCTTTCGGGATTCCCACCCGGGAGATTAACTGAAACAGTGCGCTCGCTACCCTCTTCGTGGAAATAGAGCGCAGCGGCACTGCCTCTGGGTATCACGTTGCATAATCCACCAAAACTAATGCAAAGCGATGCCCTCGTGCTGATCGTTCTAATGGCCCGATGAGGTCTATGCCAATTCTTTCGAAGGGGACCTGCATAAGAGGGAGAGGGCACAATGGTGCTTTTGGGGTGGCTGGTGGATTTACCAACTGACATTCCCGACAAGACGCGCACCACCTACGCACGTTCTCGTGAATGCCCGGCCCAAAAAAATCAGGTCATTAGACGATTAAGTGTTGCTGTTTGTCCCAAATGTCCGGCCATTGGATTACAATGAGCCGCCTGGAAAAGCATTTCCCTACGGCCTTTTGGTATTAACAACTGGGTTTATATATATATATATATATTTCCTGTTTCTTTTCATTTTGTGTTTGATTTTGCTTTCAGTCTTTTTGTTTAGTTAAGTTTTGCTTTGAAAATCTCTGAGTGGAGTTAAAGAGGGAATATGCTTTTATAAATTTCATTATATTATACTTATTTTGATATTGTATTACACAGCCTGTTCTCTAAATAAAAGTTCCTGCATCATCTACTAAAATACAGATAAATAAGTCACTTTTGTCTTAGCAATAGCTCCAATGGGATCAAATGTAATATTTTTAGTTAGATGAATACAAGTGAACATTATGGATGACAGGAGGACGGGGTGAAAGTCTAGGGCCATCTATTGTCTGAAATAAGTACTGCATCGTAATAAAAGGCCTACACCTTTTGTTTTATCAAATAATTTTATTACATTTGCTCTTTTTTTTCTTTGAATCATCAGTCAAATATCATAATTCTCTAAATCGTTGGTCTGTAGGTGATTGTAATTTGAAACCATTCATTTTAGTTACATTTATATTAACCTTGTTAAGCTCAAATGTTCAAGCCTGTTAGGGGGGAAAAAAACATAAATGACCTGCAAAATATGTTTTGTTTAATGCCATGCAATCTGCCAAGGCAAAGAGAACAATGGTTAGAAAAGCATGAGTCATATCCGCCATACGGAGATATAGCAATAGCTAAATAGCATTGATTATGTTGCAGTCCAGAGGCTCTGAACCCACCTGAACCTTGTCAATGTCCATTTCTACTTGGCAACTAAAGTACAAAACACATTGTGCTGTCATCATCTGTTGCCTTGTTACCAAAGCATGCTTCCCTGTTCATCCAGTGCAGACATATGGTGAAGCTGGAGTAATAGCTGCAATTTAGCTTATAGAGGACATTACACAACATGATCTTTACAAAGAAATGACTAACAACATTTATGGAAAACTGTTGAGACAATAATAGTTATTCAAATACAGTCATTGTGAAGAGAAAATGTGGGCAATCTACAACCTAACACTTGTGGAGGGTCACGGGGATGGTGGAGCCAGTCTATCAAATACAACCTAACCATAATATGTCAAAAACATGGGTCATATTTCAGCCCAGAAATACAAAAAGAAGAAGAAGAAATCATACTAAACAGCTTATTTTACGACCATAAATATGATTTATTATTTTTAGCACATTTACTCCCCAAAATTCTTAATAAATAAATAAATGACATTACCGTAAAATAATTATAAAATAACTTATTTATAAATATATCTGATAAACCTAACTTAGAATCATGAAACACGGGACGTGATGGTATGCTGTCCATTGTGCCAATGGATGGTATGCACATGAGGTTTGCCTTGATGTTGAGCGTCGCATGAGGGCTGTATCTCAGACATGGTAAAGATGTAAATTTCAGGACACATCATCAGTAGGTACCTTTGAATCAGGGGGTGTTTCGGCCTTTCAACACTAGACACTCTCATCAAAGGTGGCCAGCTACAGGGTGATCAAACTGAGCTTTTTTGCCATGCCCAATCATGAGAATTGCCTGGTTGTTTAAATGGCGCAGCCCACGCGACTATGCAAGGCAGGGGGCGTCCTCTTCCCTGCGTCAAGCCTAGAGCTGCTGCATACCTTGTTCACCCTCCTCCTGGAGGGTTGTGACCTGGGTTCTCAAGTGGGGTATGGGGTGGATTAGTGAGCAGGTCATGTTGATGCTCTTGGAGCCCAGCAAGGGTCCTTCCGCTTAATCCATATCCACTGGCTTCTTCTTTCAGCCACTTCAGAGACTGATCTAATTGTTGCAGAGCCTGTCCATGGATGCCAAGGTCTTTCAGCAGTCTGCAGGCCTCTTCTGTGAATTCTCCCATGGGACAGTGAGCTCTATGATGTAAACAGACTTCAATGACGGGGACCAGAGTACCAAGTCTGGCCTAAGGGTGGTGGCTGCAATCTCGGGTGGAAAGATTAGTTGCTGGCCGATATCGACTAGCATCTTCCAGTCCCGGGCCATAGCTGGTTGTCCAGCTTCTGGTTTGGTAGGGGGATGGTTGGGCTTTTTCTCTTTCCCTCTCGGATGAAGGGTGGGGCCGTGATGGAATTGGTTGCTCTCAGGGGCAAGGAGATGGTGGTATTCCTCTTGCTCTCAAGAGCTGCTGCCAGACTCTTGAGGACCTGGTTATGCCTCCAGTTGTAGCGGCCTTGTGTAAGGCTGGTCTCACAACCGGTCAAGATGTGTTTGAGAGTCTCTGGAGTTGGGCAGAGGGCACAGGTTGGGTCCTCGCCATACAACTGGTGGAGGTTTTTTGGAGATGGGAGCACATCATAGGTGGCACTGATGATGAGACTGATGTTGCTTGCCTCCATTTCCCAGAGCTCCCTTCAGCTGAGCTTTCTCCTCTCCAGACCTTCATCCGTTGTCCCTGCTTGACAAGAGAGACAGCCTTTGCGCTTTTTCCGCCTCCTCCTGACGGCGCACCTCCTCGACCACCATTTTCCTCCTCTCTGAAGTTGAGGCCTTATGCCAAGTTGGCTTACTTGCTGCACTGCGTCAGTTGGTGTCCATTTCCGTCCAGTTAACGGGTGGAACAGCATTGCTGATGGTCTGGTCTCTGGAGTCTTTCAAAGTCATCTGGAGTCTTACTTTGGGCACTTGTACTCTTCGGTAAGGCTCGTGATAGGCAGTTCAATGACCCCTTTGCCGTAGAGGCTGATGTTAGTCAGACAGCGTGGGACACCGAGCCATTTCTTCACGTATGAAGTCATGGTTCGCTCCACCTTCTTCGCAGTTGTTATTGGGAGCTCGTAGATAGTGAGTAGCCACATTACCCGAGAGAGAAGTCCAAATTGCAGGCACCAGAGCTTGAGCTTCCCTAGGGTCCTGTTGATGCTTTCCAGACTGTGGGTGATGTCCTGCCTTACTTGCTGCACTTGGTCTTTGTCCCTGAGGCTTGCGTTGTACCATCTGCCCAGGCTTTTGACAGGTTGCCCAGACACTGTCGGTATTGGGTCGTCACCAATGCAGAACTTCGTTTTTTAGCAGTCCCTTTACTATTGAGATGCTTCGTGACTTGTTCGGTTTGGTTTTCATCCAAGCCCACTTGATGTTCTCCTGTAGTTTTCCAAGTAGCCGCCTGGTGCATGCTGCAGTAGTGGTCAGAGTGGTCATGTCATCGATGTATGCTCGGATAAGTGGAAGGCGGATCCCGTTCTTAGTTCGCTCACCCCCCACCACCCATCTTGAGGCCCCGATGATGACCTCCATGGCCATTGTGAAGGCCAGGGGTGAGACTGTACAGCCTGCCATGATGCCGACTTCTATGCACTGCCATGATGTTGTAAAGTCGGCTGTTGTGAAACAGTTGCAGGTCTTCGAAGTAGGCTTTTATTGAGTAATATTTCACCGAAAAATTCAAATAAGAATAATAGAATATATTATATTTAAATCGTGATAAAAATTGTGAAATGTAGGCCTCTTAATTGAGAAATTATTGATGCAAAAACTATTTTACTATAATTTTCTTTAAGCAATTTATATATTTCTTTTAATTTTGGAGTGAAATATGACTTCAAGAATTCTTCACAAGAGTATTAAAAACTTTTATGTAGCTCACAGCGAAATGATGAACTGAGACAAACATACATTAGCATACTAACAAATAATTTACATCCATTTACATCTAAATTTGAAATTCTCTCTCGCGCTCCCTCTCCAAAGGTCGTGCTCTAATCAACTTTTTTTTTCTGTTTTAAATGTTGCCATTATTTATGTTCTGTGGCCTGTCAACACACTGAATGACAGATTAAACATCTCTGTGAGACAATGTACACAATGTGCATACATGTGGGATTTTCCCACAGCTTATGTAAACAATCCTTCATACTAGCTCTTCTCCGCATGTTTACTCGTCTCAGCAGTAATAAAGAGTTTTCATGAGTCTGTCTGAACGGATGTGAACATGATCATGTGCAGAGCTCAGAGTGTATATAGGGGGTCATGGGACAGACATGGCTGTATATGACTGTGTGTTATCGGTTATATACATGACCCATGACATCACAGAACATGAGTGAACATTTGCCCTATAGAACTTCAAGTAGCCACTAATTTTCCATGTTGGCAATAGTTTCGGCCTACTGGTAAATCATGAAATTAGAATCGCTTTCGAACAGTGTGAAGAAAAAAAACTTTTTAATTATGCTATTTTAAAGGTTCCTAATTTAATTCTGAAGGTCTCCAACAACAGATTTACATGCATCCAAGGTCATAAAACACTTTAATTAAAAGTACAAGGCAACGTACTTTCTATTAATTAATTACACAAAAACACAGCAAGGTTCTTAAACTCTAGTTTTAGAAAATGGAGAGCAAAGAAATTGCTTTTTATGTTTTTAATTAATTTATGAAGCCACTGCAAACATATTATATTGTTATATTATAATGCCATCATATTCTGTGCAGGCAATTAGCTTGTAAATAGAAAAGCCTGACAATGCATTGCTAAATAAATACCTTTAAGTATTGTGGTATTCCGCAATGTTGTTCACTGACACGCTACCAACTTGCAAAGATCGGGGCTTAAAGAAAATCCAGAGCTTCCCACTCGTATTTACGGCATTGTGGTGGCGTTCATGTTCATGTGCATCGTAATTACGATCTTTACAGATTCTCACAGATTGAGACATTTTGGTCTTTAAACCCCTCATTCAAAATATCCTCCATAATTAAACATTCAATGATATCTGCACATACACTCTCAACACTAGTTATTATTTTGCAGTAATCACCGGCTGACTGCACAGTTTCCCTTATATATCAATGATAAACAATGATGAATTGCTTTTATGTTCGCCAGTGAAAGGATTCTAGATATGTACAAGTATCCACCCATCTATACTTCTTATATGAAAGCAGAGATTGCATATGTCTCCTATTTCAAATATCTGAAAAGATTGACATCACGCAGATATAATAAAGTTATTCCACCCTCATAATTGGTGTGACTGACTGCAGCCTCCCTGCCTCCTAGTATCCAGCAAATACTTGTTGTGACATGGAAAATGTCTTGCAGATGTGTAACATTTTCTTCCTTTTGAGAATAATGGCTATTGGTCAGAATTACACATTCCACATTTTCACTGTGGGGGTGTGAGGGAGGGGGGGACTATTTCTTTAACACGTCTAGACCTTATAGCTGGGCATGTTGCTATAACTATCTTTGAATTATGAAATATTAACCCTTATATAATATATGATAATGTCCCTAATTCTTAAGTATGAGAGCAGCCGTATTAGTGATGCTTGCTGTTGCAAATTAATGCTATAAAATGTTGTTTCTTCATCGTACACAAGAGGGTGCCATTGAGCTTCACATGTAACTGCCTCATGACAGAACATTAATATATCCTCAAATTTGACTATAAAAATTGTGCATTTGTTACTCTGATCAACACTGGTCATGCTCATGTCAGCCTTCAAGATTTGGTTTGTGTGAGAATGTTTGATCACAGATCTCATCCTCAGGGCAAGGGTGAATTATATTTTGACTCAGTGTATTTGTGTGTGTGTGTGTGTGTCTCTGGGATGTTGAATTTGGCAATTGTGGTGGTGTGTTCTTGGCGTGAAGATGCTCGCAAGTTTATGTTAGCAGGTCAGCAATCCAGGAGGCCACAATCCACAAATACCACCGGAGACAGACTGGAGTATTCACTCATACCTCCACCTCTGTATGAACTGCTCCAAAATCTACATTTACTCATTGAATAGGCTCTGGCTTACATTAACCAGGTGTAATATGCTTCATAAAGGATTAATGGTGGAACTCTTAATGTGTAAACTGCAGCTTAGTAACACACAGCAACTCCCTGACAACCACCCAGAACCACATAGCAATACCATAGCAACCACCCAGATCATATCAAAGTTATAGAATGAAAATAAAGTCATAATTTACTCACCGTGGTGTTGTTCTAAATGCTGCTTCTAGGCATTGTATTTCACGTCGCATTTTTGGGTCGCTTTGGGTGCTCGAGCCCCTGCCCTATTTCAAAATTAATCAAAAGTGCCCTTCTCAAACAAATATCAATGACAATATTGTGGTCAATAAAACAAAATGCATTTGATTATAATTAACATGACAATGTGTACAAAACTAAAGTAACCTAAATTCACGTTTATTTTTACGTTTCTGTCAGTCTGAGGTGTCGTTGCTATAACGCGTTGCGTCACTTGCGTCAAGTTGCGTGTGTCTTGCTTCGGTCTGGACTGAAGGGTTCAGTCTCCGTTTTCGAGGGTCTAAAACTCCGGAGTAGTGTGTGGACGGCAGGCATAACCGTAGCAAAAGTTATGCGTTTTAAAATGAAAATGCACTATAAGTGTCAACGTAGATATCCCACAGTCTGCTCGGGAAACGATGCCCTCGAGCCAAATATGATTCTTACAGTGAGTATATGGTTCGACAGCAGGAACTAAAAATAAACCGAACAATTTTTAACTTTTTTTTTTCCTCAATAATAAAAGGTTGTGTGTCGATTCAATAAAAAATCCACACATCACATATTTTAAAATATGACATAATTAATTGAAGCCTGTTTTCATGTATAATACACCGACCAATCGTCATCTGGCACAACAAGTTCAAATTTCATTGGACAATGTGAAGTGGAGCGGTAATTTTTCGGTCATTTATAAATAAAAAGTTGAAATAAATTAAATGGACAGACGAATTTACATTTATGAAGCGATCTGAATCTGCGTCGTTGAACTCATGGATGTTAATTGACTACAAAGCACTGCACAAAACCAGTACCAAAAGTAGCATTAATGGTAAGTAGCCTATAGTATTCAAGTCACTTGTATTTAGTTGATACACCGTTTACCATTTGATGAAACTATCATAGTTTGTTATATGAAGCCCAGGCCTATTATGTGAAGTGTAGGCTGACAACAACACGCAAAATGATGACTTCATTATTTTAACATTTTCGATAATTTTGCAGCAACGGTATATTAGTAGGCTACAGTAGGCCTACTACTGGTCAATAATTTGCACAAACATTTTTTTTTTTTTTTTTTAAGAACTCCCTTATGCGCATTAAGCACTTAGTAAACACATAACAATGCCATGACAACACTCCACAACAACTTTATTGTAATGTTTTCAAAAATGATTGTAGGAAATAACACTTTTATGTTAAAATTATGTTAAATCTCAGTCAGTACAAAGAAAATCCATTTCAATGTTTTTTTTGTTTGTTTTTTCTCAAAAAGACAAATGTCAGTAAATAATTATGTGAAGCCCCATCCTACATTCCAGCTGTCAGTCAAAAGTTATTGGTTGCGATTGTGCAACTGTCTTCAAACAGACACATCTCAAACTCTTCCAGCCTGTATTCTGTCAGACAATGACTCGACGTGGGCCAGACAGGCTTCTGGAGATTGTTGCAGGATGCAGTGCTGGATATGTGACCTTCTCAATCTACCTGCTAAACTGTGTGACTCTAACTCTGTGTGAGGGAGGACGTACGCTATTTTTACACAACGACAAATTGTGAAGGAAATGAAGAGAAAGGGAGGGCTGAGAGTGGACACTGAGGCCTGTAAACCCCTTAAAGCAAGACCTGTAAAAGAGAAGTTACACCAGTGAGATCTCTTAAACATCTCAAACACTTTTCCTAGATTAACTGTAGCACAAATGGAGGCTTTTTGGTGAGGTTTTCTGCTTTCTGATACTCTAGAGTTTCAGAAGAGAACTCAACAATCTGTTAATCAGACAGGCTAAATCTGCAATCAAAAATCAAAGATCTCAGTCAGTATCCCAGCTAACAAAAATATATTCTAAGAATGTTTTGCCAATGTTCCCATTAAGTTATGAAAATGTAAATCCTGAAAGTTTAAAAATGTCTGTTTTTAAAAAAGTTAAAGTTTTTTATTTTATTATTATTATTTTTTTATTATGCGAATGTTAAGGGAACATTCCATTTTATAATTCTTGAAATATTATGGAAACGTTACTTTTGAATTTCTTTGAAAACAAGTTGTAGCATTTAAAAAAACGTTAAACAAACGTCCAACTAAAACATTTAAGAAAAAATGCTCCATGAACAATGTATAAATAATGTTTTTGTGCTAACGTTTTTAGAACATTATTAAAGACTAGATAACTCTGAACAAACGCTATAACGATTAGCGTTACTGGAAGAGTTCTGTGAACGTTCCCAGTTAGCTGGGATATTTCTCATTATTATCTGGGATTTCTCTCAAACTATCTGATCTGTTAAATCAAATTGTTGTTATTTGATGTATTTTATAATGCTATAGTCTTGACTCTTGCCTAATCAAACAATTTTTTTTATAATTGAATATTTGATTAGGGTATAGGCTGAGCTATCAGGCTAATCAGTTAGTGTTATGCTAAGCTAGCATATGCTAACCGGTTAGCTTACAAAACCTAATTAAACTTAAAAACGAATAAAGAGCAAGAACTACTTGTTTTTACATAGTTATATAGTCTTGACTCTTGCCTAATCAAACAATTTTTTTTATAATTGAATATTTGATTAGGGTATAGGCTGAGCTATCAGGCTAATCAGTTAGTGTTATGCTAAGCTAGCATATGCTAACCGGTTAGCTTACAAAACCTAATTAAACTTAAAAACGAATAAAGAGCAAGAACTACTTGTTTTTACAATAGTTAAATGCTACTATATGTTATGGAAAAATCTTTCTATAACAGATATAACAGATATTTCAGAGATTGTGCGTTCTCTCGCAAAAGTTTTGCATTCCCCCGAGAAACTGCATTAGCTCGCAAAATGTTTGCGTTTTCCCAAGAAACTTTGAGTTCACTTGCAAAACTTTTGAATACCACCTTGCTCAGTGATATTTAGCCACTTTGCTCAGCAACTATTTCTTGAAACTGCTGAAAGAAAAACAGGACCACAGAAGAAGACATTTTATGCTAGTCTGCAATAGCGGCCCTTGTGGGAACATTGAGAATGTTAAGGTGCGATCACACAATGTCAGAATTTATTGTAACTTGTACAACTTGTAAAGTCGAAATTTTCGGAGAGTTCCTATTTGTACCATGTGACCACTGCAGATTCAATTGCTGTTGATAGTGTTGCCACAGAAACGTAAAATTAGCTTACTTGCGTAATGCTACATGCAAAAAAAACATGTAACACTTTAGGTGTTAGAAACGCTTGCATTCTCATGAAGTATGTTTCAGACAGGAACTCCCTGACGTACAAAAACAGAAATAAAGATTGCCTACCTAGATGACACCTACGAATAGCACAAACACACACCACACACACACACACACACACACACACAGGGCCAGAGCTATATCTGGACGGTACCCAAATCTCTCCCAGTGGTCGGCTCTCTGCTCGGGTGTGTCCACTCGCCTCGGTACGGCACAGAATAGACTATTGTTAACCTCAGAAGACACAAAAATATCAAACAATTCAACACACACTCACACAGCCTGACGTAAATGGCGAGAGTGTGTGTGGCAGGAAAGATTGGTAATAAAGGGCTACAGAGGGTAAAATATATCTCATTGTTATCAGTCCTCAAAAAGCCTTTGTTCTGCTGTTCTTCCTCTCTGCTTTGTACGTGTCTGTGATTTGGTTGAATTGTAGATGTGTGTGTTTGTGCAGTATGGATGGTAAATCTGACTGCTCTTTTGTAGATCACACACTGACTGTAATCATATGGATTTGAGTTAAAGCGAGCGCCCTTGTGTGTCGCAGTTTGATTTGTGTGTCTTTCAGCATGACTGCAAAGTCATCATCAAAGCTGTCTTAGAGCCCGCAGAGTCGGTCGACACACACATACACAAACTTTGAAGTCAAGCCGGGTGACTTGCTGAGTTGCTGAGTGTGTGAGAATGAGTGTGGCATATATAACACCTGATCTCAGCACATCCTGCTATTCACATATTAACACTCGAGAGGCTCACACTGAGGCTCAAGAGCCCGTCCTCTCTTCCTCTCTCTGTCTTTCTGAGGGTCTGACAGTGTCAGGACAGATGGAGTGTGTACTACAGTGTGACTGGCAGTGAGTTATATAAGGATGCTGCTACTCAGAGCTTGTTTGATATGATTACACCTCACATTATATCATATAATATAATATTCACATAATGTATATTTTATATATATATCAAATATCAAATCACGATAACAATAAAAAAATTATATATATATATATATATATAAAATGTAATTCAAATGTATTTTAAACATAAATAACATTATATTGTACTGTATATTATGATTAATAATTAAAAAATTATATAAATGAAACTAATAATATTTTCGATTTTTATATATATATAGGCTACTGTTCAATAGTATACATTTATAAACTGTTATTAATTTTTATTTAAAAACTTAACATGATAGATCTTCCCTCTCTCTCTCTCTCTCTCTCTC
>FLSR01004875.1:14639148-14669499 GCA_900092035.1 Leuciscus waleckii
TGTGTGTGTGTGTGTGTGTGTGTGTGTGTGTGTGTGTGTGTGTGTGTGTGTCTGTGTGTGTCTGTGTGTGGCGGTTAGCCGAACGAGGACTTGGCGCGTCTATACAAGGCCTGTTGACCTCCTCTGGCTATACTAGAACAGTGTGTGAGTGTGTGTGTGTGTGAGTGTATAGAAGCCTATTGTCTGAACGCCGTTATCATTAGACTGCAGTTTCCTATGTTGTAAGGGAAGGGGAGAGAAACTTGTTAAATATATCTTTAGCTTTCAACACAGATAAACCAACTGCTGCAAAACGACCAGTTTATGTATTTCAAAGAGGTTTTTTTCTCTGCTAAAAAACACAAGACAGACAGTTACGTTCATAGACTTTATAAAACTGTCCGTCTGCAAACACACAACACTAGACGTCACACACCCTGTGACCTCAGCAGAAAGGAATGCAATCGAAAATAGAAAGAGATGCATTAGTGAGGGAGGGGGGTGGGGGGGTTGCTTTTGAGGTGAGAGACAGAGAAAAGCGAGAGAGAGAGAGACAGATGTGAGACAGACAGACAGTGAAGGTCAGACTAAAGTAATAATACAGCTGACTGTCACTCCGGAAGGAGGGGTCACACATAGACACTCAAAATGACACATATAACAACTGAGTCACTGCTCAGGTTCCCGTAAAAATTGCATTTCTGCACAGTAAGTATATTACGTGCCAAGACACTGATTCAAAAGTCAATAAAGAGCGATGAGGATAAGAACTTTAACAGTCTGATCAAAGATCGGTTTTCTTAAAGGAATAGCGCACCTAATAATAAATAAAACATAATCATCTTTAATTCACCCTCATATCGTTACAAATGCTGTGCTTGACAGGTTTAGTCAAGTTGACTAGAGTTTCTTTCTACTTTTGAACACAAAAGAAGATATTTTGAAGGATGTTGGTAGCCAGACCCCAAGGACCCCATTGACTTGCATTATATATTTTTTCCTACCATGGAAGTCAACGGGTGCCGTCAACTGTTTGATTACCCTGCTTAAACTGTCCAAAAACTCACTGACCTCTAATAAACTCCAAACCCTTGAATATGTAAATATTGATGCATTAGTCCAACACCAGACTGAAGTTAAACCTATGAGGCAACGGCATTTTCCTCACTGTAGACTCATGATGTCATGCGTGTGTGACTCAGTGGTGTCCCTAAACCCTCAGGGGCCGCATTCCCGGACGGGCCACTCATCCGAGTCGAAGAGTCACTCTCCCTCTCCTTCAGTCGTCTGAGGGCTTCGGTCACTAATTAACGTTCTATACTTCCGTCAACAAGCGGGAATTCTTAACCTGTGACATCATCGCGATAGGTGAAATCCCCCGCGAGAGGAACAGGTCGTGTTTTTAATGCCCAACATGGCTATTCCTGTCCCTTTCACACTGGTTAGTCACGCGGGATTTGGCTGTTTCAGCTGATGTGTTTAGCAGCTGAGATGCAGGACTGTGAGTGATGGATTCACAGAGAGATGTGGAAGAGATGATGTGTGTCTGACTCATGCACAGTAAGTCTGGATCTGGATCCTGACATTGATTGCTTTACCATTTTGCTGAATGTTTGGCCTCATGCACAGATGGCGATTTTGTCTAAGAACCCATCATCATTTTTATGATACATGATTATGATAATATGATAACCACGGTGAGGAAGAATGAGAGAGAGACTCCGGAGAGAATATACATAGGCCTATAAATATATATAGTATTATTAATAATATTTTTAATTAACTTTTATTTTAATATTTTCAGTTCATTTTATTTTAATATAATGCTAAAAAATTTAATTTAATTAAAAAAACGAATAAAAACTTAAAGGAAACTTGGAATGTTGCAATATCAACTAAATACAAGTTTAAGTTAAATTATTAAAATGACTGAAACTGAAATAAAAATAAATTAAATTGAAATAGAATAGTTTTTAAAAACAGTTATATTCAAGTTTCATAATTTTAGTACTTATGTACTTTAGTACTTTGGTAAGTAAATGAAAGAAATTTCCATTTGAATGGCTAAAATTACTAAAACTAAATATTTAAACATTAAATCAAATCATAAGTTGTATAACTGATTTTAATTATTCAACTTAAACTTAAAAAAAAAACGTATGTTGCATGAAATAAATAGGTTTAATTTGAATGACTAAAATTACTAGAACTAAAACTGACATAAAAATGAAGCTAAATTGAATAAAAAAAAACTTATTAAACCATAATTTATTTTTATATAAGTCTTTAAGTAATTTTTAAGTTTTTTTTTTTGCCTTGGTAACTAAATAAAATAAATAGGTTTAATGTAAATGACTAAAATTACTAAACTTACATAAAAAATAAAGCTAAATAGAAATATTTCAAAGACTAATAAAACATAATTTATTTAGATTTAAGTTGTAGTTTTAGAAGCACACTTGTGTTGTGAGCTGAGGTTGCAGTGAAGTTCAGCTGTGTTTCTCTGCGAGGGAATGTTTCCAAGGCCAAGCCACAGTCCAGTGATGACCAGTGATGACCAGTGCTGACCCCACAGACACTTGCTCAATAGAGCCATTGATAGATGAAAGGGTGGAAGCAGAGCGAGAGATGGACAGATTTACAACGGCCTGTCAGACAAAAGTGTAGTCACTGATTCAGAGGCATCATGATCGTCTGAGGTCAAACACGCAGGCGCTGTAAAATATTCCACTCCTTCATCTGTTTATTGTTTGTGTCTGTATATTTGTTTATTTTTAATAAAACATTTTTTTTAAATTAATTAATTAATTAATAAAAAAAATTTGTATTATTATTTTTATTATAATTTTTTTTTATTTTTTTTTTATTTTTTTTTCAATGGCTGCATCCCAATCTGCATGACGTACTAATATATACACTTAACTGGTAGAATGACGTCAACGTGAATTCTTGTTCGCAGCACAGTATCCTTACACAGTATTTTTCTACCAATAGTCGTCAGACATAACAAACTCCTCTTCTTGTGTAGTCACCAGGGGTTGTGGGAAATTTATATACTCCAAAAGCATGCATGGATGCATACATTCCTCAAAAATGACACAATCCGCCACTTTGTCAAACTATCTTGCATGCACAATGATCTGGGACACACTAATCCTAATCTCGCACACTATATGGGACGCATGCGAATTGGGTCGCTGTGCATTTTTCTCTTTCAGGATTGCTATAAAGAGCATTTCCATGGCGACATACAGAACTTTAAAGCAGCTGTTGTTGTTGTTTTGATAGTGTTATTATACGTCACATGCTTGTGTGTGTGTATGTGACCATTTCATGCTGTTCAAACAAGTCTATAGTGATAAGGTCTCGTACTGACAGCAATTCTGAATGAGGAGTAATCAGTGATTCATTGGAAAGAAAAAGTGAGAGGTCTATAAAGTCGTGATATGTTTGAACCTGCTTTGAGCAGAAATATTTCAGATGGGAATCAACTATTTCTTAACGGGATTAACCTGTTTGTGGTTTAGTAGTTGGCACATTACTAGACTGATATTAGTCGCTTTTGTGAGGAAGTAGGGTCTCAAATAGGTTTACACTTCATTATATCAGATTATTTATATAGGATTAGGGTTTAAAGTGATTTATTTCCCTTCTTTTGCTTCACAAAGTTCTTTTATTTTGTATTCCAAGCATTGCTCATCTTGACTTGTACCCGTGTGCTCTGCATCACAAGTGCAATGCTAAAGCACACATATCAAGTGAAAGTAGACAGTATTCATATTGTTCCTGTGCGTTCAGTCTTAAAGGGACAGCAGTCTAATAAACCTGCTGCTGTGTTTTAAAGGGGAGGTTGATTATGATTTCACTTTTTTAACTTTAGTTAGTGTGTAATGTTGCTGTTTGTGCATAAACAACAACTGCAAGATACGACGCTCAAAGTTCAAAGCAAAGTGAGATATTTTATTTTACAGAAATCATTTTTTAAGGACTACAACAAGTGGCTGGTAGGGACTACAATGAGCTTCTTCACGGGTTAGTGACATCACCGACCCTAAAGCCCACCCCCGGGAACGTGATTTATAGATTATCATGACAGAATATGCTAATCAATGACTAGAAGATAGTTAACTCCCATCAGCTACGTAAATTCATCAACTAACCATTCAGAAACGTCCTGTTGCATTCTACATGTAGTCACTTTTTCTTGAGTCTCTACATCATTGTCCGACTCAAGTTTGAACATAAAAGGCTAAAATGTTTTATATTTTCAGTGCATGTCTGTGTGGTAATCAAAGCTGTTGTAGCTCCGCCCCCTCTGTGCCGGGAGCAGCAACTCATTTGCATTTAAAGGGACACACACAAAAACAGCACGTTTTTGCTCACCCTCAAAAAGTGACAATTTTAACATGCTTTATACAAATATCTGTGGGGTATTTTGAGCTAAAACGTCACATACAGACTCTGGGGACATCAGAGACTTATTTTACATCTTTTGAAAAGCATTATACCATCCATTTAATGTTAATCAAACAAAGGACAAAGAAATCACTCACTGCTCTTGACTGAACAACTTTTGTAACTTTATAAAGATCCATCTATATTTAATTTATACATTAATGAAAATGCAGTGTTATTTCACATTTGATTACTTTATTCAAACTTGTGTCCCTTAAAAAAACTACTGTTAGACCTTCCTGAAAAACTCTAAAAACACTGTTTATTTCATTTGTAGCCTTTCTTTGTTCTATTGTGTTTATTTGTGCTATTAGTAATTTGATGATTTTTTCTTATTTTATTACTGACTGCTTACTTGTCTTTAACACTATTTTAAATGTACATTAATTAGGCTAGTAGTTTTGCTGTAGTATCAAATTTGGAATAGAGAATTGTGATATTTCACTGATATCTAAACATGTGATCCACTGACACAATATCTCAATATGCCTGCGCTATTAAATGAAAGATCAATTATGATAGAGCAATGAAATAAACAGTGAAAGTAACAGAAACTCATACAATACATTTTAGCAGGCTTAAATAAGCATTAAAAAAAAAATGCTGCATGACACATCTGCGGTGGAAAGTAATAGACAATTCATAAATGATAGACACAGAGAGAATGATATTTAATGAATCCCTGAGGGGAAATTTTCCAACATTCTTCTATGAATTTTTCCATAAATTTGGCAGGAAAGCCCAGACAGGTCGCTCCCAGATTTGGTTGGATTTTGAGCTGTATAGTTCTTGCCTGAGCTTATCGTTTGCTTCATTGTAATCATTTGAGTTTTATGAAAACTTCACGTTGAAGTTTATATATGAGTTAATAGCTAAACCCAAGGATAAAGTTTGGGCTTTAGAAGCCTTTGAGCGCTCTGAAGGCCTCCTGTAATCTTCCAGATGTTCCCGATGAGTTTGGCAGCAGCAAGAGAACTCGTGTGCCTCAGTATGTGTCATCAAAGGTGTGAGCGTTAAGAACCAGCATTGTTCTGCCCCTCCTGCACCACAAGAAAGAGAGAGAGAAAGAAAGAAGAGGGGATACCCTTTTCAGCATCTGAGTCATGCTGGAGAAGTTGATGCAGAGTTTTCCGAGCCGGAACACCACGGCGGAAAAGGAACGGGAAGACACCTGGGAATTTCAATACAAACAATAACAAACATAGCTCAGGAAGAGCTAAAGCTAAAGACGCTAAGCGAGTGTGTGTGTATATAAAACATGAATGAAGAGGAGTGTGTGAGTGCATGGCAGAGGGAAGGAGAGTATTGTGTTTGGAGGAGGATGTCTTTGTTCCGTTGCTCCTGATAAAGCAAACATAACTCTCCTGCTACCTGGAAGCTGAGATCCCATAAAGGATGCATGTCCTTTACCCCAAAATAACAATTAGCCAACACTTACTGCACTGTAATCCCACATCAGCTCCTGCACTGCTGCTTCCTCCAATAAACACTCATTGGCAAATTGATTCAATAATGTTTCTACAATCTATCAAATCTATCTACACTATATTGACAAAAGTATTGGGACACCCCTCCAAATCATTGAATTCAGGGGTTTCAATCACTTCCATGGCCACAGGTATGCAGACGCTTCTACAAACATTTGTGAAAGAATGGGTCACTCTCAGGAGCTCAGTGAATTCAAGAGTGGTATACCGTGATAGGTTGCCACCTGTGCAATAGTCCATTCGTGAAATTTCCTTACAACTAAATATTCCACAGTCAACTGTTAGTGGTATTATACCAAAGTGGAAGCAATTGGGAACAGCAGCAACTCAGCCATGAAGTGGAAGACCACGTAAAATCACAGAGCGGGGTCAGCGCATGCTGAGGCGACTTCTTCGCCAACTTTCTGCAGAGTCAACAGCTACAGACCTCCAAACTTCGTGTGGCCTTCAGATTAGCTCAAGAACAGTGCGTAGAGCTTCACCGAATGGGTTTCCATGGCCGAGCAGCTTCATCCAAACATTGGGTTTGGCCCCTTAGTGCCAGTGAAAGGAACTCCTAATGCTTCAGCATACCAAGACATTTTGGACAATTTCATGCTCCCAATTTTGTGGGAAACAGTTTGGGGATGTTCCTGTTCTAACATGACTGCACACCAGTGCACAAAGCAAGGTCCATAAAGACATGGATGAGCGAGTTTGGTGTGGAGGAACTTGACTGTCCTGCACAGAGTCCTGACCTCAACCCGATAGAACACCTTTAGGGTGAATTAAAGCGGAGACTGCGAGCCAGGCCTTCTCGTCCAACATCAGTGCCTGACCTCACAAATGCGCTTCTAGAAGAATGGTCAAATATTCCCATAAACACACTCCTTGTGGAAAGCCTTCCCAGAAGAGTTGAAGCTGTTATAGCTGCAAAGGGTGGGTAAACTCCATAGTAAACCCTACGGATCAGGAATGGGACGTCATTAAAGTTCATCTAAAGGCAGACGTCCTAAAACTTTAGCCAATATTGTGTACCTATCTATCATCGTCTATCTATCTATCATCTATCTATCTATCTATCTATCTATCTATCTATCTATCTCGTCTGGATGTGCATGAATGATTACAGTACTATGTATGTTGTATGTTCAGTTCCAATATGTACTGCAATATTGTTTCCAGTTGTGCACAGCTCTACCCAAAGGGAGTTTATGTTTGTTGTAAATAAGGGTGTATTTTTTCTTTTGCACAATGCTGTGAACAAATTTTGAATTGCAAAGAGCATATGCAGTAAAAATGTGAAACATACATATATTCAGTGTCTTGTACTCAGTTACCTCACTAAATACAGTAATGTGTAACTTTACTGTATTTTTCAAATGGCTGTGCAAATAGTATATAGTGCTGTCTTGAGCATTTTCAGGTAGTGTCACCAAGATATGACTTTTTTGCCTGTTATAATGAAAACATGACAAAGCCATTTGACTATCTTGTTCATAAACAATGGTGTCAGGACTTTTCATCTTGATGACACTGACACTTTCATTGACATGAATACTTGCTTTTGAGGAATGAGCTATCTCCATTTTGAGCAAGTGACACGCTTTTGCAGGTTATCAACTAGATTTTGCAGTTTGTACTAATTGTTTTGAGAACTGCATTAACTGTTGTGCAAATGTAAATAGTGATGTGAGAAATGCACCAAAGCGACTGAGAAAAACTGTAATAATAATAATAATAAAACATATTTCAATATTATTATTATTATTACTTTATTCATCATCTTAAGTAATACAGATTGTGGTAATTACTTTAATAATTATTTAAGTAAAAATACTACTACTAATAACTATGTTTATTTTCAGTCTTAATTTCATTATTTTTTATTTAATTACTTTGATTAATAATAATAATTTAATTATTTTGTTTGGAGTTATTTTGTTGCTGTTGTGATTTTCGTTGTAATTTATTGTGATTATATTACAATTATTCATTTTAAATATTTAGTTTAATTAAATATAAAATTCCTTTATTTTTTACATTTTACACTTAATTTTTTTTCTCTTAATTTTACTATCCTTTTTGAATATTTTGTATTTGTTGTTGTTTCCATTATTTTGCAAAATTTTTGAACAGAGATGCAATAATTTTCAAAGCAAAAATCAAAAACGCTGAATCTACTGTAACTGTGGATGTGAGAGAGAAGAAGCAGGGAATGATATTTGCACTATTTCTTCTTCATTTTTCCTTTAGTAGAGGATAGAAAGATCTGTCTGCACCATTTATAAGTCAATAAGTGAAAAAACAAAACAAGAGGGAGAGAAAAAGAGAGAGAGAGAATGACAAGACTCTGCCAAACCCATGGCTCTGCCTGAGGCGGCATCTTTATCATGTGGTTTAGGTAGGAAAGCTGGATTTTCCCATCTCCAAACATAAATATACCTCCATCCACACCTTTTCCACATCCCTCGCTCTCAAATTCTCCCACACACCGCAAACATTATCATATCACGACGGCTGAACACATCTTTCCAGACCTGATGTCACTGGGCGTGAGTGGATGTGAGCGTTTACTGTTCTAGATCGTAACTTTTGTCCTTTGTTCTTGACGCTGGTGTTGTATTGGTGCGTGACATCACGTACCCTTCACATTTTCCAGCATCTCACTAAAGATACCATGACAAGCATAAGCACGCACTCACAAAATGGACCATTATGCATTTCAAAAGAGTTCTGTGGAGATTGTGAATATGTCCTTTTTTTAACGTTTGATGCCCACATAGGCTAGTAGGACTACAAAGAGCTCCACAGATCTTATGCAGGCTTTACACTTCTTAAAATGCTCAAATGATCAGAGAACACCTGCGTCCTTATAAAAGCCAAAGAGGAAAGAGACAAAGCGAGAGAAAGACTGAAAAAAAGAAATTTCTTAGTAGTCATGATGATATTGTATGGACATTCCAATAAATCTTATAAGACTTAGATATTAAGGAACCAAGACCACACACACATGTTGGGTTTTCATGGTTTTTGGGGACTTTTCATAGATATAATTTTTTTTTTTTACTGTGCAAACTGTATATTCTGTCCCCTAACCCTAAACACAAATACAAAAACATAATTTAATATGATTTATAAGCTGACACCAAAAATGTCCCCACAAGATCTGTCCTTGTAAGGACATTTTGTCCCCACAATGTTGGGAATACCTGAACTCACACATACTGTACATAGACACACATATACAAAGACACAAATACTCACACACACACATACACACACTCACACATACTGTATATAGACACACATATACATAGACACACACACACACACACACACACACACACACACACACACACATACTGTAGACACACATGTACATAGACACACATACTCACACACACATACACACTCACACATACTGTACATAGACACACATATACAAAGACACAAATACTCACACACACACATACACACACTCACACATACTGTATATAGACACACATATACATAGACACACACACACACACACACACACACACACACACACACACACATACTGTAGACACACATGTACATAGACACACATACTCACACACACATACACACTCACACATACTGTACATAGACACACATATACATAGACACACACACACACACACACACACACACACACACACTCTCTCTCTCTCTCTCTCTCTCTCTCTCTCTCTCTCTCTCTCTCTCTCTCTCTCTCTCTCTCTCGAATAATGTGTTCCCTGGCAGAAATTCAGTGATGCGTGCAGCAGCATGTCTGATATTAATATCTTGGTAAGATGGAAGTTCCCGTTCATCGGATAAAACCGCCAGAAAGAGGTCAGACTCTGCCATTTATATACATTTATTGACCCTGATTGCTTCCAACAATCAAGAAATTACTGTTTCCAATGGAGAGTTGTATGGGGAGAGCATCCGATGTGCTAAAATATTTATTTATTAAAAATTTCTGCTACTTTTGCAGAATGAACAGAATGTTATATGAAATCAGAAATGATCCTCAACGTTGGTTTAAGTTGTAGCCTACATTGTTGGTTGGCTAACAATGAAGTCCTTAAAGTCGTCAGGAAACAGAAGTTGTGACAATTGTGATAATCTGTAATCCGAGTGAAACTGCTTCTCGAACAAGAACAAATGTTGGGCGGGACTTGATTTTGTCCATCAGTAATTGATTGGATTGTTGGATGGAATGGTTTGCTATTGGTGGATCTCATGTGATTGACAGGTTGTCCCGCCCTTGCGCCACTAAACACGTCATCATTGAAGTCAGTTCACTTGGCGGCCATTTTGGAATGAGGGAAGCTTAAATGAGGAAAGCTAAAATCTACCAAACAGTTTGTCATGACACATTTCAACAACATAGGGTATTTCAGGTCAGCATTAAAATCTAACAACAGTGAAATGTTACTACTCTGTCCCAAATTATGAATAAAATAACATAAGTATGTTGCAATGTAACAAATGCATAAGTAACAGTAAGCACGTTGTATACGTCTAGACACTGCCACTGGGATGAATGGGAATTGCACCACATCTCTCGCTTTCTTGTGTCTTTGAGTTCAATGTGAGCATTCCTTGAATAGCTCTTTATCCATGTCACTCTCACTCTCTTTTTCTCTCCCTCCTTCTCACACATTAATCAACTATGACAACAGTTAGCTGACTGACATATGGAGCAACTTCTGCCTGTCACAAAGCAACCTGCTTTCCCCTTACACATCGCCTTCAATGCTTTTCTTAAGTAGTATGCTAATATGCCATTTCAAATGCAGTCTATATTTTAGCATAAATGCATCAAGGTCCACAATTATCATTTGACGAATTTCATTTCAATAGGAATCAATGAGACTGGCCATTTTGTTTTCAGGGCGAATGATTCCCAAGCAGAATTTTCTCATGTTGGTCACGCAAATTCGCCACATTGACCAACGGAAGTTTGAAAATAAGTTCTGCAAAAAAAATAAAATAAAAATTGGTGTAGGATTATTTTTAAACAATTTTCGGTTTCACTTTATTTTGATGGTCCCTTTATCATATTCTGTTGACTATAACGTACATGTCTACTGACTCTCACTAGAGTGTTTGTAGAGTATAAGTTGATTGGTAGGGTTAAAATAAGTTGGATGTAGTTGCAAAGTTACTTTATTGATTTATTTATTTAATAGGGACAGTGCTCATTAATCAACAGTCAAACACTGTAAATAAGCCAGAGTTAGCCCCACAGGCTAACTTTCATCTGTTGCCCCTTGCCAGATTTTAAAGGCACACTATGCAGTTTCCGTTTTTCTCAAACAGCGACCCCTAGAGTCCTTTTAACGTTACTGTCGTAAATACCACTCCGCAAAGCCGTCTCTGCACTCTTCCGACCGCGCTTTCATCGTTTTTTAGTTTTTGTCGACTCTGCCATGATTCACATGCTAGTGTCTTCCATAGATACTTGCTTCATCTGTTGTTGATGTATGTAATGTAAAGCAGTCGTGATTTTCGCAAGATTTGCCGGGGCGCCACCTCTTAAACCTGCATTGCTGGTCTTACCATCACAATAAACAGTTAGCAGATATTAAGCAGACCGTCTACTAATACTCTAATGCAAGTTAATTCACATGTAGTTACAAAGTTACTTTAGTCAACAGAATGTTCTAAAGGGACCATCAAAATAAAAGTGTAACTCAATTTTCATTCAGAAATTGCTAGTAAATCTCACAAATAATTATAAAGAAATGTCAAGCAACACACTGAATTAAACTAGTGCTGTCAAATCGATTAATCGCGATTAATCGCATAAAAGCTGGTAAATGTTGTGTGTGTGTTTGTGTGTGTGTGTGTGTGTGTACACATACAATATATTTACAAACTTTTGATAAATGCAATTAATCGCGATTAATCGTTTTGACAGCACTAAATTAAACGTGAAATTTTGAAATAGACTGAAATAAAAAAAATTCTTGAAAAATGTACTTCAACAATCTTTATTTACAACTTCAAGACCTAAGTTTTACAGTGTGTGTGAGCTGTGCTTCATACATCACTGCACAATTGACAATGGATGAGTTTGCCTGCAAAATTTCAAGTTGTATATTTAAGTGGTATATTGAAGCTTGCATCATGTTAGGTGAACTAAAGTAGGAGAGGTTTTTAGTTTGCTTTAGGAGTAAAGGCAGATAAAGGGGTTTGAATTAGGGTTAATAAATAAGCAGTGGGTATTTCTTGTTGCTGGGGATTTCATATAAATGCAGAATGAGGGTTACTAACTAGTCAACACCCTGCCTACTACATCACACATATCTGACTCCTAGTTCTACCACACGTAAATAGCCATGTGTCATTGTGATCTGCTCCATATATATCTTCTTACGCTTGCTTGTTTGAATCTGGAACATCATGCGAAGATGGAAATAAAGACTTGATCTAAACTCATTCGCCAACAGCATCTGTACAGGGGACTTTTGTCATGGAAACATGCACACGTATATGATATGACAGCGACATTTAGAACGGACACACTTATAGTCACCAACCCACAAACACACACACACACACACACACACACACACACACACACACACACACACAAGACCCTAAATAGTCTTTTCACACCCTTGACACACGTTCACACCTTTTTTTATTCAACATTTTTTTCTCAGTGTGAACCAGAATAACTCCAGTTCTTCATTTTCTGCCTGGACAAACCCACACTTCCTGTATGATATGGGTGGTGCTGTCACTAAAGCCAACGCCACACCATCTTTGTTCCCTTTTGACAGTAAATACCCACTGGAAACGAGAACGCAAGTTATATTTAGTTGATTTGGCAAAATCTTCAATTTTCTGAATAAGAATGTATAACCAAACTTCCTGTTTATGCTTTATTCATCAGCGGGCGACTCTACATGAAAGAAGAACATTTTTAGGGGGAATACATTTTCTTTCTTTCCTTTTATATATATATATTATAGACCAGAGATAGAAGACAGCACATTTCCTGTGTACAATCTCTGGACTCCTGGCAAAGAATAGAATAGAATAGAATAGAATAGAATAGAATAGAATAGAATAGAATAGAATAGAATAGAATAGAATAGAATAGAATAGAATGGGTGTAAAAAATAATAATACAATACAATTACGTAAATATAAAACAAATTAATGTATTTATAAAAACACCACAATAAAAACATTAGCACATTCTATGTAGGTATAACAAATAATAGAAAATAAGGATGTCAGTTTAACACATTAATTTAGTATAATGATAAATTATAAACTGATGTAAAAAAAATAAAATAATAATACAATAAAAACATTAGCACAATTAATCATGCTCCCTATATATGACAATTGATTGTAACTCTACAATAAATAGACAAAAAATAAAACAACAAATTTATACTTGAATAGTATAGTAAAATATTATAGTCTAGATTGTTGTTTTATTTTTAATGGGAAATGCTGATAGACAGAAAGAAAAATTCAGTTAAAAGTGAGCTGAACAAAAAAAAGAAATTGCTTAAGTCACTGTTTTAAAAAAAATACACAAATAGGCTTGAAAACATAAGAATCTGTCACACACACACTCACACACGGATCTGACCCACACACATGCGCGCGTGCGCACACACACACAGGAAAAAGGCTGTAGGGTGTGAAGGCTAGAGGTGAGGGTGCATTGGTAAAGGAGTGTGTGAGTGTGTTTGTGTGTGTGTGTGTGTGTGTGTGTGTGTGTGTGTGTGTGTGTGTGTGAGTGAGGCAGGTGTTCATTCTTCCAGCCATTAATTAACTTTAACAACGGAAAGCACATCTGTACTAATTGCTGAACACACTCGGCTATTACCTCCTGCCCCCACATTAAAGAAAAGAGCCATCAAGCACAGTATAAACTGAATAAATGAGTTCATTCCTGCAGGAAAGACACTCGCGAAGAAGCCTGAGACTGGTAAAGAGATATTCAATAACACAGAACACTGAAAATTATCTTTATATCTTTATATATTACAATTGTGACTTAATTTCTCATACACTGTTGTAGTTGTGGACTAAATTTAATATGTTGAATAGCCACTGTAAAAAAAAGGAAAAAAAAATTGCTGTCTTAAGTATTCAACTTGGATGTTTAAGTCATTTCAACTTACATTAAACTGACTTAAACTGACTTAAAAAAAATTGAGTTGAATCTTGTATAACATAAAAAAGTTGCTGAACTTATTCTGATTGAAAGCAATGTAAAAACATGTTGTCATAACTTATTGATCATATAATTGTTTACAGTGCATGTTAAACAATATAATAAAGAGCAGATTGCAGGTGCATTTCAGGGAGGTTTGAAGCTTATTGCTTATGCCTCTGTGATTGAGAACAAAGAGATAGTCATAATGTCAATGAAGACATTTTTGTGTGTGTGTGAGTGTGTGTGGGGTGGGGGTGTGGGGTGCTGTACTTTGAAGTCCATTGCAGATTTTTACTTTGTGAATGTACTTTGTGAACGACTCATCATGAGTGTTTGATGTGCAGTGAAGGTCTGTAAAATGAACTTCTTGAGAGGGTGATAAACATCATGCCTGTGCCCCCTTTTCTCGTTTCAGCTGGCATGCGCCCTTCCCTAAGGCTTTCAGCACGCGCTATTATACTTTTCTATCCCCGACACGTGCAGATACAAGAGCCTTGACTGGACCTCATGCGGAACTCCCAAATAGAGGATGCAAAATAGGAATGATACATGCGTCGGTGTACAAAGTCAATTGCGCTGGGTGCAAGATAGGGCCCTATAACTTATATCTTTAAATTGCAACTTTTTTGCAAGAAAAACTGACTTGTGACTTCATATCACAATCATAACTTAATTTCTCATAATTACAAGTATACATTTCCCTATTTTTACATATTTTTCATAATGTGACATTTCAAAGTTTTCTCTTTCTCTTATGACTTAATTGAATACAAAATTGCAACTTTATATTTTGCTATTGCGACTTTCTTTCCTCTAGCAATGTCTTTTGCTGTTAACTGCTTGTTGGAGACAGGTCAAGTCGATGAAATGCCTAAAGTTGTCAGTTAAACTTGTCTGAGATCTATTGTAGCATCATTGACAACACTAACTGGGACTTTTATTTGCAGACTCCTAATGTAAAAGCCTGATGAGATTCTCTGTTGCAGTGTGAGAAATATTTACGTACACACACACTTTCACAGTATGTGTGATTACGGGCTGGTTAGCACACAGACAAACATGTTTAAGCAACGAGCGCTGACCTGTGGGCCCTACAGATGAGTTCTGGGACTGTTAGGGCAGGTCTTTCTCTTTGACTGTACAATATTTATGACAGGAGGACAGTATATGAGAACAAGGGAAAGACTGAGGTGTGTGTGTGTGTGTGTGTGTTTTAGAATGAGTGAGGGCGGCCAAAGTCCCTGTATTCCCCCAGGTACCATTTTCCTCAACCTCTGATGACTTGGAGCAGGAAAGGAGAGAACAGTGGAACGGATGCTCCCAGAGTTTTCATGATTTGAGAGAGAAAGACCCTCCGAGCTCTGGGAATTTCCCCAGAACCTTAAAACACACCTCTCAGATCTTAAGTCACACATGCCTCCAACACGCAGCCACCTGTGAGAGTTAAAACCTTCATCCAAAACGGTTCAGGGAGGGGACGATATAAATTACGTATGAATTCTACAATTCTGTTCGGACATGTTCATACTTCCACTTTTGTCTTACGTCTGCCAAACACAGCAAATCAAAAGAGCATACTCTCTAAGAGAAACAGTTGAGATATTAAATAGTGACTTTTTTTTTCTTCTTTCCCACAGAATTCCAGAGCGCCGTCCTCAGATGAATGCGCTGGAATGTTTGGGTTCCTGGGTTAAGTTGGGAGTTGACTGGTTAATTTGTCCACCTGCTTTGACAACAGTTGGTTATTACAATAAATCTTCATTAGGAAGATATATGGGAGTTTTCTTCAACTATAGGCGCTTTTGACCTCAACATTTCTCACACTCTCACTAGTTCACTTAATATGTCCACTAATTTCCAACATACATCAAAGAAGAATTCTGTCATTTCTTCAGATAAGTGACGGTATAGTGTAAAAAAGTTATAGTTAGTATTTCACACATTTTGCATAGATTGATATTGATATTTACCTTGATATTTCTTTGTTTTCTTCACACTTGATGTCTATATTCCTTTCTCTTCTTCTTTTTGATAAACAAGAAGCTTTTTTGAAGCACATTTTTCTTCTTTTTTTGCTGTGGTAGAAATGCCCGATCTTCCAGCAATTCGTACATATTTTACGAGGTGGCTATGAGCTCACTCGGCCGAATTCGTAAGATTTTTGCTAAATCGTACATATTTTACGAGTTGGCCAATTCGTATGAATTCATACGAATGACCTACCCCTGACCCCGCCCCTAAACCTACCCATCACTGGGGTTTAGACATATCGTACGAATTTGTGCGAATTGTTCGTGAGATAGCGTTGAAATGCCGACATGGTTAAAAGTTTATAAAACCGTTGTAATGAGATCTGCATATGCAAATTTAAATTTTGCATTCTGTTTTAAGGAATATAAAAGTGCCGTGAATCTCCCAAGGTTGTTTTATCTATGTGTGCCCAAGCTATTTTCGAAAAATTCCAGATATAATACCATTTTGAGTCCAAAATGTTTTGTCAAACTCATATTGTTGGTATGTGAGGTTTGGACTGAGTTTCATTGACAGCAGGTGTCAACAGTGCTGAATTACAGCCTGCCTGAGTTTCCACTTCCCATCCAATCAGCCACCATTATCTCTGCAAGAAAGCCTGTGACCCTGAGGCTAACCTTATCCATAAACTTCAACTTGGACCAGCTTCGGCTCGTAATTTGACCAATAAATGCCTCTTTACCTGGGCGTACCCTTGAGATCTGATTACATAGCTTGCTCTGCCCTCTCAATTTGTTCAATTACCATCTACCTGTGTTCTCACTTGAGTAGAGAGTGTGTGTACAGATCTGACCCCTGAATATTTGCAGTTGCCCTCCCATTAGCTGTGAACATACCTCTGAGACAATTGCTTTAACAGTGGCCCTGGCTCCTACGGTAAGACCAACCCCTTACTCACAGAAAACACACCTTGGTTTGCCTATTCATCAAAAACCTGACACCATTTCCTCATGCAAAGCTATGTAACCTTCCAAACTTGCATGACAAACGTTCATCCACGAATTCAGCAAGAGTTTACTAAGTAACTAAGTAAGTGACTAACCCATAAACTCTTCCATTTACTGTCAAATATACACTGCAGGGAACAGTGGAAGTCTGTTTCCTCAGAACATAAATAAGAAGATAATTGACTATTTCTTTTAATTGACTTTACGACTTAACATTACATAATCGCAACACTTTGCCTTCATATCTCACAATTTTTCAACATTATTTCTTGTAAATGCAACTTTTTCTTATAATTGCGACTTTATATATTACAAGTGCCAATTATATCTATCAATTGTGATTGAATTCTCATAATTTTGCCTTTATCTGTCGCATTTTTTTTCACAGTTGCGACTTTTCATCATAATTGTTACTTATTTTTGCAATTTCAACTTTATTTCTTGTAATTTCTTGTAAATAATTTTTCTTATAATTGTAACTTTGTCATACAGTTGTAACAATATCTAATAATTGCGATTAACAATTACCGATCAATAATTACAGTACTTCAATTTTTCTCATAATTTATGTCTCAGCACTACCAACTTCATATCTTATATTTTCAACATTCTTGCAAATTACCAGTTAACAATTGCACTTTATGTCTAACAATTACAGATTTATTTCTCATAATTGCACCTTTATATCTCACAGTTGTGACAGTATATTTCCTCACAATTACAACTTAATTTCTTACAATTACAACCTTTCAATTGTTAATTTTTCTTGCAATTGCGTCTTTATGTTTCACAATTGTGATTTTATCTTTCATTGGAACATTACGTCCCAGTTGCAACTTTATATCTTACAATTGAAACTTATTTCTTATTTAACACTTTCCACGCCATTGACGGAATTCTCCGGCTTTCCGTGTTTTCACTGTTATATGGTAGGGGGGCGCTATTACGCAACTTCTGAAAGAGTACTGAATCTCTGGTTTTAAAAAAAGAAGCAGAAACCAGCAATAAAAGCGATGTAGTATTTGAATTTTTTTTGTGAAACTTACCCACATTCAAGTGTTGATAAAAAAAGAATGCATTAAGCTAGAATAAAACTTTTTTTTGTTTAAAAGCAGGGGGCCTGACCTTTCTTTTAATATATTGCATGTTCAGATATTCAGACATATTCTGGGGGCCATAAAAAATGTGTGAAAATAGTCAAAAATGCTGGCGGACACTGGCAACTAAAAAAAACACTGGTGGTGAAAGAGTTAAAATATGTCTCACAATAATATTTTAACTTTTTTTACACTGAAGTAATTCACCTTTAAATCCAGATTGATCTGTTTGCTCATTTGAATGATTTTGATGCACTCGTTCCAATATAATTCTGAACTAACACCAATTTCATGAACTCGCCAAAGACTCAGAGAATATAATCCCAATTTGAGTCATCTTGCATTAAGCATTCGACAACGAATTTCAGAAGTCCAGGTGAAAGAGATCTACATCAGTGTAACTCAACCTGTATCTTTTTTTTATCTGATTTGTGTGTGTGTGAGTGTGTGTGTGTGTGTACAAACAAGCACCATTTGATTGCCAGAGATTTGCTGCCTGTTCATGCAATGGCCGAAGTGGCGGAAAGCCAGAAATGAAGATGTGAGAAATCTGATATGACAGCTCAAGCTAGAACAGAGGCTGAAGTGTCCTTTATCAGAGGAGTAGATTTCATGTTGGCTTTGGTTTAATCAAGGATTACAAACCACTAATTTAAAGATAGCCTTGAAATTTGACCTTAATGTTGCCAAACTTTCCAAACGTCAATGAAACAAGAGATCTCTAATAGGAGATTAAACTACACCTCCAGGCTTTACCAATATACAATACTGCAATATCAAACAAATTCATTCAACTTAATGCAGATTAATGCGTTTACATGCTGGGAGAAATCGGGTTAAGGGGCAAAAATCTAGCTGTTCCTATCGGTTTATGCTGAAGTTGTTTATGATTTTACTCTGATTAAGTAAAACGGGTTAACACGTTTACATCACCACGTGCATTGTCGGGTTATTAAGCATAATCGGGGTAAGAATGTGCATGTAACGTAGCCAGAGACTAGATGTTATCTGAGGCAGGACAGCAACAGAGGAGATTCACCCCTAGATGACCAACACTGTGAGGTCACTCTGTGGAAAATGACATTAAGTTTCTGTTTCAAAAGAGGAAGCTAATGAGGGCTGTATTTATAGGGCCTGCATAAATATTTGAGAGTGGAAATTGTAATAGTATTCTGGTACTAATACTGTGGGTGTAATACTAAAAACAGCATTGGCATGGAAAGGCCATCAATTATCACAATTAATCTGTTTATATGACCAAGAGGGACATTTAGATAAAGGGTGGACAGCATATGGGTGGAACATTAATTGATAAGAGTTTTGTTTTAATTTAGATAGTGAAAGGAAGTGAAGCTTCACTTCATCTAGAGAGTTTTTGGGCAATTATCATAAAGTAATGTGTTGTCATATTCTTCATTTAAGTCCTCCCGGGAAGTTCGTTTTTACGATCCAGGAAGTCGTAATTATGGCGTCCGGTTCATTCAAATGACTTTGGTCAGAGCAAGATGACGAAGAAATAATCTCCTGTTTCAGCTGGTCCCGCCCAGTTTTAAGTTTCCAGTATTTCCAGACTTTCTTGCATCTCCAGAGTTACCTGCTTCCTGAGTCCCTGCCCAACCTCCCTTGAAACTTTTGTCTTCCAGAATCAGCCAGTTCCTCAGCCCTGCCTCTGCTGGTTCCCTTCAGCCCATCGGCTCCTCCTCTGACACCACTGTGACTCCACTGTGTGGTTCGCATCTAGTCTTCAGTTCTCCAGTGTCACCCAGGCAAGTGGATCCCCCGGAACTGCTCCAGCCGCTGATCCTGTCAATCTACCTTGGTCCGTCGACCTGTCGGCTCCACCTAGACCCTCCACCCTCCCTTAGCTCCAACAGATACCATCGTCCTTGCGGCTCCACCGGACTATCTCCTCCCTGCGGCTTCGCCTTGATCAGATGTAACCCTGTCTGCACCACAGTCTTACGAGCCATCCGCTGCGTTCAATTTCTCCACCCCTTCAGCTCCGTCTTGCTCTGCCTTCCCTCCGGCTCCACCTTAGTCCTCAGTCCCACCGCCTTCACCTTAGTTTTCAGTCCCTCTGGCTTCATCTTAGTCCTCAGTCCCTCCGGCTGCACCTTGGTCCTCAGTCCCATTGGCTTCACCTTGCTCCTCAGTCCCTCCAGCTCCACCTTGGTCCTCAGTCCCATTGGCTCCACCTTGGTTCTCAGTCCCTCCGGCTCCACCTTGCTCCTCAGTCCCTCCGGCTCCACCTTGGTTCTCAGTCCCACCGGCCCCACCTTGGTTCTCAGTCCCACCGGCTCCACCTTGGTCCTCATTCCCCCGGCTGCACCTTGCTCCTCAGTCCCTCCGGCTTCACCTTGGTTCTCAGTTCCTCCGGCTCCACCTTGGTCCTCAGTTCCTCCGGCTCCACCTTGGTCCTCAGTCCCTCCGGCTCCACCTTGGTCCTCAGTCCCACCGGCTTCACCTTGGTTCTCAGTCCCACCTGCTTCAGGTGGGACTGAATATTTGCTCCTCCGGCTCCACCTTGGTCCTCAGTCCCTCCGGCTCCACCTTGGTCCTCAGTCCCACCGGCTTCACCTTGGTTTGGTCGTCCTATCTCCAAGATCCACCTTCAATGAGCCTGCGAAATCGCCCTGTTCCTTCATCCCTCTGTCTATGCTTTGGTTTCCAACCCAAATGACTCCACCTTAGTCTTCTGTACCCCTGGATCTGCCATGGTCCAGACCTTTTAAGGCTCCACCATGGATCTCCAGCCCTTCTGGAGAGGTTAGAAGCCCACTGGGGCACCACAGGGTAATGTAGTTTTCAGCTTAGTTTTTGTTTCCTAGGACTAGTGTGTATTCCCTTCTTGCGTTTCTGTTACCTTTGTTCCAGTTGCTAGTTTGTTTCTATGGTAACGAATCATCAACACCTGTGTCTTGTTTAGTTTGTCAATATTCAGCCTATTTAACACCCTCAGTATCCTCTGTTTGTTCTTCTAGTATTGTCTTTGCGTTAATGTCAAAGCTGTTGCGTTCTCTCTCCTGAGTGGATTAACTTCTGTTTTTGTTTGTTTATGATTTGTTTGTTACTATCCTGCATTAAGATCCAACTCTCGTTTTTGCTTGTCTCACCCATTGTAACAGTTACATTTGGTTATATCGTTCAAAACAAATAGTTCAGGGGTGACAAATAGTGTTCCTGGAGTGCCACCTTACAACAGAGTGTGGCTCCAGCCCTAATATTGATCATTATATCAATTGTTTTTATTAAATGTTACATATTATGCAAATCGTGTAGTATTTGGGTCTGCTGAGGATATGCATTGCTGTTCATTACACAATAGCTGAAACATCACAGACAAACACTTCACACAGAAATATCTAATCTATGCAGCAGCATTAATAGCATGTAGATGTGACAGGTTGCATATGTCACACACAGCATCATATATGCATGCCATCAGATCAATGTCATTACTGCTGTATATGAAACTCATATGGGTGTAAGTGAGTGGCATTATATGAAATCAGCAGGTCTCTGTGCCACCTACTGCAAAGACAGTTCCAGTATGGGCAGTCAGACAGATATCCCCATCATTCAAGCAGTCAAACAGTGGGCTATTAAATGCCAGCAGTTTCCTGACAGGAGCACTTCCATCTTTGGGCCACCGGGGGCTGGAAGTATCTGATATGAGGGATCCATTCACCAAAAGGCCAGTAGCCCAAGGGATTATATCATCCATATTCTACTAGGAAGCAGCACAAGATTCAATTTGACAGCTTACATATGGGCAAAAGGCAGTCCTCACCACTGGCAATGATCCTTGTAAGCAAGTGAGACCACATGCTAGGAGGGACTGAGCTGAAATGTCAGACAATACTAGTTGAATATAAGGCATTTTTTGCAGCCAAATGCTCCGTTCTTGTCGTTTGTGTGTTTCTTATTAGACCACAGCCATCTTGGCCTATTTGGCTTCATGTCAGTGTCTGTCTGACTCAACAGTTTAGTTGTTCATTCATTATTCCCAACTACAGTCTAGACCAGCATTAATCGATGCTTGTTCAGGCTGGTTTTTTATGACCATGCAAGTTAGAAGCATGTTGGTGTATATCTATGCATGATTTCTAGCATAGACTTGCTTTATATTTACTATATGTTATGGTTAATAAAAAATGTCCATACTTTTTATGCAGTGAAAATCCATGTCAAACCAGTTCAAACATGCTATTTGTTTTATATTGTTAAATACATTATAGATAATTTATTTTTTTTGATTTCTTATTATTTGTGTGGAATTGTATTCAGTCACAGTGTTTTACTGCAAAAATATAATTGGTCAGCAATGACTCATCTTAGCCCTAACATGAATGAATGAACACAGGAATGAATTAATGAATGAATGAATTTTAGCTCAAGTGCATGAAATAAAAATTAACAGCCTTTTGATTTCAATAATGTAAATGTTGAAATGAACATAAACCAAATTTAATTACTGCTTTATCTGTATTTTTTATTGTTAGTTCATGTCAACCGATGTAGTTATAGGGTAACAATTAAGTAAAGTATGAAGTAAAGGTAGCTATTCATTTAACCTTTCTTATTTTTCTTTAAATAGCAGATAATATGTAAAATTGCCTTATCTTACCCCACTAACATTAACACTATTGATTGTCACTGTTGGTAATACACTGAGGCCTGATGAAAACATGGTAAATTATGGTAATTCATTTACAGTATATCTCTTTTCAAGCAGGGTTGTGGGCAACTTTAAGATTGGGATGAGCTGTAAAATGTAAATGAGATGCAACCTGAGTGTCCTGCCCTAGATCCAGTGAAGTAAAAGATGAGGGTGTTTTCCCTTAGGTCCTCCTGTCACTTCAAGCAACTGAGCGTCAGTCGGCTTAATTTTTTCTGCGTGTTCTGCACTGTTGGCTCTAGTTGGATGCCGTCGGGTTTTTTTGTGCCGATTCAGCATTTTGAATTTAATTTTTACGAGAGGCGACAACAATGTCCACTTTAATCCCCGCTAGTTTTTTGACATCAGCTTGGTGTGTTCCGGGCTTTAAAGGTTTAAAGGGGGGTGTGACCAAAAAAGTTTGAGAACCACTGGTGTAAAGGAATCTGTTGAGACACTTAATTGTGATATATTAACATCAAACAAAGACTATATAAAACGTATCTATGGCAGTTTCTGAAATCACCCCCTATATGGTTTTCAGTCCTGATCCTGGGAACCCACTGCTCTGCATATTTTGTATGTATCTCTTATCTGACACTCAACTCAGTTTATAAAGCTCTCTTCTAATGAGCTGAGGATCTGAATCAAGTGTGTTAATTAAGGGAGACATATAAAATGTGTAGAGCGGTGGGTCCCCTTGCAAGGACCAGGATTGAAAACAATACCATAGTGGGCATTATCATTAAATCCCACATCTCTTGTAAAAAAAAGAGAAGAATTTTAGCATATTTAAAAAAAAAGTACTTATTGCAGAAATAATACACCTTAAATTATATCTTTAAATGAGAACTGAATGTAATATTTTTGGATACTTAATTGCATGTTATTTACAATTAAATGAAACTGTATTTTAGTTTAAATTTATATTAAATGCAGTTAGTTGCACTTAACATTACCTTTTCACCCATTTAAGTAAGATCTAGGACTTAAGTACGTGCATCTTTATATGTAATTTCATAATTATGCCTATTGTCTTTGTAATAATGTTAAGGTTATTTTCATTGAAACTTGATTGAAATATATTTGTAATTACACCTTTGAAGTTATGAAGTTGTAATTGTGTACATTTAAAATATATTAACTTTAAACATAACATTGAATTAATATGTTATTATGTAAGTAAACACATAAAAAACAAGTGTACTGCTTTAAAGCACAAAATATTATTAAAACGATTTAGAATGTGCTTTAAAGGAACACTTTTAAGTTGACATTATTACAAAGTACACTTTTTAAAAGTGTACTTAAGTGTGTTTCGAAACAGGGTTACACTTTATTTAAAGGTGTCCTTGTTACAGTGTAATTATATATTTATACTATATAATAATTAAGTACATACAGCCTACTCACTATCAGCTTAGGGTTAGATTTAGTTTGGTTTAGTGTTAGTTACATGTAATTGTGCATAATATACTGTTACTACTATAATAGGTAACACATGTAACAAGGACACTGTAAAGTAAAGTGTTATCAAGTATAGTCATGAGTGTATTCTTTAAGTACACTTAAGTGACCTTTTATTTCATTGATATTATATTATTTGCAATAAACATTTTTTTTTAAATATACTTTTTCAGATTTGAAGTATTTGAATGTGCACTACAAGTAAGTGTACTACTACAAGTACACATTCAATACAATTAAGCACACTTCTTTTTCACAAGGGCAAGCAATAAAACAACACAACTAGCATGTGTGAATAACCATGTTCCTCTGTTGTTTCTCTTCTTCTCCGTCTCTCTCATGTCTGAATCGCGCTGCACTTGATCTGTCCATTGTAAAGAACTGCATTTTTGTGTCAGTTCAGGTGATCAGTAACTCCTGCAGTTCACAATAACGTGTGTCATGTCAATCACTCGCTGCATGCGGACAGAAAAGGTCAGCGGGTTTATAAATAACCCCGTAGAGACGCTCAAACGTGTCACTTCCTGCTGCTGCAGCAATGGGGGGGGTCACCGTGTCCCAGTGACCTCTGACCTCCGGGGATATGTGATGTACGATATTCCCTGAAATCGGCAAAGCTGGCAAACTCTGTCCATACAGTGAGATGGGTGCAGGATTTCAGAATGATATTGTGTGCTAATATAGTTATAGTTATTGATCTTGGTGTGATCGGGCCTTTGGTCTCTCAGGAGATGACTTCAGTTTTTATGATGTCATCTTTCAACTGGAAATCCCGAAACAAAAAAACCTTGTGAAATCGGTTGATTTGCTGATTCATTTCACTTTTTCGCTTCTCTATTGGGCAATATTTATATCTTAACAGATATAAATGGTAACATACATCATCAAACTACTGTTTTCCCAGGATCTTATCGGCTTAATTGTTATGAAAATAATGTCACAAATGTAGAAAAAAAAATATCGTAATGGTCCTAAAATAAGATACATTTTCTTTAAGAAAATTACATTATTATAAGCATTTTTTATTATTATTTTGTGGTGAAATATAACCCAGACACATTATTGACAGGTTTCATGAGATTCAGACATATATGTTATCACCATCATCAGTCTGGATTGTCCAGTGTCATCAGTGTGACTCCCAAGTTCACAACTATTTGCTATAACCTCCAGTGAAACAAGACAGAACAGGTGGCTGTGGGAAAACTGTTGCCTTTTCTTCAAATAAAAGTCACAGTTTGAGAATGTCAGGTCATGTATGAAGAGCCACCCTCATCCATGCAGAATCGTTCCTAATCACTTGCCTTATATGGAAGCATCAGTCCAGCCTCGAGCGGGCAGAGAGCCAATCAGAGCGCAGGGGGGCGGGGTTTGTTGTTTAAGGCTGAAGCCAGAGCGAAGTGCACAGCGCGGCATTAATGCACCTGAGAAACACGCTATAGCACGCGCACAACCGCTGCCTACTTACTAGGGAAAGTTGCACACTTGCAGCGCTGGAATAGTTACGCATGGGCTATTTTCTGGAGTCAACACACTGGACATATTTTGCTTGGATATTTAAAGCTGATATTTTAAACTGAAGTGGAGTTTTTTTTCATTTTTTTCTTTCAAGTATATCATTAATATGCGATTTTTGACTTGAACACTTCATTTCCACACTGGAGATTTCGGATACGGCGTTAAATGTCAAAAGGGATCAGCTGGCGCGGTGTTCAAAGTGACTCAACCCCTCTGGAATAAACTTTCCTGCAGCTGAGAGCGACTGTGTGTGTGTGTGTGTGTGTGTGTTTGACACAGAGAGAGAGAGACAGTTGGATGTGCGCGCATGATGAGCTCGCGGCTTCTGCTGCTGGTGCTCGCGGCGCTCGCGGCGTGCCTGCGGTCTGGTCGCGCGCAGGTAAGCTTCACCTGATTGACGTCACGCTCGGTTTCTCTGTCTCTGCTGGAGTTTAATTTATATGTCTCATTTAACAATAGCTGCATTCAAAGATCTATTTTAACTGTCTTGATTTCGAGGATGAAATTTAAGCAAACTGTAACAAATGCCCTCATAAGCACGCCTGACTGCGTATTTTGGCCCCAAAGTGGAGGGCCCCCACCCTTCAGGACCCCGATAACAGAGAAACTCTACTAGATTTGATGCTTAATCTATCTGTATTTGTTTATGTCTGCAATTCTAAACTCAAACAAATCCACAGTTCGTGTTGCCAGCATTAATGTGCATTGGATGGATTCCCAGATGCTCCCCTGCCAAAACCATCACTCAGTCCAAGAGCATCACTGTCACGGCTTAAACCCCAATTATGTTGTCCATTTAACACGACAGTACGCCTTTAGCCGTATGAAAATAGTGCTGCGAGTTCCTATAGAAGCTCTGTAGACAATTTAAAATAAAGGTCATAACGGTTGATTTTTCTTTCAGTGATGCCATAGAATAATGGGATTTTTGGTTCCTCAAATAACCTTTCAGTGATCCGTTCAATGTGAACATTCCATGGGTGTTAAAAGTTATTGATGGAACCATAATGCCAATAAAGAAACTCTGTTTTTATGAGTGGAAATTGAAATGGTATTTTCCAGACTAAAAGTTAAAATAGAAGATTTTCGACAACTTAATCAGAAGTCATAGTGGAGTCTGATTAAGGTTTTAACGAGGATAATTTTTTTAACAATCAGACCGATTCGCAAATCTCTATAAATTACTCATTAGTGACTCAGTCTGAATAAAAAAAAATGCTTATTCAGTAGTCCAAGTCATAGGCATTCATTGGTGTGGGAATACTGGTAACAATACAAAATAAAACAGTATATCAGTTGATATTTGGCTGCCCCATCATATGGATAGTGCACATTTTCTGTATTCAAATTAGAGGTGGGCGATCTTCCCAAAATTTCATATCACGATCCTATAACAACCCAGCTAGCAAAAAATCGTCTATTAGACGTTGAATAGACGTAAATCTTCAACGTCTAATTACGACTTTTCAACGTTGAAAAAACGTCTTGATGGAATATGTAAAAGTCTTAAAATGTATTTGAGATAATAATGAACATGGTTCGGTTGTTTGTTTTTCTCCGTTATTTTAGCATGTATATCAGACTTATCCTGTCTTAGATTATCAGTTGAAAACATGTAGTCAAACAGTCCGGCTGAAACTACTTAGTTGAAATCACGTCGTAAACCAGTCCAAGGCGGACCAACTTATTTTCAACCATATTTCAACGTTGAAAGACGGTAATTGTTTACTGGGAAACAATCACGATCCATGATCTGAATCGCGATCTTCCCAAATTTGAGATGTAATAGCCTATCGAGAATATCCAGATTCCAGACTGGAAAAAGCTTTATGCTTTTATTCTAGCTTTATACATTTTTTATTTTATTTTACCTTTTATTTTGATCAAGACTTGAATGTGGTTAAGTGTAACAAAAAATGCAACATTTTGAACAAAAAGCTGAGAAAATCGTTTTGTTTTGTCAAAGACTTCTTCCGGATCGTATTCAGAACGATGATTAAAACATAGATGGAATAGATTGAGTCCATAAACACCCTCAAAGCTTCACAGTCCTACACATATTCCTGGGTCAACATTCAGTAATATTAGGCATATTTATATGCTGTTTAGGCTAATCATGTTATTTTACATGTGCAAAAGCCATGCTTCTATTGCTTGTTTGTTTCTGCCTCTTTTTCGCCTGTGTTTTTATTTAAAAATTCTGTACTCTTTCAGAAGATGTCATAGCGCCTCCTACTGTATAAGGCCATGTGTCCATCAAAGCTAGCCAGTGCTCTGCTGAAAACGTCTTGCTGTGGGCATTTGAGAAGGTTGAGTCCAGTTGCATTTCAGTTGAGATGCTATATGTACTATGATGCGGAATATCCACAGAACTGTTATCTGATGTCGCAAATAGTTTAGGATGAAGAAGAGATGTGCTTGTTGTTGTCGTTTATTATCGTTGTACAAGCAGAATGTGATGGTTGGTTAGTATGGTATTTGTCCCGCCCCTCCTGCACTGTAATTGGACGGCTGAGTAAAAAGTGACAGTAATGAGCGCTGTTTTACCCAAAGTTGAACATTCTTCAACTCTCGTCGACCAGTAAAAAACACTGAGTACTTAGTGTTCATCATGAAATAAGCGCTCAGAGCCTAAGGCCATGTGTCCACCATAACGTTTTTTTTTTTTTTTCAAGTCTAGCGTATTTTTCCAATTATTTTCAATGGAAGTGGCAAATTTGTAAAAAAAAATTTTTTTACCAGTCGCTGACAGTTGAAGAATGTTCAACTTTGGGTAAAACAGCGCTCGTCACTTTTTACTCATCCGTCCAATCACAGTGGATGAGGGGCGGGACAAATACAACACTGCCCAATTGCCACATCCAGCTTGTACAATGACAACAACAAGCACATCTCTTCAACCAAAACTTGTGATAGAGCAAGTATGTTACATTTTGTGAATTTTTTTTATTTTCAGAAACAAACTATTTGCAAAATCAGATACTAGTAACATTCCGCGGATATTCCGTATCATAACACATATAGCCTAGCGTCTCAACTGAAAAAAAAAAAACTGGCTAAAAACGCTTTAGTGTTTTTATCTTGATTTGGGTTGCAGATATTCTCACATATGTGTCCTGACCTTTATGAAAAGGTCTTTATTACATGTACATCAATTGCCATCCACACACACACTATAAACCTAAATCCCCATTGTGATGTTTCTGTAATCCGTCTCTTGAATATCACCATTGCATCATCACCAAACTTACAAAAAAAACCCCACAAACCTTATGTTAGACCTGCCCTCTAAAACAGAGCCCTCCATTCGGAGTTTATAAGGTCACAGCTGATGGGATTTTGGTCCTCCAGCTGATGCATCATAAGTCTTGTGTTTAAGTTATATAAGAGAGGAATAATCTAGGCGGCACGGTACAGACGTGTGGATAGAATCACATAAGATGATTGGGCTTTGGGTTGCTCTCATTAGGCGCGTGTCACAGCCCATGGGATAAGAAAAAAATTAAAATTGCTTTTGCAGACATGACTCAGGATTCGAGCGAATGAAAGCCGAACACCTGAGAAGAGCGTGCTCAGATGTGCATTGAATTAATGACTCAGTTTTGGAACATGGAAGATGGATCGACCTTATTGTGCTTGTGCTTATCCTTTCATATAATACTTAATCTCTCTCTCTCTATGTAAGCATGATTATTGAAGCTTGCTCAGACTTTTTTTTCAAAATTAAATCCCGCTCTTTTCAATACATTTGTTTATTCGACCTATGTGTATGTGCAGGTGTGGGTGTCACTCCATGGATACAGTATTTCTTTATGTCTGAACTCAGTATTGGCTGACTGCCATGTGGCCGGCCTATAAAGTTTCGTGTGTGTGTGAAAAGCAATCCAGGTCGATAATTATACCCCATTCCTCCTCAATTTTCCCCTGGATGAACTATTGGCATTGCTGCATCCCATGATTCATTATGGCATGTGGCAAATGGGAGTGATGTCATCCTAATGGGTTCAGTAAAGTTACAGCGCTAAACACACATGCACTTGACAGTGGGTGATATACTGCTTTAGTTTATGTGTGTTTCACTCTGACATCGCAGAGTTCACACCACAATTATAACGATAGTGACAGAGAGGAACGATATCGTTGTAATCACTTTAAGAATTAGATTTTTTTTCAGCTGATGAATGATAAAAATATTGACACCAATCAGAATCTACCTGACTCTAAAGAGCTTGAGCATTTAAAGTGGCAGGATAATAAAACTGCAGTATGTTTATAATAAATTGAACGTTATTGTTACTGTTAACTTTTTAGTCATTGTTCTTGGTGTGAAGGGGCGCTTAGGGGGAGTTTTGCACCAGATACAGTCATAATTTAGTTTTCCATGACTGTTTTTGTACCCCATTCCCCCAATTCTTAAATTAATAAGTTTATTGGTACTATACCTTTAAGGCTCTGTATGTTACGGAGGCCAGCTAGTAATAGTAGATTGTCATTAGAGACTGAAGTCTTTAGCCTCCTTGATAAGAGCGCC
>FLSR01004875.1:14669815-14688104 GCA_900092035.1 Leuciscus waleckii
AAAGAGAGAGAGAGAGAGAGAGAGAGAGAGAGAGAGATGAGAGATAGAGATATTATCGAAAGAGAGAGAGAGAGAGAGAGAGAGAGAGAGAGAGATGAGAGATAGAGATATTATCGAAAGAGAGAGAGAGAGAGAGAGAGAGAGAGAGAGAGATGAGAGATAGAGAGAGAAAGAGAGAGAGAGATGCGTACCTGCATCTGTTTGGAGTCTCTCTCTCTCTCTCTCTTTTCTCTCTATTAACGATGAAGCTGTGAGTTTAACTACTTTAGAATAGCGATGTAACCCCCTCGTTGCTGAGAAATATAATGTAAAGCTATTTTATTGATAAAAGTCGCAGGCCAGCGTTGATAACAAGTCTGTGCTCCTGAATGTTTCTGTGTGCGGTTTTATGGCACACCTTCCAGCCAATCAGAATCGAGTATTCAGACTGATCATGGTATAAGGGTTTTTCAATGGCTGATGCCAATATCTACAGCAGGGTTGCCAGTTTTGCGTAACAAAACCAGCCCATTTGCTATTCAAAACCTGCCCAATCACTGCCAAAAATAGCCCAAGCGCGTTCCGGGGGATAAACAATTGCATTCTGGCAGTAAAAATATAGTTCCAAGAGCTTCAACCCTTCGACTAAAAAAACAACCCGAGGGAACAGTGTAAAAGTAGCCCAATTCTGCGGGAAAACCACAGACTTAGCAACACTGATCTAGAGATGCTGGTGGTCAATGATTTTATGCCGATGCATGACAACTGCCAACTGAAACCCAAAGGGGAACTACTATTGCAGATATCAGCCGATTAATCAGCCTGAAAAACATATCTATCACTTGTCTATATATTTAATGACATTCCCTTTAATGAGTTTATTAATAATAGCACAATTGTTGTTTTTGTAAATGGTCTGAAAAATGGTCTGAACTGCAGTACACTGTATTTAACTGTAAATTATTATATATATATATAAGGAACTCTGTGTGGAGGTGAAAAATGGATGGTTGGTTATGGCAATATGTTTTATTTATGTATTTATTTTCCCATTGTGTGTCGTCCACATGACACTGACCACTCACACACACACACTGACCTGATTATGAGTAATGCAGCTTAATAAAGGACAGAGACTCTCCACACATGCTCTCTGTAACACGTGCCGTATGTGTGTGCTCAGCCAGGTGTCTGTTATTGCACTGAATACGTCGGCTAGACATGGATGCGTGTATGTTATTGAAATTCTGACCCAGACAGGTGAGTGTCTGTCAGAAACCTGTTTGACCATCTCTCTCTCTCTTTCTCTCTTCATAAGGGTGACCCTCTTCCTCCATCTCTGGTGGATTTAGTGATGAACAGCCCGATCTCATCCGTAGATGATCTGAAGAGACTTCTAGACGTAGAATCCGTAGGTAAAGCTGATCCCATACCTTTAACAGATCCCATACAAAACACTTATACACACACACACACACACACGTTGGGTTTTCATGTTTTATGGGGACAATGATTTTTATTCTTTACAAACTGTATATCCTGTCCCCTTATACTAACCCTACCCCTAATTCTACCCATCACAGAAAACATTTAGCATTTTTACATTTTCAAAAAACATTGTGTATGATTTATAAGCTGTTTTCCCCACAAGGACAAGGATTTTGGATATTGCCAAATTCACATAATATATATATATTTTATAGGCATTTACTTTATACTCCTTGCAAATAACACTTATGAAATTTGGTTGCATGGTATATTTGGTTGCATAGTTATTTATTCTATTAGCCTACATATTGGCTTTTTATCGTGCGTTGGCTGCCTTACTCTCTACATATAATCACCAGTCATTGAAAACCCCATATCAGAACTACTCGTCTCGTCATTTGTGGAATGTGTGTGTTTTCTGGGGTGTGCTGAAGTGGGAAGGTGAGGCAGGAAAGAGTGAGGGGTCTGGAATGCAGTGTGTGTGTGTGTGTGTGTGTGTGTATGCATGTGGATAATGGTAATATTTACATGAACGGGCCGTGTATAGCCCCTCACAGGCACAATAGCAGTGACCTTGAGCCCAGTCCAGCTCTAAGTTTACAGAAGGGACACAACACAAGGCTACACTATTGTTCCCTATACCAGAATCCTCTGTTTCTGTATGTGTGTGTGCGTTATAGTCAGCTTTAACAATGTTCTGAACCTTACTACGAGGACTACAATACCAGTCACTCATTACACTCACTACAGTAGATTGACAGGCCTTGGTCAGGTTTATGGCAAGATGTCAGGAGTCAGGACAGTGAATCAAGAGGATTCAAAGGGCAACTCCAGGTCTTTAGTATGAGACATACAGAGACACAAACAAACGCAGAGACAAAGCACAGTTGCACAACTGAAATGCAGGTGTGCAGTCATATGTACAGGTTCACATTGCAACAAACAGCATATATAGTGTAATATGAAAAAAGCGGACTGTGATTGGTCACTTCACTACTGTCTGAGTGGGTGTATTTTTACACTACGTAACTAAAGTATCTCTCCAACAGGTGAAAATATATGTCTTTAGTCCTTCAGCCTGATAAAAAAAAGAAGATGCAAAAAAAAACAGTCTTTCTTTAAAAAACTAAGATACTGAAAAACAAAAAATGAGAAGAAAAACGAGAAAATATACAAGTAATATTTTGAAAATATCCAGATCTTTACATTCCTATTCCAGACATAAGGCCTTATCACATCAAGAACAATAACTATATAGATAACTATAAGATAACTAAAGTCAACTAACTACCCAAATTGCTGAACGATGTTTAATATTTTTTAATCACTCCTTCGTTTTGTCTTTCATTTTCAGAGGAAGACGATGAGATACCCGAGAGTGAGATGCACTCTAACGGAACACACAAACGTCTTCCCAGAAGCCTTAGTAAGTCTTCTAGCATTCCCTCCCTTCCTCTCTTTGTCTCTTTTCCACACTCCCGTCTCTTCATCTTTGTCCTCTTGCAGAATTTCAATGTATTTCCAGTCTGTGCCGATTATTTTCAGACACTGTGGCATCTCCATTCCACAATGGTGTTGTGGCTTTGTTGTGTGTTTGTGCGAGTGTGTGAGATGTGCGTATATGAGCCTGGAGTCGCTGTTGCGTCTCTATGATTGATTCTGTCTCGTCCTGTCTCGCCACATGTCCTTAGGTCACCCTCAAACACACACACACACACGTTTCAAAGCTCAATTTTACCACCCACGCTTCTTTCGCACATGTACTCGATCTATTTCTCTCTCTCGGAGTGCTCACTTTCAGTCAAGTGCGCCTTGAGTCTGTACACAAAACACACTCTGACAGAGCTGAGAGGGGGAATTATAGTGTGTGTCTTTAGTCTTGTTAGTCTGGTTTGTCTAACTTCCATCCAGGTTGGCTTCTGCAATGTGGGAATGATATAAAGGTTAAATGTCTTTTCTATCCCTCTCACAGGTGTTCAGGTGGCACAGCAGGCCATGTGCAAGGTGAGAACAGAAGTTATGGAAGTGACCCGTGCGATGCTGGACCGACGGAACGCCAACTTCCTGTTATGGCCTCCGTGTGTGGAAGTGCAGCGCTGTTCAGGCTGCTGTAACACACGCACTGTACAATGCGTGCCAGTCATCATGGAAACACGACATTTACAGGTATTCATATGCAAGTTTACAACATTTACAGCTGTAATGACTTTTTAGCCCTTTCTGAACAACAGCAAACAACAGCGGTTCTATGAATATGCAAATTAGCCCCGCCTCCACTCACTCGCACCAGCTCAGAGATCCACTCACTGACAATCACACGTTGACCTGATTGGTTGACATCAAAAACACCTGCGATTTCAAACAGTTCACTGCAGTTTTATAGAGAAAATACTCCGCAATGGTGTTGACTGATGAATTTGAACATGGTTAGTCTTAAAGCACATTAAAAACACCACATAGACATACAAACAACATTAAAAGCTTGATTTTCACCACAGGGGGACATTTCATTCAATACCTTAAAAATGTCAATAAAAAAAACTAGTTACAAATGTAGTATCTTACCCAGTATTTGTGTGTACTACATTTGTATACTTATCCCTGTGTCACTCTGTTAGTGTAGCAACATGCTAACATAAAAATGGTTAAATCTAATACAAATACACTATTTTACCCAATATTTATGTGTACTGTGTATTTTTATGCTCATTAGTGTATTATAGTTTTAGCTTGTCAACATGAAAATGGTTAAGTCTAATTAGAAATACGCTATTTACCCAAAATGTATGTTTTTATGCCGTGTCATAAGCGCGGACAGATGACAGATTGACGAATCAATGACAGATGCTTGCTAAAGCTGTGCTGGGACAGATTAAACTATTGCGGGTCATCATAAAATCATAAAATATACATTTGATATAGAGTGCAATAAAGCAGGATAATTAATCAATTTACAAGGGCTATTATTCGACTGTATGTGATTGAAGCCTTCGACGCAAATAGTGTTTTAATCTATAGTTTGCATAAATTACTTGCAAACTTTTACCAACCTTTACATACAAACCTTTACTAGTGTAACGTTTACTAGTCAATTCATGTGAGATATCAACCCACTCCTGTACTTCCTTTACATAATCATCAGACGATCTCTTTTCAATAACCGTAAAGCCACAAGATGCGCGATGAAACAATTGATGGCAGTAAAGCACAATTTTAGTTTGTGATCTAATAAGAAGATGACGTTGTGCTGCTTCAATCCTTTGCGCAAAACGAAGTGTAGCTTTTGGTCGCGATAAACCATTACTTGCTGTAAAAAGTAGTTAGCCAGTGAAAAAGCTTCATTGTTTTAAAAGCCACTGAGCTACTGACAAGCTACTGAAAATGTTAGTTAGTAGTGTCGCTACTTGTAGTTATCTACTCCCAAACACTGTAATTAGTGCATCACATTTTTAGCTTAGCAACATGCTAACATGAAATTAGTGGAGTCTAATTAGAAATTGACTATTTTACCATGCATTTACACTGTGTATTTATTAGTGTTTTGCATTGTTAGCTTAGCAACATGCTAACATAAAAATAGTTAAATCTAATTAGAAATGTAACCGGGTTCTTGTGTTCAGAAATTAATGGTTAGCATTATTTTAATATCTCTTTTTGTTTGTCTAGATGACGAAAATCAGTATATCAACCGACAACCAGTCTATGAGAAGGTTGTCATACCCGTGGAGGACCATGTGACTTGTAGCTGTCAATTACGCGCTTCTGCGCTCAGCCCACGGCTCCAGACCACACCTCTTCCTCCGCCCAGACTCCACCCTAAAGTAACGCTACCAAAGACCCAATCAAAAGAGGAACTACATCGCCATGACGACTTAAACATAATCAAAGGCTCCATTTGGAGGATAAAGAGAGTCAGGAACTACAATGGCAGTCCAAAAACACCGTCACACACACACAGGGCTACCGACAAAGCCCGTACCAACATACACTCACACACACAGCAGTTTATGTGAGCGGAGGAGATGTTCCCACCAGACAAACCACATTAGGAGATCCACACATGATGAGTGACGCAACACAAACTGAGGAGGTGAAATCTGAACACAGTGGCGACAGCATGACGAAAAAGACGCAACAGCATTACGACAGACATCTGCAAGAGGATCAACAGCCAGAACCACAGCAACCACAGGATAAAACGACACCACATCAACCAAAATACAATGCTACCAACAATCCCGTCCAATCAGGGCACAGCATGCCACACAGTAGCAAATTAGACACTTTTAGTCGCACTTACAGCCACGTTGAGGTGATCGGCCAATCCAGTGGCTTATCTGAAGTGCTTAGTCATCACTCTGACCAATCAGAAGTTAGAAAACATCACCACCACCACCACCAATCAGAAGCAAATAATCAAAATATGCAGGAAAGGGAGCAGCAGCCAGAAACACAACATCATCTTCGTCACCAAAACCACGGACACCATCACCTTCACCAACATACAACGCAAGCAGTTAGCCAACAACAGACAAGCACACAAAAAACAGGTCAGTGTCTAGCTCGTCTATCGCAGGGGTCTCCAACCTTTTTTCATTTGAGAGCTACTTTTGAAAAAATGAAAGTGGCCGAGAGCTACTCATGTTATACAATACTTAAATCTCTTAAATAAGGTCTCATAACTCTCATATTAACAACTATCCAAACTGTTTTAGACCTAAAACAGTTTTTGAAGGCCTAAATATGTCAACCTTTAATGTCAGAGAAAAGCCAGACTTTAAAGGAGTGTCTCAGCATTCTGTTTTCCGTCATGTTTTCACACAGAACGAAACCTACGCTGCATGCTGTGCCTCTGTGAGACTCCTGCTAACTTTGCTTGCTTGATTGAAACTTGTTTGTTTTTCTGTTATATTGTAATTACATCTGCATGTTCAAAAATAGGTTAAATAAAAATAATAACCTCACTGATTTGCATTGGAGGGGGTGGAACACCTGTCTATATTAGCTCACTCTGATTAGATGAAAAGTACGTCTTGGCCGTTTACATATCGCATGTAAAAATGCGTGGAAGGCGTGGCTGGGCTGCTTTCTCCTTCTTGCAAAAGCGCTTGCGCTCCCGTGGCGTGTGGTGTTGCTATGCAACCATGAACCGTGCTCTCCACAACGACAAAGAAGTTTTAGTAATGGATTTCCACCAGCGAAAAACGCTTGCTGTAGCTCTGCTACAAGATTTATTTACAGAGAAAAGAAAAACACCCGTAGTGTTTGGGTGCACCCCCATCCTTCATGTTGACTGAGCTTTCAATGTTGTTAAGGAAAGGGTGAAGCTGATTGGCTGGTTCTTGTCACATGACCTGCGGTGCACTTGCGGCATTCTGAAAATTTGAGTTTTTTTGTTCATCTCGCTGCGTCTGGAAAAAACGAGCGTACCGCTTCTATTATGAGTGAGACATACATTTAAAATAACGAACTTGAGCACGCAAAACACGTGATATGTGAACGGCCCTTGGCGAGCTTCCTCCAATCAGGCCACGAGCTACTGGTAGCTCGCGAGCGAGGTGTTGGAGACCCCTGGTCTATCGAGTCATTGTGTGTGTGTGTGTGTGCACATTGTGTTTTGATTAGTAACTTATGCTTCCTGTTATTCTTTCCATTTCTTTAACGTCAGAGGTAGCATATAAAGTCAAGGGTCAACAAAGTAATGTGATGCTAATATGATGCTACCATGAGGCTAACGCATTCCATTTGTCTTCTGTTTTCTTCATTATCCCATAGTGCCGAACACTCCTCCCACCACCCCCTCAGCCCCACAGACTCCACCCCCTCTCCAGCCCCCGCGGAAGCGACGGCGGAAACACCGGAAGAGGATGAGCAAGGCCTCCATGAGAGCGATGATAATGTAATGCTAATATTATGTATGGTTATTGAAACATACTAATTAACAATGATTTGGAGCTGAATTGTGTCATTTCTGCGTAACTAGAGTCACCAGAGAGAATTGCAAAAATAATAATATTTTTGTGTTTTAGACCTCATTAGATGAGAACACTCAATAGATTGCAATTCAGATTGAAAGCATTAGTGGTGCAGAAATGACACACTCCAGCTTTCACCAAACTTTTACATTTTAAAGTGAAATCTAATCAATCTATCCTCTAACAGGGTCATGTCCTGAAGAAGACCAAAGACTCTGAATTGCTGCCAAAGGCCCAGGAGCAACCACAAAGCTGAGAGTCAGGGTGGAGACACACAGGATATAGCAGAGACACACTGGAAATCTTTTTATAATAACTGGAAATGTCTTTGATCTTTGCCAAATAAGCTCCCATGAACTACATTTCCCATCAGCCATTGCAGTCGTAGGAGGCCACCAGTTCTGCAATCTTCGCACTACGGGAGCTGGCCGTACTCAGGATATCCTGTGAGCATGGACTTAAAAGGGATTCCATACAGACACAAACACAGCCTGCCAAATAACGAGACCGTATTTAAAAACACAACACAATTACGGTCTGCCAGATACGCTTCATTCAGCTCAACAACTGCCAAATGCGGTGCAATATTGACTTGAACCACTGTTTGGCCAAGGGTCTGGCTCAAATCAGTGATTAGATACTTGGGGAAAGTCAAAGTAGCCTTCAATTGCCAATGAATGATGTAGACCCACTGGTGGTTGTGGTTATCCACTGGAGGAACTACTGGAATAGCAAATGGAAGAAGTTGAAACTGGAATATATGTGGGACTTTGAATTTGGACTCTCAAAGAGCAAAACAACTGGGAAAATGAAGCTCAGGACTTCCAGAAAAGTATAAAATACAAATAACTTTTACAAATTCATCTCAAAACGTATAATCTGTACATTTTTCAAGCTACTTAAACACTCCAAGTTTATTAAATGGCAAAATATCAGCTGGCTAGATATGAAATCGAGGAGTAAAGCACTTACAAAGCAGTTTTTTGAACATGTACCATGGTAATATGATGGTATTCATTGAAGTACTTTGGAGTACCATATATATATACCAAGGTTTTTGAATATGGTAATCAATCTGATACCATGGTACCGCCTCAGTACTTTCTTGTAAGGATCTCTCAGTATAATGCACAATATTTAATTAGTGCAAAAACACTGGAATATCGTACACTGGAGATTATCAAATACTAAGTGCTGAAAGCACTAAATGTTCGCATGTTGGTAGATGCACGGTCAAATAGTTCCCTTATTCAATATTTATATGAAAACAAGAAGATTGTGTTTAGCCGTAATGAGGTTACAGTGAAATACTCCCATCCTGTAGGGGGCGGTATGGAGTGCTCTATCATCTTATGCCTGCTGTTCCCAAATGTTCGTCTGTGCATTCAACTGCTTCTGGAATCTTGTAAAGCTATAAAATAACTGTTTGTAAATGATGCATTTCTCTTCTGGCTTTTTACGTAACTTATTTATAAAAGGTATAAAAGAGTAATTAATTGTTATTTGTTTTGATGGAAATTATTGTTAATGTAATAATGCTATTTTAATATAAATATAAAAAGTGTTAAATTTATCATTGGTTTGATGTTTTTTATAGCATTTTGTGAAAACAAGCCAAATGGCAGAATATTTATTCAGAAACGACTATGGATATGGTTTCGTAAAGTCGGCGTGAAATCAAAATTAACCCTATTTACTTTGTTAGCGCACATTACTTGCCTAGTGGTGAACAATTCATTCGTGCAAGTCAATCCACACACAAAAAGGGGAACGCCTACTTTTCTAGTTCAATCAATATCCAGCGGGAAAAAACAAGCCACGCCCTCTATTTTTCTCATTCAATATTCTGTTTCTCTCAGAAAATTTCACAAAACTGAAGTAAAGTCGGTCACAACATCCGGTTCACGCAGACTTTAAGGGGCATTTGTCTTCCAGTGAACAAAAACCATTAATTTTAAACTATTTAGAGCCTGACAGTAATTGTTGGATAAAAGTGTGTTTTATTATTAGACAAAGTTGAAGGCCTTAACTCTACACTTTAACCAAACTAATTGACTGGTTGGTTGTTGGATGACTAGTTGACCACCCTGAAACCATCCCTACTTGCTTAGAAATAAGATAAGATATGACATTAAAGTCTGAATTGTGATACAGGTTTTTTTTTAGGAAAGTCATAAAACAAATCAAAATCAAAATTGAAGCCAAGCCATATTTGGCGACCATCTTGGATATTCTCAATGTAGCTTTAGCTGTATCATACAAATATAGTGTATTAATCAAATACAGCCAAGATTGTCTTTATCTGCTAATCTGCAATACAATCTGATAAACACAGTATCATAAATTCTACTTCTTTAGTGCAAATATAAACAATTTTAAGCTGTTCCTGCTAATGCGCATGCTAATGCTTCCTCAAAAATCAGTGTGTCTGTGTGTGTCTGTATATATGGATGAGTCTTTCTAAGCGTGTAGCGTGTGGTGGTCACATTACAGTTGTGATTTGTGTGTGTGAGGGTGACAGGTCGCAGTGGTTACAGACAGTCGTCATAGCAGCACAGATGGACGTGTACGCAGAGGGAGATCAGGTGGTGTAACAGATACGAGAGGCCTGGCCTGGAGGAGATGAACTGATAAATGTTACGCAGACAAAGCAAATAGACGGGAAGGCAACAGAGGGGTGTTGGTCTAACGGCAAAGTGAGAGGAGAGGTAGAGGAAGAGAGGGGAGTCTAAGAGAGGGAGTGTGAGAGGAAGAACATGTAGGGAGTGAGTCTGTGTAAGTGATAAATCTTTAGGAACACAGCCGGTTAGTCTTCACAAGTGCTCAGTAACCTCAAAGTGGGAGGTATGTGAGCGTCTGGGGCCCCCAACATGGGACTGCCTCGTCAAGTGAGGGTCCAAGATGAGCTTCAAGTGTTAAAAAATAGATTTGAAGTGTGAAAAATGTAAGTTTTGACCAAGATGTTAAAAATGCATAATGGTAAAATATTCTCCACACGAAACTAGTCTATACTGCTTACTGGGCAATCGAAATGATTATAATCATGACATAAAAGACATAGTCATAAGATAAAAAGTTGAAATTATGAGATTAAAAGTTATAATTATGACAGTCGAGATTGTGAGATAAGTCATAATGATGACATAAAATACATTTATAAGAGAAAATTTTGACATTATGAAATGCTAAAACATAATTATGAGATAAAAAGTCATAATTATGACGGTTGAAATTATGAGATAAGTCATAATCATGACTTAAAAGACAATTATAAGACAAAAAGTTAAAATTATGAGATGCCAAATCATAATAATGGCATAAAAGTCATATTTATGACAGTCAAAATTATGAGATGCTTAATCATAATTATGGCAGAAAAAGTCATTTATGACAGTCAAATTTATGAGATAAGCCATAATCATGACAAAAAAGACAAATATAAGATACAAAGTTGAAATTCTGAGATAAAAATCATGAGATAAAAGACAATTAGAAGGTAAAAAGTTGAAATTATGAGATGTCATAATCAAGACATAAAAAACAATTCTAAGATAAAAAGTCATAATCATGACATAAAAGACAATTATAAGATAAAATGTTGAAATTATGAGATGCTTAATCATTATTTTGAGATAAAAAGTCATATTTATGACATTTGAAATTATGAGATGTCATAATCATCACATAAAAGACAAATTATAATATAAAAAGTTGAAATTATGAAATGCTAAATCATAATTATGGCATAAAAAGCCATAATTATGACAGTGGAAATGATGAGATAATTCATAATCATGACATAAAAGACAATTATAAAATAAAAAGTTGAATTATGACATGCCAAATCATAATTATGACATAAAAAGTAATATTTATGACAGTCAAGATGTATATAAAAAGACACGTTGAAATTATGAGATAAAAAGTAAAAATTATGATAAAGTCATAAAGTTTCATAATTGACATCTCATAATTTGACTGGTCTAAAATATTTACTTTTTATGTCACAATTGTCTTTTATCTCATAATATGATGCCTTAAAATTCTGAAGGCAGCTCACTAGGTTTTGGAACAAAGCTTCTGTCTTTTTCAAAGTCAAGATTTTTTCTTAAAATGTATAAAGCTACTCTGGAAAGTTAGCAATACCTCTAAAGATGCAAAAACCAAATTTGAAAAACAGATTGACAGGTAGAATAGACAAGCTTTTCATTCTTTGCCCTTCATTCAACCCTGAGAGGGAAAAGGTTCATACTAGGAGGAGGATGACATAAAACAGTGTGTTTGTGAGTGAAAGCATCTCCGCCTTTGTGTGTGTGTGTGTGTGTGTGTGTGTGTTGTGATGCATGCTGTGGTTTTGGTGTGTTAGCGTGATGTGAGAGCTCCAGCTGACCCCTGGCACACCCTGCATCTTACCCTCACTGAACTCCCTCACACCTGGGTTCCACCTGGCCTGATCTCCCCTGCCCCGGTCAAACCTCCATCCATCCACACTGCTCAAACAACCCGGAGAATTAACAAGTATGTGTGCATTTAATATAAACTGCAGATATAACCACAAATGATGCATCGGTTTGTAGCGTTTACACACCAGAAAGGGAAAGAGGGGTTCACAAGTGCTCTACAATCACTAGCTAGGGGTCATAGTGTTGCAAAGTGTTGTCCAACTGCACATTTCATAAGTAAATTACTAATGGTTTAACATCTAAATCAATTTCTTTTCCACTGATGTCATCAAGGCTATAGGCTAATGCTAACCGAATAGCCAAAAAGCTATTGCTTTCTCAAACTACCATTCGGATCTTGCTCCATTTTTGGTGCATAAAACGTCCACACAATTCCTGATGGATAAATCAAGTTCTGGACAGTTTTTCTTGACGAATAGCTCTGATATTGATCGAGAAATCATTGTAAAATGCTGCCAAATCTAGCACCATTAAATCTAACTCATGTCAAATTTTCAGCTGCTGTGTAAGAGGTAGTGTTGAATCCGCTCGATATGAGTTCCTGGACCAGTTGAAGTGTGTTTTGGCTTGGATTTTCTGTGTGCATTTTTATACATTTCTGTGCCGTGTGTGTTTTGGCTGGCACTGCTGATTCAGATTGAGCTGATAATGCATGGGTGGAATAAGGCCTAATGTCTGAGTGTCATAATCAGCATCAGATCGAGCAGGGCTGGTAACGCTACACACACGGACCTGTGCCAGATTTAGCAGCTCTGTGTAAGGACACACTCTTAAAGGGACAGATGCCCTGAGAATACACATGGGACACAGACTGACACTCAGAGAAAGATCGGGACAGTGAGAGAAACTTTACCAGAGTGTAATACTGTAAAAGTCTATGGTTACACTCATGTCCAAATGAAACTTTTTGCCACTATTTCTAATAGCTGTAATATAGCCATAAATAATTTCTTCTTACAGGCAGATTTTAGCCCCTAAAATGCATCATGCTTAGTGCATGGATGGACACAGCGGTTTTAATAGTACCTGGATTTCCATCCTCATTTTTCATGTAAATGTTGGCATATCAGAGTAAAATGCAAATTAAAGAACACAAAATGCTTCCCAGAACCGTCCTGACAGATTGACACTACATAAGGCACTGATCTTTCGCAAACATTCAAGAACTTTATAACATGAAAAGCCAGAGATGATTTTGTTCTCATGAACTCATAAAATGTAAAGAATTGACTCTTGTTTCCGCCACGGAATGAAAAAAACGTTTTTTCTCAGAATTGAGAGATATAAATTCTCAATTGCGAGTTACATAGTCCAATTCTGAGGAAAAAAAGACTTTATTTCTCAAAATTGCGCGTTTATGCCACGTGATTCTGATTATAACTTACAATTTCGACTTTATATCTCACATTTTGACTTAAATAAATTCGCAATTGCGAGTTATAAAGTCCAATTCCGAGGAAAAAAATACTGACTTTATTTCTCAAAACGGCAAGTTATGTCACGCAATTCTGATTATAACTTGCAATTGCGACGTTATATCTTGCAAAAATTTTTCCTCACAATTGCGACTTTATATCACACAAGTCTGAATTGTGGGATAAAACGTTACTTTTCGCAAAGCTTAGCAAAATAGTGAACGACCGCCAACATGTGACCAAAAGTACAAATCTTATTGGGTGGCTCGTTTCTTCACAGTGAGTTTAGACAGAAATTAAAAGTCCTCTTAATAATAATAAAAAAAATCCTTCGCATTGACAGTCGTTGTTTCAAATTTTACACTGATCATTGGCACCAGATTTTCGCACCGAATATTTCTTAATTCCCTTGTTTTTCTGCAATATTCAGAACTACTGATCCAATTTTAAAAACTTTTTTTTTTTTTTTTTTTTTTTTTTTTTTTTTTTGCAGCTTCTAACCTATAGGAAGCTATATTGCAAATTTAAAGCGAAGCAATTCCTAAAATCTTGCCATTTTGACGAATATCATTTGCACCATGTTGGTGACAGAAAGCGAATGGGTGTTTTTAGTGCGTCTGGATCAAACACACACGCACACTATTATGTCTGAGCGCTTGTAAATCAGTAATCTCAAGATTTCCAGTGCATGAGTCACATGTACACACCAGAAAACTGAAACCTCTGCATACTTTTTCACAAATTAAAGAAGCGCCACTCTTAAGTCATGCAGATTCCACTGCAGTTTGTAATCATTCATCCCAGAATTCAATCCAACAGTTAATCTGACCAGTCTCTTAACTCTTTAATCGGTTTTGTGTCATGACCTAATCTCGCTGTGTATGACTAATGTCTTCGTCTCAGACAACATATCTGACACATATCGCATGACTCAATGCCTGCTAGGTACACAAACAAGCATGACCGACAGTTCAGATGTTCTACTTTCACACTTATTTTTGGTTACATCATGTTTTTTGATGTTCATCCGTCTTGGGAATGTACTGTAGATCGAATGCTTTCTCCCACTCTGTACTGTGTCAATATTGTCTGTCTGTCTCCGCCGGGTGGAGAATTCCTCCCTTCAGAAAGCGTTCAGTAAAGGGAAGCCCACCCAGCTGTGTGTGTGTGTGTGTGTGTGTGTGTGTGAGAGAGAGAGAGAGAGAGAGAGAGAGATCACCCCCACTCAAGCATCACTGTGAGGTATGTGTTGTTTTCACTATGACTGACAGGTGACAGCACTGAAAATACACACACATACAGACATCAGAAGCTGTATTAGCAAGAACCCCTTATAGACACAATGGGTTTAATGCTAAAATAATGGTGTTTAATATAGTTTACCCCTAATCTTATCCCTAAGATTACATTTTTGCAGGCCGAATTAGTTGCATTTTAGCACTTCCGGTTCCATCATCCCGAAGTCAGTGGGTTTTTTGAATGGGTTTTTGTGAACACGAGCACAATTCTACAGCATAAAATACATCAGTAATACTTTGTGATTTTTTACTTTTTTACAAGCTTTTACTTGTCTTGAGAAAGGTTTGCTAACAAGTGGCTAAATGGGACACCAGGGGTTATCGAGGACATTAAACGTCATCAGCCGAACAGGTAAACTCATTTACTCGCTATAGTCCGCTTTTACAACCTCGTTGTGTTTATAATAACGCTCTTGCAAACTATTATTTCTCGAACTTCCTGAAGAGTTATTGAAGCTTAAAGTCCCCCTGTAGTCAATCATTTTATCCCTTAAAACTCATCTTTGATCACCAAAATTACATAATTAAACGTTTTTTCCTTGATTTTTTTTTGTTATGCCTTAAAATAACTTGAATGTAACTCTACACCCTTGCCTCATTAAGTATACGTGGTTCTATGAATATGCAAATGAGCCCCGCCTCCACTCACTCACTCCAGCTCAGAGATCCACTCGTTGATGATCACTCGTTGACGTGATTGGTTACAAGGTAGTTTGTGACGTCAGAAACACCAGCGATTTCAAACCGCATTTTGAGAACTGTCTTTGGTTCACTGCAATTTTAAGGAGACAATACTCAATGGTGTAGACATATGAATTTACACATGGTTTTTCTTAAAGGTGCATTGCGCAAGTCTCTGAGTTTTTGCAGAACTATGCCCCCTCTGGCGGCAAGCGAAACTGCAGCCAGAAGTGTGCACGCTCACGGACAAAAGTTTTCTTTTTTTTTATCTTACGTGGAGTTTGCGCTGGTGTTTAAAATTAACTACAAGCCGGTCTCTTAGAATCCATCTTCTACGGAGAATGGCGGCGAATACACAAACCTGCCAGACATAGCCAGGTGAGCGTGCCGTGAACGCGCATGACGTCACGCCCAGTCTAAAATTCCGACCCGAATCCCTCTTATTTATTTTACTGTACAGGATTATAGAGACAATCTAATTGTCTGATCATTGTTCACAGGTGTCCCTTGTCTTGTCATTAGTCTGTGTATTTAAGCCCTCATGTTTGCCATTTGTTTCCTGTAACCACTGTTGCGAGTCCTTTTCATGTTCATGTCTTGTTTTGAGTTTTCATGCCACGCCATTTTTTTGTTTCATGTTTGGTTTTGTTTATAATAAACTGCACTTGGGTTCTCATTTACACTTGCCTCCAGTGGATCACTTTACATCGAGGAAACCAGTGTGATGCAAACTTACAGGTTGGCCAACAAAAGTCATCATTACTGAAGCGCTGTTTTAGATGCAAGGCTAAAACATCTAAACCGCTAACCCGGACTTCTTCTGGGGGGTGTTTGGCTCGAGGTCATGGTGCAAAGGACCCTAGGTTGAAATTACTCCGAACCATCCCTTTAAAATGTTTTACTTTATTTGTGAGGATATTTTCAAAAATGTGGCCCTTACTAGTATAGCTAAGACTGAAACACCAGACATCCAACGGCTCCCTGACGCCCGCAAATTACATACAATATCCCAGAAATCGAGCAAGTGAGAGAAGCTTAAGATCCGTTTTCGTTGATCCAATCGCAAGTGTTCAGCCATGAACACTTCGGCAATACCGTTTACAGCTGGTATTATCGTGGGTTAATGCGTCTTGTGTGACCACTTGCTTTCGGATTTCGTTGAGACCTTCCCCTCTTATTTCTCCACACTCAACATTACTGTCACTCTTGATTGAACGAACCCATGTTATGCAGCTTAGGCATATGAAAGGGAAGGAGGGAGGGTGGGTGGAGAGGAAATTAGTTTTTGCAGGCTGGGATGTGATACATGCTTTGCAATTTGCTAATGCTAAAGCTAACTTATCGGCTATGATTATACACACACCTGCTTCACACCTGCTAACAATAGCTTATCACACTTCTCTATCTCTCACACTCGCTGACATTTCCTCACACACTGTGCATGTCTTCGAAGTAATCTTGATCTGTGGGGGGAATAATCTGTGTGTGTGTGTGTGTGTGTTTGGGTGGGGATGGCATTTTTCCTCTTTCGCACATGTTGGATGTCACAATCATTCACACCCTCCATCAAGAAAAATGCTGAATGAAATGTTTTACTCTCAACATTTTCCTTTTTCGTCCGCTTTTAAAAACATGCAAACTCATTCACACTATTAACCACATAGTCATTCAGAACTAGCGAACAGAACTAGCGATTCTGCAGCACACCGTGAAAACATCATCATACACAAGACCCCTGATGCCATTACGTTGAAATAACTTCTTAAAAACTGAATATCTAAGTCAGAAGTTATGAAACCATTAATTACTGATACAACAACTCTAGACTGTATTGAAGAACATAAATGGGTAATATTACAGAGGTGGGAAAAAACAAGATTTAGCAGGCTGAATGATATAGGCTGGTGGTGTAGGTCTAACCAGTACACCAACGATGCCAAAGGACCAAATATTTTGGACAAAATTTCAGTCAGTATTCAGTTTTAAAGAGTGCACTGCCATCCACATTTTAAGATCTCGGAGGCAAGCAGTAAATACAGCAGGAGAACAAACCTTTAGACTGTGTGAAGTATGTAGATTTTTCTGGCTTCAGCATAACTATGAAAACGAAAGGCCTGTTCACACCAAGATGAATGTTCAGCATGAAAATGTGGTCGGAATTTCTGTTCAGACCTATGCGTAAAAAATGTCTGACAGGCACATGTAAATTCACTCTCTGACAGAAGATGGCGCTTATGGAAAAGCAGAAAAAATAGATGCCCTAGTTACTGTTTTGCCTTGGCTTTTGGCTTGCTTAATTGGGGACATTTAATGTTCAAAAATAGTATTGATCTGCCTTACTTAAGGTGGACGATGATGCAATTTTCTTTTAGAAACAAACTTTTGTTGTATTATTTTAAGTTATCACTGTGAAGCTGCTTTGATAATCTGTATTGTGAAAAGCGCTATACAAATAAACTTGACTTGACTTATAGACATAATGGGTTTGATGCTAAAATAATGGTGTTTAATATAGTTTACCCCTAATCTTATCCCTAAAATGACAGATTTTTGCAGGCCAAATGAGTTGCATTTTAGCACTTCCGGTTCCATCGTCCCGAAGTCAATGGGTTTTTTGAATAGGTTTTTGGTTAAATGGCTGAAAGAAGGTCTGTTGTGAACACAAGCACAATTCTACGGGGTAAAATACATCAGTAATACTTTGTGATTTTTTACTTTTTTACAAGCTTTTACTTGTCTTGAAAGGTTGCTAACAAGTGGCTAAATGGTTGTCGAGGACATTAAACGTCATCAGCCGAATAGGTAAACTCATTTACTCGCTAGTCCACTTTCACAACCTCGTTATGTTTATATAACGCTCTTGCAAACTATTATTTCTCGAACTTCCTGAAGAGTTATTGAAGCTTTAAAGTCCCCCTGTAGTCAATCATTTTATCCCTTAAAACTCATCTTTGATCACCAAAATTACATAATTAAACATTTTTTCCTTG
>FLSR01004875.1:14690831-14712222 GCA_900092035.1 Leuciscus waleckii
TATATATAGTAGTTTTGTTATATATGTTATATGTATAGTTATAACCCTAACTTTTATTCGGGTTTTAACCAGTTAACTGCTAATCTACTTATTGAATTTGGATATAATTGACAACATTGTATTAATAATATAAATATAAATATACATTTAAATATATTTCATCATCATCATCATCATCATCATCATCTCTAATTCGCTTTTATGTGAACCAATGATACTCTACTCAAATCCTTAAATTTGCATATCACTGACACAGTATTAGCATACAGTCCTTATTATAATAATCCCTCTCTGGATCTTTCTGTTAATGCTGTCAGGTCATCTGCATAACGAACGGATGATGTCACGTTTAAACCTTTTTAATGAAGTTGACCCTGAGTCTGTCTTGCAACACAAACACACACACATACACTCATGCGTTTCGACTCATTTTAATGGAGAGCAAATCTCTGTGGACTTGCATAAGCCTCTGATCTCTCTCTCTCTCTCTCTCTCTCTCTCTCTCTCTCTCTCTCTCTCTTCTGAGTACTGTGAGTGATGTTATGTTCTTAGAAAGCCTCCAGTGAAGCATCTGTTCTCTCCTCATTAATTTCACCTTTTCTTTCTGTGACTTACAGTAATTTATTATACATTTTGTAAAGGACATTCAAATCAGGACACCTTTGGGTTGTTTATATGTTGATAACCATTTTAAAAACTTTTTAAGAAGGATCAGTGTACTTGGATTGCCTAAGGTCAGTATCACTAATACTATATGTTCATACTTAGTGTTAGTGATTTGAACAAACCCCTAACGCTAAGTATTAAAGCTTCAGCACAGCTTGTCCTGCACCGTTTGCTCTATGGATATGACTGTTCCATCAAATTGTGTGGCCAGAACAACCTAAAAACTAAAGCATGTGATAAAAAAAATACACTCCTTGCACCTGTGTAACTGGTTCTACTCGACCCACTCTGAGCGGGATTTGAACTGGGGCCTCTGGCGTGGGAGGCGGGTGCGCTAACAAGGACACTAAAGACCAAAGCCGCTAGCATCAGTCGCTAATGCACATCTTGAGATCAGGGGAGTGAGGTTTACACGTACAGCTCTTACTGGCCTACGTCTGTTACACCTGCATTCCATCATACTAAAAAACACTAAAGGGCTTTTCACACTTGAAATTGTTACACTGGGTCATTCTAAACCAATTCTAGAATTCTAAACGTAATTCTGAGTCATCTTGTTTCACATTGCTCATAATTTACCCGGGTTAACAGTTAATACATACGCTGCTGTTTCACACTTTACATTTCTAAACCCTGTGTTAGCGCTCTTATTTGCATATTTGCAATGTCACTTGCAAATGATCATATTACAATGTCACTTGTAATATGAGGACTGTCATCCTCATATTACACATTGCCGACAGTACAATCAAGTTTATCCTGAATACTTTTTCGAACTAAAAGCTAAAAATGAAACGTCCAATTCATGTTTTTCCTGTCACCGCCTGACATTCTTCCTATCAAACGCTGAAACGAATGTGTTTCCATGACTGTCCAAAGCATGTGATGTAAATATGAGGCTTGTGATTGGTTGTTGGATGTTAAGCGTCTAGTCGTAACATTTTAACACCGCATCATTTCACACTCTAGGGTTAAAAAGAGCGGGGCTGCTGAATGCTTGAATCTTATTGGTTGACGAATGTACTAAGGTGTGCAATTATTTTCAGGGAAATGCACAGCTAAAGTATTTCTAGGCATGTCTTGAACGCATTACATGTCAATACGGCCTACAACAGCAAATGAAGCAAAACCCTGACAAATGTCTTTAAATACAACATCTGAACAATGTCTTGAGGTGTGGTAACTGTAGTATACAGTAATTGAAATTATATATACTCTGGTTCATTGAATTTTTTGAAAATAATGCACACTCTGCTTCGTGTTGTGGCCGCATTACGACCTCGTGCATTTTTTTCAAAAAATTCAATGGTCTGTCGTCAATTATTCCTTACATATACAATGCACTGTTTCAATATGAGGCACACGATTGGTTGCCATTTGCTAAGCGTCTAGTTGTAATATTCTAACCCGCATCGTTTCACACTGTACACATTTGTCACTGCAATGTGGGGTTAACAATGCAAAAAAAATTAAATTAAAAATTAAAAAAATAAAGTGTGAAACTTTCCCTTACCAACAGTACAACAACTTAGCAACCAACCAGAATAACATAGCAACTAAAAATCACTTCATGACATACTTTTACAGCATAGCAATGAGCTAAAAACCGCTTAGAAGAACCTTGGCAACTGCATAACACCCTGGCAACTATCCAGAACAACCTAGAAACCACATAGTAATGTGCTCAAAACCCGTCAGAACATATCTGTAACTGCAAACACTGCAACACTTTGGCAACCACCCGTCACAATAAAGAAACTGCATAGCAATGGGCTAAAAATCACCTATAACACCTTAACAGCCGCATGGCACCCTGCCAATCCCCAAGAACACCTTAGCAACTGCTTTTCAACATACTAAAAATCACTCAGAGTGTGTTAAAAACCACTTTATACCCTGACAACCACCCATAACACTCTAGCAACCACAGAGCAATGTGCTTAAAACCACTTAGTAGACCCTTGCAACAGCATAGCAACATGCTAAAAACTATTAAAACACCTTATCAACCACATGACAAACCTTGGAAACCACCCAGAACACCCTAGCTACTGAATAGCAGCGTGCTAAAAAACCCTTCGCATACTTTAGCAACCACATATCAACACCCTAGCAACTGCAAAGCAATGTTCTAAAAAAAAACATTTAGAATACCTTAACATTCACATATCAATACCCTGGCAACCACCATGAACACCCTAGTAGCTTAAACGCAAAGCAATGTTCTAAAAAAATACCCAATACCTTAGCTAAGCTAACACCAAGAGCTAAGAACCATTCGATATAATCATACTACTCTGGCAAAGACATTGAACTCCCTAGCAACCACATAACAATTCCGCAAAAAAAACAAATAGAATACCCTAGCAACCACATAGCAACACCCTGGCAACCACCCAAAAACCCTACCACTGAAGTGCATTTTACATTAGGGTTTTTGCACAGAGCCTGACATCATGATAACACTAGCTGGAAAGATCATTAAGTCATTAGTCTCATGGCTAATTGTGTCTTTCCGTGGCAAATGGACCCATTTACATGAGAATCACATGAACACACTCACAGTGAGGAGGTCTTGCAGCACCAGACGACCCTCATCAGTCGTTCTGCAGCTATATAAAGAGCTGTAGTCCATCACCATGATGGAAAGCGGGCATTCATGAATACTGCATGCACACCCTAACTTTAGCACTGAGCGCAGCTATAAGGAGAGTCCGACCTCAAATTTGGCTAAAAGCAGAACAACATCAAGCACAACAAAACCATCAACAAGAATCTCAGACAAAACAACAAATATATATATTTTATATATAGTATATTTTCATTAATGTAGCCTTTCGTGTCTAAGAGCCAATCCGATGCTGATGCTAAGTGGCTAATGTTAACTTAACTTGTTGTGCAGACATGAACCTCGGTTTGTGCAGTTTGTTGAGGAGGTGTGCTATTACTTTTCAAAATGGTCAGATGATAAAACAAGTAATAATACCAATGACACCTTAAACCACCTGCAACACCCTAGCAACTGCCTAGTAACATGCTAAAAAACACCATAGAATACCTTAGCAACCGCATAATGACAGCCTGGCAACCATCCAAAACCCTGTTGCAACTGCATAGCACCATAATTATACATAACTACGTATAGCGTACATAACTACGATGGCCAGCTCAACTTAGCAACGCCCTGGCAACCAACTGGAACATTATGGCACCTGTATAGCAATGGAGAAAAATACTTAGAACACCTTTGCAACCACATAACACCTTGGCAACCACCCAAAGCCCCCTTGCAACTGCATAGAAACATGATAAAAACCACTCAGAACAGCTTAGCAACACCCTGGCAACCAACTGAAACATTTTGGCACCTGTATAACAATGGTGAAAAACCCTTAGAACACTTTTGCAACCACAAAACACCATGGCAACCACCTAAAAACCCCTTGACACTCATAGCAACATGATAAAAAAAAACTTAGCAACACCCTGGAAACTAACCAGAACACTGTATTACATTGTATACATTTTATAATTTACATGTCTTCATTCAATATATATAAACTCTTAGAATACCTTAGAAATAGCAACACCATGGCAACCAGCTAATACTCTAGCAACCACAGTGCAATGTGCTAAAAACACTTAGGACATGTTAGCAACAGCATGACACCTTGGCAGCAACCTAGGCGTTACGGTGACGGTTGTTAAACTCCCACCCTGATGTCAACCAGAAATCACTAAAACAAAAGCAGGCTCTCAGAAAACAGCGAAAGGAATGCAAAGTGAGTTGAACGGAGGCCCGTAAAGGTACATCAGAAGATTTTCTGACTGTCACTACTTGCTTGAGTTTGGAGGTTAGCCAAACTTAAAAAGATAGAGCATGGAGGAATGTATTGCTGAAGGGGAACTTACACTCATCTTTTCTTTCTTCTGATGGCCAGCTCAAGCCAGGGATGGAGGGCGAGAGTGGAGAAAAACTAATTTCATTTATAAGGCCATGTACTAGACTTTTGTAGCATTTTCCCCAGTGAGGTTCATTTATAATGTTAGACATAGGTTTCTTGCACCATTTCCATGGTGGACCTTCCTGATGACGAATATTACGTTGTGCGAACTGCCGCGAAATGTGGTCGGCCGAAGTATACTTTGGGCTTAAAGGTGCATTGTGTAATATTTAGGACGATCTGTTGACAGAAATGCAATATCATATACTGTACATAACTACGTTTTGAGTGTTGTATAAAGACCTTACATAATGAACCGTTAAGTTTTTATTACCTTAGAAGGAGCCATTTCTATCTACATACACCGCAGGTCCCCTTACGTTGAAAACAGCCATTTTGCAAAGCCATGTTTCTACAGTAGCCCTAAATGGACAAACGCATTTCGTTACTATGTTGTTCTTCGTGCAAGGAGGCAAGCTAAAGTCAGCAAATAAAACACTGTCACAATGATGAACAAGTCACAATAATATCGCAATAACATATCGTTTTACAGAACAATTAGGTAAACACAATTTCTTCATTTTGTCTTTGTAAAGAAACCGCATTGTTTAACTGGCTACTCTCTGCTGTCTCAGACGACACATCTTTTCCTGTCGGCCACCGTAACTTCTGTTCGTTGCAATTCGTAACCTCACCACTAGATGCCACTAAAAATTACACACTGCACCTTTAAGGTAGTGGCCTTTTTAAGATTTCAAATCAAATAGTGCCTCTAATCGAGTCAATCATAAAAGGGGTCTAATATCCTCATGGTTGTGACCTCATAACCACAGCCATTTCTAATTGGTCCATTTCTGCAGCGTTTTATGGTAAACTGGTTAAATGGTAAACTGGTGAGATCTTTACATTGTCGAACTCCTGTATTTCACGATATTGCTGTAACTAGCTTTAGGTGGCGCAGAACAAAGACAGAAATGGAAAAAAGGCTAAATGGATGGTGGTTGATGAAAACAGGGTGAGAGGGAATGAAACAGCGAAAGGAAAGATGGGAGAGGGCAAAACAGATGGGATGATGGTGGTAGTAGAGTTCAAGAGGCAGTTGTAAGTGACAGGTCGTGAGAGGCATATAGGGGGACGGGTGGAAATTAAAGGACGGTACGATGAGGGTCGAGACTTTCGGGAGATCAAGAGACAGAGATTAAAGACGAAGAGGTGCATGAAAAGGTGAAAGTGTAAGTGTAGGAAGCGAAATAGCTGCGAAGAGGATGCACCTGATGGAGAGGAACGAGGGATGAGTGAAGGTGTAGAAAGGTGGGCCATAAATCCTGAGGAGGCCTTGGCAGACACAGCTGTTTCTGAGCGAGCCAGATGTGAAAGAAGTACAAGAGGGATTTGAACTTCGGCAAGTAACTTCACCTGCCATTTACAGACATCAATTTTACCACAAATCATGCAGCATATTGAGAAAAACTAACATGCAACTAGTAAAAAAAGTGTGTATTTGTGTGTTTTGGCCTTCAGCCCACAGCCAGGTGTGGAAGATACAGGTGAATATCCATCCATCAGATTAGGTGACTCACAAACACATTTAAAATTATTTTGACTGAACTCACCCTAGTTTTGAAAGTGAATCTCTGTTCTGTCTTTCATTTTTAAGGAGCTGACGGCGCATTACTCCATATCTCTACCTCTTTATTTTCAGTCGCCTCGTTGTTCAGATGACAGCTGTTTCCTTTGACAAGCAGACCTTCACTGCCTGGAGAAACACATACACTCGCACATAACATCTTGAAATAAGAGTGTGAATGGTAATTACTCATTCTTAAGAGTCAAACAGCTGTTTGCTGCACGCGTCTAGAGTCATTCAGAAAACACACAATGAAAACAGCGGCGAGGGCGACAACACGAAGTGTGCTCTTTACGGTGGCAGAGTGAGATGTTTAGAAATTAAACGAGTTAAGAAAATACAAACACATAGAATTTTATCCAAGATTCAAACTAGCTGGCAATACTAGCTTAACGCTCTTCAGTAAAGCTAAAGACATTAAAACAGATACACCAACATTTCAATGAGACATTTTTGAGTTCATATTGAAATCAATGACATTTTATTAAAAAAAATTTTTTTTTAAAAACACAATTTGAGACAATGTTGAGATCTCTTCTGAAACTCTAGATGCAACTTGCAAGATGAAAAGAGGACCTATGATGCTTTTTTAAATGTTCAGCTTTCTTTAGAGTGTAATGTTGCTGTTTGAGCATGAAAAAGGTCTGCAAAGTTACAAAAGCACAAAGTCCTTCCAGCGGGAGTTATTCTCAATATCAGTGCGCACTGTTTCTGAACTCCCTGAAACGCCTTCATTGTAGTCTTGAGTTTTCTTCCGGGAACGAATACGTCACAATATTCCTCATTAAAATAATTCCTGCCCAAGTCATACACAAAATAAATGTAAGAGGTGTAGTTGAGTTGCGTTAATAGTGTGTTTAAACTTGTGGTTATGGAAAGGGGTGTGGCATTTCCCAAACACGCTCGAAGCACTTGACCAATCACAGCACACTGATCCAGCTGTCCATCAGAGCTCTGCACTTTCTGAAGGAGGGGCTTCATAGAGACAGGAACTAAACAGAGCGTTACTGACAGACTGGGAAGAGAGGTGCTGTAACAATGTCAAATATGGGGGAATAATGTGTTTGTTATACATTCAAGCATGCAAACCCAAAAACAAAATCAAGACTTTTAAACTGGGCCTAATAGGTCCACTTTAAAAAAAAATTTAAGTAAGATAAAACCAGCATTAAAAAACTAAAACAACTGAACATCATGATATTTCTTATTTGAATTCCCCCCTCAACAACTTTTTCTCCTTTGAAGAACCTCTTTCCCACAGTCTTGAGGATATTTGAGGCAGCTTAATTTTAGTTTGAATGCAAAATTAAACAAAATGGTAAAACTCCATGGGCATTTTTATGATGAATATACCAAGCTAGAAATTGTGAGTAAAAATATATAAAAAAAATCCTTTTCCTTACTTATCCTGTAAATAAACTACCTAACGGATTACGGATTTAAACAACTGCCAAAAGTTGAGGAGACTTCGAATTTTGTTGTGGACAATGGGGGGATTCATAAAGGTTGAGAACTGCTGCTTTGGGGGAGACACAATTAACAATAAGCAAAGTATATTGCTCAGGGGAAAAAAATCTAAGAAACAGGAGATGTCATGAGCTCTTTATTTACTATCATTGCTGTCTATGAGTAATAATTAATAATTTTCCTGTCATACAGGTACTAAGGTAAATATTTAGTAGTTATATAAGACACCATATCAAAGATTAAAAAGACTTTTCACCGAGTGAAACAGTAATGCGCACCAAGGCTCATGGGGTGTCCAATCCTACTCCTCGAGGGCCAATGTCTTTAGCTCAAGCGTGCACTTACACACTTGCCTGGAGTTTCCTTGTAATCCTGAAGATCTTGACTAGCTGGTTCCAGTGTGTTTACTCTGCAGAACAGTGGCCTTCCATGAGCAGGATTGGACAGCCCTGGCATCATCCAAAGTCTCAAAATACAGTAGATAATGTAGTACTACACCACCTCTTGTGGTCAATGTGTGGAAACAGCAGCCCAGAGTTTCTGTGATTTCTCTTTCTATTGTTTTTCAGTGTCCTTCTATGTTTGCTGAGTAATACACCACTAATATTCTCCTGGAGAGGGTGGATGGAAAACATTTGTGTTTAAATCTTGTGTATGGAGCAAATGGGGATTTGTCCTTCTGTTCAAATCAGGCTCAGGGCAATTCATGTACATTCAGAGAGCAATCTTCTTGCCAAGCTTTCTGGGTAGTGCTGACAGAAGTTGCAGGATTCGGCAAGTATCCCTCTGAACATGGGAGGACTGGGTCATGGAAGTTGGGCTGGAATGTACCATCTATTCCCATCACATTCCCAGAGGACTGAAGGCATAGATCATCAACATGCAAAACCACTCGATCACCCTCGATTTCACGGCAGCGGTTGTTTCCATCGAAGGTCAAGGTATTTTTTGAGTCGCTGCATGGAAGAAGTCATATTCATGTTCTGAACTTCTCTTTTTATTTGTTTCTTAAAGGGATACTCCACTTTTTTTGGAAATAGGATCATTTTACAACTCCCCCAGAGTTAAACAGTTGAGTTTTACCGTTTTCGAATCCATTCAGCCGACCTCCGGGTCTGGCGGTACCACTCTAAGCATAGCTTAGCATAAATCATTGAATCGGGCAGGACCATTAGCATCTCTCTCAAAAAAATATATTTTTCCTATTTACAACTTGACTCTTCTGTAGTTACATCGTGTACTAAGACGGACGGAAAATAAAAAGTTGCGATTTTCTAGGCTGATATGGCTAGGAACTATAATCTCATTCCTGCGTAATAATCAAGAATTGAAATAGGTATAATAGGTTAGACAAACTTAGTCCCGGTCACGTTGGAAAAATTTGTTTTTTTGAGAGAGATGCTAATGGTCCTGTCCGATTCAATGATATATGCTAAGCTATGCTTAAAGTGGTACCGAAAAACGGTAAAACTCAACTGTTTAACTCTGGGGGAGTTGTAAAATGAGCCTATTTCCAAAAAAAGGGGATATCCCTTTGACTTCCCATTCCCAAAATTACAGAGCATTCCAGGAATGAAGCCTATAGTTGACTTACAATAAGGAAAACTGCGGACGGACATCTACAATCTGACGTTGCTGATTTCTGGATCCTTCAGTTCGGTACAGCAGGGTAAGTGGTCCATCTGAGGATGCTAGCAGAAAACAGGATATTCGCTCAGTTATCTTATGATTGAGTCCTGGGTTTAAAAGCTTATAGGCATTGTTTACACCTAATTATTGATTTGACAAGAATTGGAAATCAACAAATTCAAGAGTCCCCCAAAAAATTTGCATTCGGAGGTAGTCAGACATCGGTCGCTGCTGTACGGCCAAGGCGGATGTACGGTACAGCAGATGATTGAGTCCTGGGTTTAAAAGCTTATAGGCATTGTTTACACCTAATTATTGATTTGACAAGAATTGGAAATCAACAAATTCAAGAGTCCCCCAAAAAATTTGCATTCGGAGGTAGTCAGACATCGGGCCCTATTTTAACGATCTAAGATGCACTTTCGCTATTTTAACAACAGGAAAAATGGTCGGCCATTTTCAGATCAGAGTCTCATCTCCCATTCCCTTTAAAAGCCAGTTGCGCGTGTTTGTGTGCCGTTGCCCTGTGTGTGTAATTAGCAGCGTGTATGAGCATTGTGCACCCGTCTATAGGGGCATATTACTAACGTGCTCTATAAATAACAAATTAAATAACAAATTCTGCGTCATTGACTTAGACCAGGTTTCAGTTGCCTCAAAATCGCAACACGTCAACAATGCGCCTTAACACACCTAGTTTTCAGACCAGCACGCCCATGGGTGCACAAATGGGCGCAAATGCATTTGCTATTTAAACAACGTGGCTCGGGACGTGAAAATGATAACTGCGTTGGGCTTAAACTAGCATAAAACACTTGCGTGTATGATAGGACCATTGCATTTTTAGTGTAAATTCTAATGCGACAAGTCGAAAGGCCGCCCATTTGTCTGTCAATCATCTTTTGCAACCAATCAAAACCAATGGTTTCCACCGGATGAAAACTCGGACAAAAAAACATCACGAATTTGATGCCAGGAATGGCCATAGTGATGTGGTCTAAGTTACCAGGTCAACCTACCTGGACACCTCTGAGACTTTGCTGTGGACAGGAGAGGGAAGAGACAGGTCCCATTCTCTCAGTCTTCTGAAGAGAGAAGAAAGACTTCCACTTTCTGTCTTTGCAATTCATAAATTGAAAGGAATCAAATTTTATTTACCTCTGAAGAACAACCAGAACGATGAAAACTACGATGGAGACGGCTGACGCGAGGGTCGCGATGAGGAAATACAGGAGCAATGCAACTAGATTGGGCGCAAGAGGCTCTGAAGCAAAAACATACATTGATAAGGTTTGTATAATGTATCATGGTTTCTTGTACTGTAAAACACTGTAGATATGTAGAGACCAGGCCTCGTGGTCCAGTAGACGGGGTCGGTCCACTCTGAGGGATATCCAGTGTAACGCCATCCTGAACGTCTGGTTGAGCTCACATTACAGCGAACCTGAGCCTGGTACTCTGAGGAACCCTTGAGAGAACGCTCTGATATAGCAAACACCATCTCTCCATCAGAGAGAAAGATGCTCTTCACATCCTCCTACAGACAAAGAGGAAGTTAACATACATGCACTAGAGAATGAAAGTGGGTGTTTATTCCTCTACAGCACTTTTGACCTTTAAGAAGATAGTCTCTCTTTTAAAAACACTTTTTACACACTTCTGCTAATAATGTCCAAAAGTGTATATATACACTATTCATTGCTAAATAGTTTTTAAGTTGTTGTGGAAATGGCAAATTTGATTTTTTTTTTTGTGAATCATTTTTACACAGCAAAAGTAGTAATTAACAATGAATAAATATTGCACAGACAAATAGTATTGTGTAATAGCTTGTATTTTATCGTGTATATACATATATATATATATGCCTAAATCAGAACAGTATGTAAAAACACTGTAAACCTTTTTGTTATATTTATGTTAAGAGTAAATAAAATTGCAAAATAAGACATATTAAGGCCTGATATTATGTGTATATGAAAGAATATGACCATAAAAAAAAAAACTAAAAAAATCAACTCGTAGGACATAAAATTGCCAGTTAAAAGTTGAAGAAACACCCGTACAACAATTTTTTAAAATAAAAATAATAATAAATATTGCCTGGAAAAGTAGTCAAATACTCACAGGAGTTAGTATGCTCCAGTACTTGAGTTCAGTGGTGAGAGGTACAGTACGGTACTTTGTCAGAGTCCAGTTCAGGATCCAGTCTTCTCCTCTCAGTTCAACGCTCAGACCCGTGGGACATGCGGGCTGGACTAGACCACAGACACAGACCTGGATCAATAACTATTTAACCAATAAAGCTTTCTGGAATACTTGACTGTGATTGGTCAATTGCAGCATTCAGCATGCAAGTGTTTCTCAAGAGGAGGGGTTATCTGTACTAACTGTGTTGGTAAGCGCAGATCACTTTGGTCACCGGCGTTGGTGTGAGTCGCACCTGCAGCACTCCAGGCTCAAAGATGCTGAAAACACCTACCTTCCTCAAAAAGCCTCCTTCATTAGTGACCTGCACCTTCTCAACGCAGTACCACTCAGCCCTGAAGGAGAGAGATTACACCTGTGAGAGTTAAAGACATCTTTCACACCATCCATAACGCTCTCAAAGACTCACAGCGCAGTGGAGTGTGTCCGGTAGGAGAGCGTGTAGATGATGTACCGGGTCAGATCTGTCTTGAGATCCCAGCTACAGCTCAAATTCTTCCCGCCATTGAGCACACAGTGTAGGTTAGATGGACCAGGGAGAGCGTCTGAAATAAATAAGGGTCTATAGTACTCCAGGACACCAGGGGGCTCCACTTGATCACAGATTTTGACTGGGTTTCTCTTTTTACTCACACTCAGATATCAGTTCTGGCCCTTCAAACAACACCGCGGTTTTATTCTCGCTGCCTTCCATGTCTTTCTGTGTTGATTTGGTTTGAATTTTCCCGTCTTTCTGATCCTTGACTATTTCAGATTAATCTCCACCTCCAAAAGTGCAACATATAAGTCGGTTAGCTTTAGACAAATAACAAAAGCACTTTTTGTTGAGATTAAATCACAACAAACTTGAAAAAAGTAATTCAAGGTAATTCATAGCTAGTTTACGTTTTTCAGAATTGGTGGCTAATTTGTATGAATTTGTACAATATCATTTGTATGTTTTCATACAATCTGTTAACGTCCCATTGATGGTTAGGATTAGGGGTGTGTTATATAATATATAATATATATATATATATATATATATATATATATATATATATATATATATATACAGTATATACATGCAAATTTTTCTTAAATAAATACATGCATATGTGTGTATTTATATATATACAAAATAATTATACACAGTACACACACATATATTATGAAAACACAAACTTTTATTTTGGATGCGATTAATCGCGAAAAAAGTTAAAATAGCTTAACTTATTTTGATGAGTTAAAACAATGCAAAAACACATGTTGTCATAACTTATTGATCATATATTTTTTACAGTGTTCATGTTTACTTAAAAAACAAACAAAAAAAACATTCGGACATTCCACATCATACAAAATTGTCACCTCGTAAAATAGTCACGTTTTCCCGTGAGAACAGGGTTGGTCTTTTTGAAAAAAAAAAAAAATCATGAGTGACTTCTAACTGAAAGGGTGGTCATTTTGACACTCACTGAGCGCTCTTGTTCATGCAGTCTGAAGGGGTCAGAGGTCAGACGTGAGGGAGGGGTGTCGTCTAGCTGGTCAAAATTCCAGTCTGGATCCGCATCTTCTATAGGGAAGTTAATAGTAGACAAGCTTGAGCTTGCATAACACAAATAAGCCAGTGCTCAAGTATGTCTTTGGTTTACGTTTACTGGACTAATTGTACCGAATGTTGTGAGTCTGAAGGTTTTGGAATGCCGGAAGAGTGCGGCGTGTGGAAGAAGAACACGTCATCGAAGCCGATGGCAAACAGAGATGTGTTATACCGACAACAAACCCTCTCCTGCCCAGTAGGATTCTGGGAAGGCTTAGGAGTCTGAACACAGGGAGATACTCTGGAATAAAGCAAAAATAAGCAATCATACGGTATATTTCACAGTTATAACTTGTGCGTTAGTGTATTTATTGTACGTCATGCATTCATTTTTACTCAGTTAGAAAATCCAGCACATCTTTAATCACAAACTTGGGCCTAAATCATTACAGTAAGTAAAAACACTGTAATATTTTTTACTTTACTGTAAAAAATATTAGTGGAAAGCATTCTGGGAATGCCTCTTTCCTCATAAATTGTAAGCTGACTTATACTTTTTACTTAGAAAAGTAAGTAAATATAAATAAAATTACAATAATATACTGTAAACTTACTGTGAACTTACTAAAAAAGTGTATCCACTGCCTCAGTGAATATAAAGTAAAAATCTAAAAGTATGAATATAAAGTAAAACCATATACAATTCTGAACACTAAGTTTTTTTTAAATTACAGTAAAATAAAATGCATTACCTTTTTTCTTTACCACATACTGTATAATGTACTGTAGCTTATTTAGAATTTATGTTAGAATTACTTACATTTTAGTGTATTCTACTACTGAATTATGATTGATTCACTATTATCCCTACAATAATACTACTGACTATTACTATTACTAATAATTACTATTATATTTTGCTACTACTGAATTCATATTGTTTTACTATTATTACTCTTCTACAACCAAATTATTATTATTTTACTATTAAATTAGTATAGATAAATGAACTAAAGAATATTTAGGACAGAAACCAACTTTGTTGTATTATTTTCATGTTATCAATGTGAAGCTGCTTTATGCAATCTGTATTGTAAAAAACGCTATATAAATAAAGGTGACTTGACTTGACTGACTATTACTGCTATAATATCACTGTCTCATACAGTGTGTTTGGGTCTACCGGTGGTCATCCGGGTCCATGTGGATCAGAGACAGTGGGATTTGAGGATCGTGCCTCCAGCTGCAGTGGATATGGGTGCGGTAGTCATTACGGCACTCCAAAGACTCCAGAGCAGAGGATTCTGGGAATCGAAGACATAGAAAAAGCTGAAAATGTGTTCACGCCGTGTCGTAATTGCCGTCATTTTGAGATGACAACACATGATGTTCTACTCAGAGCTGTTATGCCTTTCTATTGCAACACAATCAACACCAAAATCAATCTGCAGCAGTCACAAGGTACAAGTAGGAGCTCTCAGAAAATTCCCAGCTTACAAATCGTAATTACGAGCTCTATGAGGACATGAACGCTTTTTACAAGTCGAAATCTCGTAATCACGGTAATTACGACATGGGGTGAACTCACATTTAAACACATGCATGTTACAGTAAAACAACTCTCACCTGGAGCAAATGTCCCATGCTGAGGACATCCTGTGAGGGCTGGTGTCCACAGTGCAGTCAGAGTCAAGAAGAAAGAGACGTCTGGACTCATGGAAAACTGATTGTACAACTGTTTAATGTTCCCTAACAAACAAGAACAACATTGAGAGGAAATGATGAAAGATGAATGGACAGCTGAAGAACGAGTGGAGCTCACCATCAAACGGCTGTCTGAGGATTCAGTGCAGATCTTCACTGCGGTGTTCAACTCCAGGCTCTGCTGGTCACGCCGACATCCTCGAGTGTTGTGAACTTGTTTCAGCCTTTGCCAACTTGACCGCAAATGTGTTTACTTTTCCAAAAGTGTCAAAACTGCTTGTCTTGCAGATTTCAGTGTGCCATATGATTTCTTCCCCAAATTGAAAACAACATAAAAATATATGCGAGTCTTATAATCTTTTATATCCAATAATCTATCTATCTATCTATCTATCTACTATCTATCTATCTATCTATCTATCTATCTATCTATCTATCTATCTATCTATCTGTATAAATAACCCATTATACATTATATTGTAAATGTAATATATTTTATTTCTATGCTATTTTTATATTTAAAAACATTATTAAAATAATAAAAATGTAATTGCTTACCTTTTTAAATATAATCAGTAAATGATTAATTCTATTACTAATTTAATTATATAATGGATCTTATTTCTATTGTACATATTTAATAGTTATTATTTGAAAAATATTGAAATACTAAATTAATAGTATGTTATGTTAACATTATTTATTTAATAGCTTAAATGTTTTAATTATGAAAATGATTAAAAAAATTAATAAATAATTAGTATATCACTAATTTAATATATAATATATCTTAATTTCTATTTCCAATGTCATTTTTTTTAAATTCATGAAATCAGTATATTTAAAAAAAATAAATAAACATTGAAATATTAAATGGAAAATAAATATATTATATATTTATATACGGTATATAAATATATTATGTTCTATTGTTAATTTAAATTCCTATATTTTGTTATCTTAATTTTAATATTCAAATTATTAAAGGAATAATTAAATATAATATTAAAAATAGAATAGGTATAGAGATATATTATATTATATATGTTTCAATTTGTGTTGTTGTTTTATGATTTTAGAGGCCTAGTTTACAACCAGATGAAAAGTAATAATAAACATTTTGAAGCATAATTTTGTTGTACAGTTTTGGGTTACTCTTTATTTTAAGGTGTCCTTCCTACAGTGTAATTATATATTTAAGTACGGAGTAATAATAATTAACTACATGTACTTACTATAGAGTTAGGAATAGGATTAGGTTTGGTGGTTACACTTTATTTTAAGGTGTCATTGTTGCAGTGCAATTATATATTTAAGTATTTAAGGGTTAGGGTGGATTAGGATTTGGTTGAGGGTTAGTTGCATGTAATTATGCATAATTTAATGTTATTACTAACATATGTAACAAGGACACTGTAAATAAAGTGTTGTGTTTATGGTTAATGGCATGTAATTATGCATAATTTAATAACCATAGAAACTACATGTAACATGGACACTGTAAAATAAAGTGTTACCCGTTTTGTGGTCAAGTTGAATACCTACAGCTAAAGGTTTGTTGAAATCACAAACCCTGACTAATGTGTTAGTGAAGCTTGCCTTAGCAAACGCCGCTAATGATTAACGGCAGCTTGTTTGGTTTCAGAACATTTCTCACACTGATTTATCTGTCCGATCAGGCTCCTTCTACACATCAATGAATCAAACTCAGACTAGCATAAAGAGTAGTCACGTGTTACTTTATGTGTTTGTGGGTTTGTGTGTGTGATGTAAATATACATACGTGTGAGATATCAGCACTGTTTTACTTTAATGAATAAAATGTACATATTCAGAAGTGCATACATCATGTGACATTAAAGTCAAGATGCGCCACACATCAAGTCACCCATGATTTATGAAAATACTTTTCCTGCAAAGAAAGGAATTGAAAGAGGAAGTTGGCTAAACACTTCAAACACCAAAATAAGTGAAATGCTACAGATGTCAGACCACCATTACTACTTATAATGCAGAAGAAAATCTGTATTTATTAGCACTGAAAATGTATAAAATAGATTCAGCATTAGATTCCACTGTGAAATACTGGTAGTGTTAAAGAATTAGACACCCAGAAATTAACATTTTGGCACTATTTTCTCACCCTAATATCCACTTTCTGCTGGTTAGGCATTTCCATAAAACAATTAAAAGAACCGTAAACTTTTAAACTTCAGAAAGGGCCACCACTCCTTTCAGTTCTCTGCTGCCAATGACTGGAACGAATTGCAAAAATCCTTGAAGCTAGAGGTTCCTATCTCCCTCACTAACTTTAAGCATCAGCTGTCAAAGCTGTTTATCGATCTCTGCACCTGTTAAATAGCCCTTTTATTTCCGTTTATTGTGCACTCCAGTTTTCATTATTTGCATTTTCATTTTTCCAGTGTCAATTTAGTGTAAATTGTAATTTATTTCGCCACTATGGCCTATTTATTGTCCTATCATCTTAATTATATTGTATTTTGCACTACACTTGCACTATATGGATTGGTTTATTATTTTATGTTTATTTATTTTCATGTGTAACTCATGTGTTGTTGTTTTTGTCGTACCGTTTTGCTTTGTCTTGGCCAGGTCGCAGTTGTAAATGAGAACTTGTTCTCAACTGATTTATACCTGGTTAAACAAAGGTGAAATAAATAAATAAATAAAATAAAAAAGACACAAATGCGCCATAAAAATGGTCCATATGCCGATTTAGTCGTTTTTATTCACAAATAATCTTTCCTTTCAATGAGCTGTGAACCGTTGCAATCGTATCAGTGAATCAGTAAATTGAAAACCGAATCAGTCTGATTCAAGAATGAATCATTCAGACCAATTTTGTGAACTGGATCGACTGATTCTGACTCAAAAGAACGATTCAAGGGCAGTATTGGGAAGTATTGACAATACAATATTGAAAAAAGTAACTATTTGCTTTGCATTACTTTTTCTCACTTTTTCTCACCTGGCAATTTTGTATTTTTTTTACAAATGTAAAGGCCCATTAAAACCAAAAGTACAAATGCAAAAGTAAATTCATATACACGCATGTACAGTAGAGGGCGCAGCTCAACTAACCGTCATCGTGTTGCCAAGTCTGCAGTTTTCCCGCATGTTTCCCCCCAATATAAATAGTTTTTTGTAATGTGTTACCCCTAATACAGTTCAAGAGCAAGTAAATAATGCTAGAATAATCATTTTTGGGTGGACTATCCCTTTAAAAAACAAAAAATTGTTTTCAATTTGAAAACCACTTGAAATAATGAATAATGCGCGAGGAAGAGGTGGTAGCAAAGCACGCTCGTCTTAAAGGGGTGGTATAATGCCCTTTTCACAAGATGTAAAATAACTCTTTGATGTCCCCAGAGTGTGTATGTGAAGTTTTAGAGATATTTGTATATAGCATGTTACAATTGTCACTTTTTGAAGGTGAGCAACACGCACAGTTTTGTGTCTGTTCCTTTAAATGCAAATGAGCTGCTGCTCCCGGCACAGAGGGCGGAGCTTCACCAGCTTGCACTCACACAGACATGCCCTAAAATCTCAAAAACTTTTAGTCTTTTATGTTCAAATCGGATTCAGACAACGATGGAGAGACTCAAGAAGAAGTGACAACATGTAGAAGCAACAGGACATTTCTGAATGTTTAGTTGATGAATTTATGTAGCTTGTGTAGTTATCTTCTAGTCATTGAATAGCATATTCTGTCTTGATAATCTATAAATCGTGTTCAGGGGGCGGGGTTTATGTAAATTTTAGGGTCGGTGATGTCACTAACCCTGGAGGAATGTCGTGTAGTCCCTTTGTTGCAGTCCTTAAAAAGCAATTTCTTTAAAAGCAAATATCTCCCTTTGCTTTGAACTTTGAGCGTCGTAACTTTGCAGATGTTGTTTATGCTCAAACAGCAACATTACACACTCACTAAAGTTAAAAAAGTGAAATCATAATCAACCGCCCCTTTAATACTCTGTGTTGTAGACCGTCAGATCTTTGGCATGTGTGACCAGCAGCTCCCAAGGATACTGATTCACGGGTCGTTTGACATTTGACCCTGTGTGTTTGCTCTCTTGCACCATGAGAGCGACGTCTTCATCGTCTAATATCCGTATCAGATCGCCCATGGGGTCCCGGTAGTTCAAAGCAATATCTTCCACATGAAAGACGTCCCTGAGGGGAAAACAGGAGAGAAGGGAGAAAAACAAATTGCACAATAGTTTAGCGGTCATGACAAGGGCAAATATAATTAGAATAATGCAATTTGAGGCCTCTTTGCTGTATCAGCAGTCATGTGACCTATATGGTAATTATTTAACACTGTGCATGCGGCATTCAAATAACAGATGCATATTCAACATAATCATGCAAATGAGCTTTATTATTAAACATTAATCCAGCGCTGCTCAACAAATGGGCCTCGAGACATCGTTTTGTGTGATGCTTGTTTGCTGAGAGAATAAAATCGTTGTTAAGATGTCTAATTATTTCTCATTGAAGTAGTATGGATCACTCTCTTGTTTTTGAAGATTAAATATTTTATATACTGGAATAAATGTTGACATGTTGACAGCGGGTGTATTTCAGCAGTGGCGTGTAACAGTCACTCCTACTAGACACTTTGACGGGTTGAATTTTATATATAATATATTTTTTTTTTTCAATTGCAGTCTTTTAAGTGCAATGTAGTGTTGTCAAAAATATCGATTTTTTTATACATATCGATACTGAAATATCTGAAACGCTTCCAATACTCATTTTCCGCAGATACACGATACCAGCTGCGCTTTCTCTCCCCCTCTTATCTCTCCGAAAGCGAGTTACACACAAACCCGCCTCTCCTCACTCACTCGTTTCATTTGCTCCGGATGAATATTGTTGCTGTTACAGGGTTTGAATTTCGCCGTGGGATTGTGGGTATTGTGCATAATTTTACTCAATCCTGCAGATTTTGTGCTCAAACACAAAGTGCTCGCACATAAAGCCACCTCTCATTACTAAATTGAGTTTTTTTTTGGTGCTTATTCCCCTTAAACAGTCAAATACACACAAAATAGTGTCAAAATGCCGGTCTTGGTGAGTATCCATGTAAACACAGTCAGTTATGTTTTAATGTAAACAGTTGAGAAAGAATACGCATGTGTAACAGTATAATGGATCTGTGCGTCAGGTCTTAAAGTGACAGCAGCATAATAAACCTGCAGTCAAATTATGAGATAATATAAAAAATATCTATATGGCGGTTTTCCCCCATGCTATCGATGTCAACATTGTGGACAATGAAAATGCTGTGTGGCTAATGAGCAAAAACGTTAATGTCAAGCCCTGCTACTAACTACAAGTATCTTTGAAACTGCATGTCAGCAACCAGTCATTAGAGTACTAGTAGACTAGTGGACTGTTAGGTTAGGGTTCAGGTTAACAAGTTGACATGTAGTTGCAACGTTACTTATAGTTAGTAGAATGTATTAAAGGGACCGTCAAAATAAGTCTCTAGGTGGGAAATTTGAGAAAAGCTATTCATAATGATTGCACTTTACAAAACCTGGCAACAAAAAATAAATAAGGTGTGTTCTTGTTTTCTAAATCCAAAACAGAAATTTTGACACTTAAAAAGACTGTCTTTGCCATCCTAGATGTTTTTCTGTTGTTCCTTTCTTTTCTACTGCATCCTTTTCTCCCCCTATTTGAATTAAGGCCTGAAACATGGTGGGAATATTAAAGAGAGACGCCAGCTCTCCTCACAGTGAAAAGAACAACAAAATTAAAGATGCTAATGATGGGAATGAGAAAATAAACGCAAACATAACCTGATTAGGACGTTTGACATAGTATTAAATGGCAGAATATTTAAGTAATGAGGCTTTCTTTTATTAATTTTATTCAGGACGCATTGTATGTGTAAACAGGAGAACCTGATTAAGACAGGGATAAAGTTACCTCATTCGGGAGAGCAGATCTTCATGAGATGGCTGAATCGAGAGATCTTCCTCAACGCAAATGTCCCTACAGCAGACAATAAATACACATACAGAAGCATCACATTAGCTGGGAAATATTCATATTCAACAGCTAGGGTGGTTGCCAGGGTGTTGCAATATGGTTGCTAGGCGTGACAGTGGTTAATTATTGGTTAAAAAAGATCATATGTTTAGATGAACTCATGTGCACAGGCTCTCTTCAGGAGTCTCTGACCTTGTATCGATGCCCTCTGGCTGCAGGAGATAGCAGCGCAGGCAGCTGTAGGAACCCTGAGCACGCTTCCCGTTCTTGGAAGCTCCGCCCTCTTCGTCAGAGTCACTCTCGGGAAGAGGTTTAATGATATTCACGAACGACTCGGGAAAGATTCCGGTTTTGTCCCTCACTGTGCCCTACAGAGAGGACACACGGTATAAGCAGATGAAGACATCTGCTACTCTATCAATCAATCTATCTATCTATCTATCTATCTATCTATCTATCTATCTATCTATCTATCTATCTATCTATCTATTTATCTATCTATATGTCATCTATCTATCTATATGTCTATATGTCAATCAATCTATCTATCTATCTATCTATCTATCTATCTATCTATCTATCTATCTATCTATCTATCTATCT
>FLSR01004875.1:14715299-14787425 GCA_900092035.1 Leuciscus waleckii
CTCTCTCTCTCTCTCTCTCTCTCTCTCTCTCTCTCTCTCTCTCTCTCTCTCTCTCTCCTCCTGCCTACCTATCCTCTTCTACCTTTCTCTCTGCTTCTATCCTGTTATCCTTCTCTCTCTCCATCTCTCTCTCACCTCCAGCCAGTCAGCGTTGACTCTCCGCAAGAGGAAGATCACGTCTCCAGCCTTCAGACTGAGCTCCAAGCGTCCGCTGCTGCTGAAGTCAAACACCGCCTAACACACACACACAGCGAAGACACGCAAGCGGGAAACACACACACACACACACACACACCGACGGAGAGAAAGAGAGAGAAACACATCCTGAGTGAGACCGAGCTGCAGGTAAGAGATCCTCATGCTTTAAGAACTTTGAAGAGAATGAATGGGATTAATAAAATAGGATGAAAGATACTGGTAAGAAAAAAAGAAAGAAACTTGAGAAAGTGACTATAAGAGAGATTCAGGAGTGAAAATGCTGTTCAGAAAAGTGAGAGATGTTTTAATTGTACTTTTCTTTTCTATCACTGTCAAAACATATTGTGGTTATAACAGGTTTTTCTTATACTTTTTATTATTTAGCCTAGTCGTAGTTTTTGGACTTGCACTCTGTTAATTTTAATGAATACCATGGTATTCTTCTAAGTAAACTGTCTCAAAATATATGTCCTAAATCTGGCTTAACAGATGGTTAACAGATGGTAATGCTATGTTTTGTCGAACATGTTTACAAGAGATTATGCAATTGCACATGTACTTAAAAAATACCATAGTTTTACCGTAGTAAATGTACTATGAAACATGTATTGCATATGTACTATGAATATCCACATATTCTGGACATGCATCATGGTATTCTTAAACATTTACCATGGTCAAAGTACTTTTGGATATGTATAACGACAATTCCACGGTATTACCGTGGTATTCTTTGAAAAGTACACCATGTCTAAAAACCATCCAAATACCATGCTGGATGATTCCAAAATAATCTCTGAAAACACACACACACACACAATGGTATATTGCCAAATATGCCTGCATTAAGAGGACCAAATATCAATGACGCAGTTAAAGGGACCATAAACTAAGAAAAAAGGAGAGAACAAAAAGAAAAAGTGACGCAAAATAATAAGCGGAAAGATGTGTACAGCGAAGAGAGACAGTCTGTGTCCTCCAAAATCATTTATCCATGGCAATCCTTCAAGTTTAGTTAAATCAAAAGAAACCAAGGTCAATTGCTCCACAAAAGCTCTCGATTATGATTCGTTCAAGTATCAGCTGTGTATCAGATGTTCCTGACAGACACATAAGAATATAGAGCTAGTAAAATTATAGTACAGCTCGGATAATTACAATGATATTTTTGAGAAATGTTTGAGACCCCTGACATTTGTGTATATGTATATATATATAGATCCACTATGGCCACGATCACTACAGGGTATACTGGTGTTTTAAAGCTCTGTGTGTAACCGTACGCTAAACACAAGTGTATGAGTGCGTGCGTGCGTGTGTGTGATAGGCATGAGTGGGCATCTGTTCTCACACACCATCTCTGTATGTTTAGATAATGCTGTAAATCTGCTGAGCTGTGGGTTGCTTGGTTTGTTTGCATGAGTAGGAGTGTGTAGGTGAGACGTGTTAGATGTTACCAGCTAATTACATCTTGGCAGTTGCTTTAAGTGTGAGCATGCATGTGTTTATGTCCGCGCGCTCGTAGGCAGCATCTGAACAGAAAGACACAATTTGTGCCAAAACTCGATGTGAAATTCTCCACAAAGTCAACGGTGCAGAGCAAGTATCTGAGTGCAGGCTCAGTAACATCAGATGAAGAAACTATTTCAGTAGCACTGCTGCTGTGAAACCCTAAAAATGGCTTTTGGGTCATTTGTGTGGGCTAACTTTGTTATATAGTGCAGGAAAGTAACTCGGTACAATAATTGGCTTCTTCAGCCACACTACGGTAAAGCTGAACTATTTTAAGCGACATTGATATTCCTTACAAAAGAGGACCATACAAATTAACACCTAGATATGTGACACAGCCGAACAAAACTTGAAAATTCCTGTTATGACCAACACACTGCATGATGTCGGACCAATATAAAAAACTAACAACAAAATAACACCTTGTTGAGCGAGTCCTCCTCATATTGGACTGCATTTTCTTTTGCGCCTTGTCTCTTGTCTTTTCATTACATGGTTAAACCACACTGGAAATTAAACAAGACTTGGAAATGTGTGAGAATGTGCAACAAACACACTCTGCTATGTGGAAATGTGGCAAAGCAATTTCCTTCCCCCCCTGTTTTCCCAATGTAATATATGTGCTAATTAGCCTAGCGCTGAGAAAAGCTCTCAGTAGCATTAGCATTGCACAACACCTAGCAAGGTATCTTTTTATGGTGTTTTTATGTGTTTTACAGTCTTCTGGAATTGATCCGAACCACAAACGCACAGGTTACATTCAAACATTGTAAATCATTTCCATCTTAGCTGTGCTTGCGAGTTTGGTAAACATTATCCTTAAAGGAACAGTTCGTCCTAAAATTAAAACTCAGTATTCATTTGTCTCCCTCATGTCACTCCAAACCTGTATGACTTACTTTCTTCTAAACGCAAATTAATGTTTTTGTCTATACAATGGACGTCAATGGGGTCCAAACACAATTATTTTTTTACCATTTACATTGTTGACTTACTTTGTAGAATGTTGCGATGATGCAATTGTAATATTTACATACTGAATACTGACTGGTCTTCTTTCCTGCACTCATTTACATACTGAATTGTGATTGGTCTGTTCTTTATTCTATCTTCTATAGTCTATATTGTACAGAAAAAATGGTGTCGCATTATCAAGCCAAACGAAAACCAGTTGTCCGCTGAACGTCACGACAACAGCAATTGCGTAATTCTTTTACAAAGAAGCAACGCATAAAATCCAAGCTTTCCAAAAAATGTAACACTATTAATTAGGGCTGTCGTTAATTTGATGATTTATTTATGGAAAAAAACGACGCGTTAAAATGATTAATGCTTGTAACGCGCCCGCCCCAGACATACGCAGAACATCTTAAATTGATTGGTGACAAACATGATGCAGGGCATTTTTGTCTCATATGTAAATATCATATGATATAGTTACGCAATATGACACAAGTAACGAGTGCGATATCACATGAGTGATATTTTTGTACCGAATAGCAAAAGTGCAAATGTGAAATTGATTTTATACAATAGTTCAATAAATAAGATTTTAGACAAAATATTGTCTGTTTTTGCTGAATTTTTCCAACGAAAATATTACCAATAAAGCCAGAGCAGAACTGTTGTGCGTCTCCGAGCAACATATCGGTGTTTCGTTTCTGAATGAATCCGCGTTTTAAGCGAATCAATCCGGTGAATCAATCAACCTATTCATAAAGAGAGCCATTTACTTCATTCCTGAATGAATCAACAGTTTGAATGAGCGAATTAATGAATGACTCACTCATTTAGAGATTTACTGCCAACAGTTTTAGTTTAGTCTAATTTAGTTTAGAGAGAATCATTTAAGCAAAAAAATTATATCATATTTCTTTATTAATTTAAAAAAGACATCAAAGGGATAGTTCGCCCACAAATGAGAATTCTGTCATCATTTACTCACCCTCACGTCATTACAAAACTGTATGACTTACTTTCTTTTGTGGAACATAAAAGAGGATATGCTGAAGACTGTTCTTAAAAAAATACTCAAGACATTTCTCAGAAATTATCTTCTTTTATGTCCTACACAAGAAGGAAACTCATAAAGGTTTGAAACGACATGAGGGAGAGTAAATGATGACTATAAATGATAAATCACTTTTGGGTGAACTGTCGCTTTAATACCCTTTTAAAACCTATTACTCTCATGACATTAGTTATGCAATTGTAATTGCAGTGTAAATGCATTTATGCGACATCTGAGTTGCAACACAAAGTCTGTAAATATGATGCAGCTTCTGTATGATGCAATTATGATTATGATGCAATTCAGATGCAGCTTCTGAAAAAAAAGCATGGCCGTTGAACCCTAAAAGTTCATGTGTACTAAATTCCATGTTGAACAAAATAAAATATTTATTTCTAAAGCTACTTTTTGTAATGTCTATTTGACGCTTTTCTAATTTTCCACAATAATGACTTTAAATGATCTTTTGGGGATAACTTCTCAGCCGAATTTGGTGTGCGATTACAATTTCTGATTACTAATTAATCGGCACACCATGTAATTAATTAGATTACAATTTTGAAGTCAACCTATCAACCTACTATTAATTTGACTTGGAAGCACTAGTATATATCTCCAAGACATCTATTAAAGAGCACTTCATCTGGAAAGCAACACATTACATCTGATAAATGTTCTTAAAAGAGCAGATTTACATTCTACATCATTAACATCTAAAAAGAAATTTCCTTTTTTCATCTGGAAGAACAGGTTACATTTTAGAGATCACATCTTCAGGTGAAAACACACACATTAAAATAGACACCTGGATGACGTATGTGTGCTATCAGGCAATCTAGTCGGCATACTGGCTGACACTTACGAATTAAGTGATATGAAGACCTCAGGGCTTGCGCGCACTCGATATCGAAGAGAAGTAGGTCGAGAACAAACCGAGATAAATCGACTAAAGAGGTCTAAAAAGAAGTTCAAGAAGAAGGAAGTGTGAGCTATGTTGGCCAATTATGTCAACTAGTTATATGAACCCTAAAAAGACAACTTATTTAACCACATTCAAACACAATTAATACTCAAATGGCTATCAATCTCTTTCATTTAGCTGCGCTCTATTGAAGGGGTCGTTCCTGTTTGGTCATATTCTGAGAGTTATTTCTGCACGGGATCAAGGGGTCGGAGAACATATCTAATTATAGAGTGACTCTGGGGGTCACAAAGCACTCTGATTTCAATTAAGGAGTCAATGACCTCTGAAATGAGCTCATTAGCACATGGCCAGCCAAAAGGGAGGAGAAGGAGGTGTTTTTTCCTACCTAAATGAGTGACCCAGTTTGGCTCTTCTCAACTGGGGGAACAGAGCAGGATATAAAGAGAAGAGATCAGTCTCTGGGGCCATGACACATGACAAAGGAGTTTAACCAAGGAGGGGCGTCAGTTATTAACCTGCTTATCAGTGCTTAGAAATGAACAAAAGTCCTTAAATTGCAAATGTAATGGGAGAAATACACAAAAAAAAAAGATAATTGAATCTACAAGAATATGCTAATACCTCTCTTATTTCAGACCGATAACCATCCAAAACAAGAACTCTGGGACTCTCGCCCCAAGCTTTCAGCCAAGCTCAGGTGTGAAATGGCTGTCCTTTATGAAACCGACCATGAAAATAACCATGAAAGTGCAATAATGTGTAAGTGTGAATGCATTCATAGCTGACTTTAATGCTTAAAATGTTATTATGTGTGACTATATAGAGCTTGAAATATCTTCTCTCAGATTGTTCACACCGGTAACAATGTTTTAATAGCCGAAGTGCAGGACTTGAAACAGTATCTCCAATCTCTCTATAATGGCTCTCTCTTACTGTCTAAACTCCTAACAGTTAATCAGTGATACAGAAGAAAGAAAAAACTTTGATTTTCAACAAGCTCCCTGTCTTGTATCTTATGTGTCACAGCAAATGGCCGTATTCTTCTCAGTGCCGTCACACGGCAAATGAACCCATAGATTTGGTGATAATCTAAATGACACTTTTATCCGAAGTGACTTGACATGCATTTTAACTACAGTTTCAATCCCACTTGAGAAACTAATTCCTTTACTCACCCTCATGTCATTCCAAACCCCTTTGACTTAAAGAAATTGAGTGTTCACGCTGCACTTTTCCGATGGGGACCAACTCCAGAAACGACAAAGAAGAACCCTAAAAGTAGTCAACATGACTTGTGTACTACATTCCAAGTCTTCTGAAGCAATATGATCATTTTCACTGTTCACTGAAAATCCAGCTCTCGAATTTAACACACACTTTCATATATTCAGTTTTGGATTTGGATTCTTGCTTCCACTGATGTCAAATCTGGTGTTCAGAAGATCTGAAACATACACAAGTCATATGGACCGCTCTCATGGTTTTATTTTGTTGGTAGCCTGTGGTGACTGTATGCTGTAGAAAAGAGCACCATGAACATCTCCTTTTGTTCTCTATGGAAGAAAAGACATAAGCGTGCAAAAGTGATGACAGATTCTTCATTTTTGGGTGAATTCTTCTAAATAACAGTGTATTTCTCAAGGCTGCAATAATGACAGAACACGAAACACCCCTTTTAAAGTTCGAACCTGCAACCTAGATATTTAACCGCAAAAACGACACCACCCACATATCTAGCTTTCCTGGTCTTGCTTTCCAGATCTTTTGTTGCTCTATCTAGTGTTATGAGAAGTGTAATCTGTCACTTTCTCTCTCTCTCTCTCTCTCTCTCTCTGCCACACATACACACCAGAATAAGACAGGAGTCTCTTCCACTGTGATCTTCATGTGGGAGCAGCGTGCTTTGAATCATGTGCTCTCACATGAGCGTATGAAGACAAATGCCCAGCACTGTGTGAGATTTACCAACACACCTGCTGCATCGTTCTTCATCAGGACGAGACATGATGGGAGAATGTTTTGAGGAGATAATAAAAGATGGGCGTGTGTATCAAGGCCAAAAAATGGGACCGAATATGACCTTTTTGGCTCAACCAATGGCATTTCAAGTAATTCGCGATTAGCTGTTTGTCCAAATAACTGAAGAGAAAGAGAGAATAGGAATTGAAATTACTATAGAAATCAATCAACCCGATTTCCAGAGAAGATGTAACTATTGTATCTTGGAAAAAGTGGGGCGTTACAAATGAGATTCATAATTCACCAAAACGTAAAACGAATTGGCATGAAAGTGCGTTGGATCAATCGCAAAGCTCTGGTTTATGTACAATAGCTCCACCTCTTTCTGAGTGCAGAATCAGATATAGACATGATTTTATAATATGTTGTTTTCTTTTACATTGTTGCCCTTTAAACTGACTCACATACATTAAAATGTGATGTGAATGGAATGACAGATAAGAGATCTGGTCTGACAGCATCTGGAGACACAAAGACAGAAATGAAACTGTCTTGAAAGAGTGCAAGTACTCCACAGGACAAAGAGGGAGAGATGCATTAAGGGATGGCGTGAGAATGAGAAAGCGAAAGAAGGAAGCGAGACTGATGGGTGAACTCAAAGAGAAGAGTGGGAGAGATTAGAGGAGGACTGGAGGATAAAGTGAACAGTGGAAAAAAAAAGAGCAGAGAATATATTAAGACGAGGAGAAAGATAAAGAGAGAGAGGCTGAGGGAACGTGACTGAGATGTAGGTGGAAGAGAGAGGGTGAAAGGAAAGCATTAAAGAGATTGTTCGCCCAAACTTCATTTATTCAAAACTGTCTCTTTCTTCCATGAAACACAAAAGGAAAAATCGTGAAGAATGTCCTGGTTGCTCTTTTCCATGCAATTTACAATAAACGAAGTTTGACGTTTCAAGCTTTAAAAAGGATGCAAAAGCACCCTAAAAGTATCATGGTACACATGACTTTTTCATTATGATTAATCAGTAAACTGAACTTGATCATTCCGATGTGTGAACTACTTGTTCATATGAATTATGTACAAATCACTGTTTTTGAGTCAAATTTTTTCAAAGAATTAGTTCAGCTGTTTTACAAACCCAATGATTTGTTCACGAATCGAACAGATCTAGTTCACAAGTTCAACTCACTGATTCAATGATTATATTGACTCACTGATTCAGATATATAATGCACTATATGTGTCATCTGTACCATTACAACACATTTGTGTAATTTTGAAGATTGAAAATAAACATTGATTGCATGGAAAAGAGTTGCACAATTCATCTTGATTCAAACACCCACACCATCTTATTCCTAAATGACAATGATTCGCTTGTGACTATTAAAACTTTTGACAAAATCACACCAGAACATTCAGATCTGTGTTCGCGCTGCTGCTGATCCAGAGAGAGCAGTTATGAAACAGCTTCACAAACAGTCTTTTCAACCTCGCAGTATCGTTATTTCTGTCTTACAGTAATTCAAATTAACACAGAAGTACTGGTATAAAAGTATATAGTTTACAGATTTAAACACTTATGTCTACGGTAGTGATCAAAATAGAGCAAACCCATTTTTGAAAGTAACATGGTGCTTCAAATAACAATTGTGTCAATTACATTGTTACACCAGTAGGTGGCGACAAGTGACTGTTAAAAATGTATTTGTCATTGAATCATTCATTCACGTGATTCATTCAAAAAACGCTGATTCATCCAGTAATGAAACAAGTTAAGTATTTATGATTGAATCATTAATTTAAGAGATAAGTTCAAAAACGCTGATTCATCCAGTAATGAACAAGTCTTTATAAGTGAGTTGCTGAATCATTCATTCAAACTATTTAAAAAAAAAATTCGTTCTAATTGATTTAAACATTTCTAAATAGACTGCAGCAATTAATATTATGTCAGAACCTCTAGTAATTCCATGTTTTTTAATGTAGTTGTCTGTTCAGAATCGAGGGAGAATCATGATTTTGGTATAAAAAAAAACGTGATTCTCAATTTACCCAGTATCGTGCAGCTCTAATGAAAAATATCTACTATTGTCTCCGCATACAAAATGAAGTCATGACATGAGGATGTGTAAATTATCATAGATTTTCGATTTTCAAGTGAACTACCCCTTTAAAAAGCAGCTCAGGAAAATAAGGTGACGATGAATAAAGAAATTAGCAAAAGTGGAACAGGGCAGCAACCATTAATGGGGCAAAGATTTGACCCAGAAAACAGAGATGCACATGTCTCTTTTTGTCTGTATTAGAGGAATGTTACAGATTTAGTGTCCTCACAGTAAATCTATCACAGGACGAGTAATCAAAATCACAACTACAGTTGTGCCACTACAGTGCCTCTAGATTTGGACATCTTCTGAAGAAAATGTGTGGTGTGGTGTTTGTCGATACGAAACTCGCTGCTGTGGTGGTGGGGTGTTTTGGTTGGTTGCCAGGGCTTGCTGTGTGGTTGCTGGGGTGTTCAGAGTGGATTTTAGTTGACTGCTGTGCGGTTGCTACGGTGTTCAGCACAGGGTGTTGTGGGTGGTTTCTTACTGGCCTAAGTCAAAAGATTTCACCCTCAAGCCTCTTTCTGGTCTCTAAATATAGATTGGGTCCTTCTTATAATCTAAGCCTATTTCTGCTTCCCAATTCGCATATCCGCCCTAAATAGTAGTTCGAAATTATAATTAGTGTGCTCTAAATTGTAGTATGATGAAATGAGTATTCCAAAGATACCCGGGTGGTCTACTTTTACCGGTAATAATCCGAAGTGCAGATCGATGCGCACATTAACGGCCAATATTGCCCACAACCCATTGCGCGTTGGATGACGATTCGATGAGAACTACAAACACGAATAAAAAGTGTTAGAAAACTACAAACAATGCATTAAGTAGAGCGGTTTAGATAAAGGGCTTTGAGTGATTAATAATCAGTATCTGACTTGACGAAATATATTTATTCAATGTTTCCTCATTATATTTCATTTGCAACAGCATTGAGAACTTTTGTAAACATACGTTTAACTTTTAAATACATCATTATGCAAATTGCAAAGACATGAGGAGAGTCTCGCAGAAAGACCCACGGCTGGCAGACCAACATGCTACTACATTTCTCTCCGAAATGGTAGGATATTAAATTAAATTGAATGTCGACTATTTTAACATTAACAAGATGATTGACAGGGCAGTTTAAACTGTGACCGGATGCGTGTAACTAAGCGAGAGCTGTCCATTAAAGATGAAGTAGCGTTAGTATTTCCCAAGGCTTGCCTACTCTTCTGCTACACACTCAAAAGTATGTACTTTTTCTTCACAAAACGGTACATACTTTTAGGGCATAGTTAAGTAGACACATTGGGATGCAGCATATGAGATTTTTTAGACAAAACAGAAAATTGTGTAGAAAAGTAACAGCACACTTCTCAACAAATTGCATAATTTGAGGTATAATTCCTTATCGTAATACAAACTATGTGGGACAAGTTAGTACTTTGGTCAAATCGCTTACCATAAGTACTATCAATATTTTCTACATCAGTCCGTGTGAATTATATATACATATTAAAACTCCTCCATAAATAGAGCACTTGGAATCACGAAAAGCAAAGTGTGTGTAAGCGATGCTGCTCAGCCTTCACAGAGTTTTGTCATAATCTTCTGACAAAATGCGAGAGTTTTGTAACAACAGTTTTGAGGTGTTTGTGTGTGCGTGCGTTGTGTAATAACCTCCAGATCAAATGTCAGAGTTTTGTGTGGTGCCTGCACACTTGAGTTTGTACTGTCAGTATGTGTAGTATGTAGTGTGTGTAGGCTGTTACTGAAAGTGTTTCCAAGGAAACGCTGATGTACCTCTGCTCTGGGTGCGGAGAAAAGGTCTGTTTTGGACTTCACGGTTTTTCTAGTGAGAGAGAGAGAGAGAGAAAAGAAAGAGCATTGTGAACTTCAAATGAAAAGAAGAAGAAGTGGTTCTACAACATTTTATTACAGTTTTTAAAGACCAGACAGTCAAAGTGAAAGGCTGACAAACCAAAGAAGAAATGTATTGTATCATATCTACAAAGACTCTGGGTCGTTTAAATATCAACTGCGTCTCAATGGTTCTCCTAAAACGCCTTAACTCATGTAACCCCTCCGGTCCTACTCGACCCGCTTCTAGAGGGGTATGAATCGGTGTCTCTAGCATGGGACGCGAGTGCGCTAACAAGAACGCTAAAGACCGCAGCCGCTAGCGTCAGTCGCTAATGCACATCTTGAGATCAGGGGAGTGAGGTTTACATGCACAGCTCTTACAAGCTGGCCCCCGTTACACTCACCCCCCCCTAAACCTCACTCCCACCCGGGTCACGGCACCAAATCTGACTGGTCCTACTTGCACTGCATTAGAGCGGGATTCGAACCGGTGTCTCCGGCGTGGGAGGCAGGCGTGCTAATATGGATGCTAAAGACCGTAGTCGCTAATGTCAGTCATTGGCATTTGTTACACTCAGATAATTTGGTCTTAGAATAATATGAGGAGAAATCTTCGAGACTTTTGATTTGAATCTTGTCAAACCACAAAGTTTGAGACAATATCGAGATCTCAAAATACTATAGACACAGAAGCAGATGACTTAAAGTCCCCCGTAGTCAATAATTGTATCCCTTAAAACTCATCTTTGATCACCAAAATGACATATTTAAAAGTTTTTTTCCTGTGATTTTTTTATTTTTTATTCATGCCCTAAAATAGCTTGAATGTAACTAATTTAGTATACACAGATACATGAATATGCTAATTAGCTCCGCCTACACTCACGCAAGCTCACAGATTCACTCTGCCAACTTACTGAGGTAAACACTGCACAATTGTATCACTCTTTATTACAATGTTGGACACATAACGGTAATTAATATGATTCGCCATCTCAGAGTCAGTCAGCTGCCTTCTAACAATCATCATGATCAGAAACGCTTTAAACAACTCAGAACGTCAGTGGACATAGGATATAGTTCATAACATCGTAATATACTTCATACACATGCTATATTTCTAAAACTAACAGTAAAATATACCGGGATAACCTGGCATCTCTCGAGACTCGTCTTAGTTCACTGTTAATGATATGCTTTAAGCAAAGTCTCCGAATTAATCACATTGCTGTCTGGGAGAAACAAATAAGAAATTACATAGATCTCCTTTGTGGTTTTCCTTCCTTATGTAAATAGCTGACTGACAAAGCCACAGAACTTTTCTTTTAAAAAATGGCTGTAGGAAAAGTTAGCAGAACAGCAGTATCTTGTAAAGTAAGCAGTGAAGTGCTGGAAGGAGAAATGAGGGATTGTGGGAAGGCTCCTACATTCTGCGTGTGGGGGGCCGCAGGCGGCGCAGGGCCCGGGGGACCTGTTGGCTGTCCAACTCGGTCTGGTAGAAAAACATCCGTATCAGATCATCCAAAAGTACCCAGGTAGGCAGACAAAGCAACCTCTAAAGAAGAGAGAGAGTTAAACGGCATGTATAGTAGGATGGTTTTTCGTGGAAATGAAATGAGTCAGGTTTGTTTCAGATGAATGTCATATTTAAATCCAGTAATGAATGCTATCAAACACAAAACGTAATTTGAGATGTGGTGAAAATGACACTGTGCTGGGAACTTCCAGGATTTTTTAGAAATAAAGAACAAATGACGTAATTCACCGGTCATGCATATCTACTGTACCACACACATATACAGTGTATATATACACACACACACAAATTAAATTAGTGAGAGTGTGAAAATAGTATTTATCTTAAAGTCTACAGGGTCAAACGTGCCCAAAGTTGAAGAAATACACTTAAGTTAAATCAGAACTGACAAGTTAAGCTGAAAGACAATGACTGGATGTACAAAAAAAAGAGAAGTATAAAAAAAGGGAACAGTTTTTCCCTCTCTGGTAATTCAACAGTGCTGTTTTACAACCCCCGAATGCATGAGTGAGTGCAACAATTACCAAACACAACTCCCAGCAATACAACATGACCAGGAACAACCGTAAACATTTAAGAAATTTCAAGACTGACTCACCTTCATGTAATTGTTGAGCTCTGGGATTCTGCTTTCTGCAATCTCCTTTTTGTTTCCCATAAATACCTTACCTGAGGCGAAACAAACAAGTGATGAAATAAGTATTTAAGTCTCAAAACAAATTAGTTTGTAAACTAAACAATCAAAAGCTAGCCGAAGGGTGCATCTGAATCTCTTTACTGCTAACGTTAATTAGCACTTAACGTAATGAGCGCCCCAAATATTACGCCAAATTACTTTCTCATTTCTATTTTTGATTTCACCCAATGGAAATGTTAATAATGTGCGTGTTGGACAATGTTGTGAGGTCTGCGAGTAGCACCAGAGGGTCATTCTCAAACGCACTTGATGGGATCTGATTGGGAGGGAAAAAAATGAAAGGGGATCCATTCATACAAGCTAGTTTGAATCAAATTTTAATACCATTTTAATGGCTATGCAATTCCCTTTCATCCTAAATAATTCTCCTTCTAATTCTCATTGCGGTCTCAAAAGCTGTCTTGTCTTTTCTAATACACTTCTTTATTATAAATACACGTTAAATAAGCATCAATGAGATCTGTGCAAGCAAGGAGACGTCCCTTTATACCACGTCCCTTTATGTCTTCATTTAAACTTGCCAGTTATCTTTACTTTGCATAATACTACATAATCATATTACTCATTGACTCGCGCAATCAATAGTCATGAAGACAGTAACATCCAGGGCTAATTTGTAATATAATTGGGCTTGATTAATATGGATCCGTTGGGTTCAGGTTTAGCTGGTAGGGACCTTTGAAGAATCTTCAGTGGAAATTCAAGGAGAGACAGTAAAGCCTGTCGGCTCACAGTCTTTTAGGTGACCTTAATGAAATGGTGTGTAGTGTGCCAAAGAACGACCTCTCCTTCCTGCTCAATTCAATTATATACATATTTGTTTGGTCAAAGACAGAGAAAGGGACAGACAGGGAAAAGGAACATGAAACAAAGAGAGAGAGACGAGAGGGCCCTATTTTAACGATCTAAGCGCATGGTCTAAGGCCACATCCACATGAAGCCAGAGCTTTCCCTATCCAATGGTTTTTTTTCCCCGTTCCTAAAAAAAATAAAAATTATGTAACTGCGTCATCTCAAGAAATATCTACATACACAGTAAACACGGCGTCGTCTCAAAAATATCTGCGTACACACGAAACCACTGAAACCGACTCAAAACGATGTAGTATACATTCCAGACCAGTATGTGGCACTGTAATTCTGCCACAGACATACACTAAAAACGGAGAAGAAGACTTGGAGCTCGCGCATAAACCTTGCGCGCTGTATACAACAATAATATTAGGCACAGTAGCTTCTTTTTTTCTTTTTTAATCAAGAACTTTGTTGAACAATATGAAAAAACATAAATGTAGTTGCTGTGACTTAACGGTATCTGACTAGTTGACACTTGGTGTGATGACATCATCGTTTCACAAAATATACGGATTGGCCGTACACACGAAAACGCAAGGGCGGCGTTTTCAGATTTACCCACCTTGGGACCCGGTTTCAAAAAATAGCGGTTTCAGTCTCCGAAAACGCCGGATCCGTGAGGCCGAAGCCCCAATACGATAAAAAATGTATACGTATACAGCGAAACGCGTCTCCGTGTGGACGGGCCCTGAGTGTCTGACTAGTTGACACTTGGTGTGGTGACATCATCGTTTCACAAAATGTACGGATTGGGCGTACACACGAAAACGCAAGTGTGGCGTTTTCAGATTTATCCACCTTGGGACCCGGTTTAAAAAAATAGCGGTTTCAGTCTCCGAAAACGCCGGATCCGTCTGGACGAAATGCCAATACGATACAAATTTTGTACGGATACAGCTAAACGCGTCTCCGTGTGGACAGGGCCTAAAGCGTATGGCACAAGTTCACTTAGGGCGTGTCTGAATCCACTTTTGCTAGTTTAACGACGGGAAAAATGGTCGGCGCGCCAGGCGCATGGTCTAAAAGGGTTGTCCCTAGTCTCATAATGAGTAATGAGTGTGTTTTGAGATTCACGTGCGTTAAACCAATCAAAGTCTCATCTCCCATTCCATTTAAATGCCAGTTGCGCTCATGCCATGGCTGATTCGCTATTTATTTACATGGCGGAATTTGATAGTGGAAAGACCGAACGCATCTCCAGAGCCCAAATGGAACTGCTCGTGCGCGAGGTAAAAGTGAACAAGCAGACCATCTACGGGACAAGCCGGATTCCACCATATCTTTATGTACACATAATAATCTTTTACATTGTAATCCTTTTATTTGAAATATTTGGCATGCTTGTGTGCTGCTGTGCGTCCTTGTGTGTTTAATAAGCAGAGTGTACGCGCGTTGTGGACCCGCCACATAAGAGAAAATATTGCGCATTGACTTTAGACCAGGTTTCAGTTGGTCAATGGCCCAGTCTATTTCTGTTGCCTCAAAATAGCAACGCGCCAACAATGCGCCTGAACACACCTCGTTTTCAGACCAGCACGCTCATGGGTGCACAAATGGGCGCAAATGCATTTGCTATTTAAACAACGTGGCGCAGGACATGAAAATGATAACTGCGTCAGACTGAAACTAGCAAAAAACACTTGGGTCGCGCTTGGCGCTGCATTGTGCCGGGTGTAAGATAGGGCCCAGAGAGTGCTGAGACATAAGGCTGATTAAAAAGGGATCAGAGAAGAAGTTAAAGACATTAGAGACTAGAAAGAAACTAGAGTAGATAACACTACTACGATGATGCAGATGACGTTACTATTTCTTCTGTTGGGTTGGTGTTGAGTACTGGTTTTTAATCAGACAGTTCCATTTTAATATAATGACTGATGATGACGTATGGGTTCTATCATTTCCCAAGTGGTTTCAGACATTTGTGACCTTTCATAACAATTCAAACAAGTTTGAAAACTTCTGTTTTTCTTTCTGTGAGGATAGATAAAGTAGAAGGATATGAGGACAGTCAAAAGGATGCTACCCATCTAATTTTCCTAACAATGCAATGCTATCCCTTTCTTCTGTCTTTGCTGTCCCCCCTCCCAATCTGAGGAGTTCTGGTTAATCAGTAACTTTGTGGGAAACACTTCAAGTATACAAAGGACAAAGTCCACCTAAGGAGTGAACTTTGACTCTGAAGGAACAGCATTGGAGAGAATAGGGATAACTGGCATCTGATTACAGTGGGATGTGGGACAGTGGAAGTGGGGTAGTGGTTAGGCCTAAGGGCAACCATAAGGAGTGATCCATGATCTGGTGTTTTGAGATCTTCTTCCAACCCTACAACTGGTTCCTTCCTCTAGCCCAAGAGTTTCCAATCCTGCAGAGTTTAGCTTCAACTTGTCATGATTCTAGTAATCCTGAAGACCTTCATTACCTAGTTTTAGGTTTGTTTAATTGAGGTTAAGCTAGACTCTGCAGGAAAAAGTTACATATTTTTTATCTCTCAAGTGGTACTTGACTCTTCAGCTTTCATCTTGTCAGAGCCTGTGACAAGTCACAGTCCACAATCCATGTCGACAGTAATTTGAAGTTGAATGTCAATTTTTGGGACTTGGGTCATATTGTCAGAGAGATGACAACAGTTTGGTGACATTCCCGATTTATTTAGGTTGTTCAAGGACGGGCCTGTCCAATCCTGATCCTAGAGGGCCACATTTCTGCATTTTAGTTTAGCACCAACTGTAAGCAAACACACCTGAACCAGCAAAGCAAAAAAATAAGTTTTCCTTTTCCTTTAGTGTGTAATGTATCTGTTTGTGCATATAAGATCTGAAGTTACAAAACTCATATTCTCCCACAAAGGGCGATAATTTATTTAATTTATTCTAACAGAGAACAATGATCCAGACCAAAGTTGGTTCCGATCGATCGGCTTGATCAGCCGCATTTTCAGAATCTGATTCTGGCTCGAACTGATACCTTTTCAGAAGGAGGGGCTTTGTAGAAATCGGCGCGTTTCAGACAGACTGAGAATAGAGGAGCCACAGTTGAAGCACAGGTAAAGCACAGGTAAAGAACAATTAAAGCAAGATAACCTGTTCAATTACACAAAAAATTAAATAACTTTTAAAATATCATGACCCCTTTAAGCAAAAACCTTTATAGGTTATGGAAATGTATACAATACATCTAACTAACTAGTCGTTCAATTCAGTTCTGTACACAAATATATTGACACTTTAGTTGTTACAACCTGAGCTTTTCACGAGTTAAATTCAGTTATAGAATGTGACATTCACTCTGAATGGGATTAAGCACTTATAGACGCATAGAACAGAAGTGAAAACCGTATTTAGCTTCAGTGTTTATGTGGCATGTACTAGTGAACCTAGGTTTCCTCAGATCTCTACCACACTGTTATTTAGTGGAGGCTGTGCAGCTGCTTGGTTCACAGACCTGGCAGGACAGGTAGCTGGCAGGTGTAGTATCCCGTCTTGGCTTCAGATGAGTACTTCAGCTCCAAACTCTGGTGCAGAGAGAAGAACTGTCGATACCTTCTGTAGATCAGGTACTTACTGCTGCCTTTGGTCTTCACCTCAATCACGAACATCTGCAAGAAGATGATAAAGAACAAACAAGTCAAAGACTAGGTGTGTAGTAGCGTGATCACTTTAAAAAAAAACATTGAGATGCAATACAATGGCATAAGACATCAGTCTGACACATGTACATGTAGGCAAACAATAAAAAAAAAAATCCAGAATGAATCCCCTTAGGACTAAATTTAAGATTGCCATTTTATAGATATCTTTAAACTACTAATCCTTTGTAGACAGGTGTATGCTGTCGGTTAAACATAAGCCACAGGTTCAGTTAGGCAGACTATAAGGCAGATAAATTATAGAAGACAAGTAGAGTAGACGAAAGATTAACTACAGGGTTCAGGGAACTCACAAAGTAATCAATGAACCTTTCTTCTCCTCAATATCAGCAATGGTTGCAATGACTGGGATGTTGTCCGGAAGCTGGTCGAAATCACTGTAGGGTGAACAAATGTTACAAACATTTTGATTATCACAGAAGATATGTTGTTGTTGCTGTTTTTTGGTTTTAAATCAAATAATGCATTTACAATAATCTGTTCCCGCCTTAAAAGCAGATTTTTTTTTGTGTACACATACTGTATAACTTATAATTTACCGTATATTGTTTGTTGACACACTTACATTTTTATTATTATTATTATTAAGTCAAATTTGTTTATGAGTTAAGCTTATATTAAAGTTATTTTGAGATGGGAATACTTTACTAGGTGGATAAATCAGTTTCTTTAACACAATTGTAATTTTTTTCTGAATAATTAACATTATGCCACAAATGAGCTTATGAAAACATTAATTTACCCCACTTTGGAGGTTCATCTATTTTTAAACGTGATTACATAAGTCTTGACTAGTATAGTTTTAGTGTAGCCTACTACACCGGACTGAGTAGTTGTTTCATAGTATACTCCGTGCAATACAGTGCTATAGTAGATTATAGTGTAGTAGCTAGGCATAGTATTTTAAAGTATAGCTACAAGATGAACTGGGTTGAACTTTATTTTACAGTATGTGCACTTACAGTGTACTTAGGCTACCTAAGAAAGTACTGGGTATTGTGAGGTGTTACATGTAACATGGGTTAAGGTTAGGTCTAACTGGGTTATACCTAGTTATTACCCAGTTATTGTAATTACTATAATAAGTAGTATGTACATAAGGAACAGGACTGTAAAAATAAAGTGCAACCATGAACTGAATAGTACACAAACACTACGCCCTGAAAGTGTCTCTTCAATGATTTCATGAATATCATGAGTAAATAGTAATTAAAGACATGATTCCGCTCACCTTTCATCGCGCAGCTGTTGAGGGAGAGACATGCTGGATAATGGTCGATTCAGAGCTCTTCAAACCCTCACAGAGAGAGGCAGACAGAGAGACTGCTCAGTAAAGTGGAAGTGAAGCTGCTGGTGGTTTTCTGAGGCGGGTTTACAGTTGCACGTATATCAAACGGGAACTGAAAGAGTCTTTGGTATAATGAGTTCACGCGTTTTAAGTGGGTTCAGAAACAGCACGACGGAGCTCAAAGGTATCAAACGCGATTGAAATGTTTTAAGTGGAATTTTTTTTTTTAATGACGCGTAAGAATGTAAATTAATTAAAAAGAACGCAACCACCAGTGCAAGGTGCATTATGTAAGGAACGCGTTCCGCCCACTTACCTGACAAGAGAGAGAGAAAGAAATAAAGCAACCAACCTGTAAAATAATAATATAGGCCTATTATTATATGTTAATATTAAACAACCCATCCATCTTCTTCCGCTTATCAGGTATATTAAAAACAATTCTATTATTAAAACCTGTCGTTGATTTATTCTCGACGTGTGTAGATGGATCTCTTTCAGATCAGATCTCTTTAGTTAGATGCTCGAGTATGCGAGGAATTCACTTTCAGCTTCTCACCTGAAGCACGTCAACAGGTAAGACCAGTCATTGTGGTTGCATTACTCGGCTAGAACACTACAGGTTCATGAAATCATTTCATTTATTCCACAGGTCTCAAACCATTTCAGCAATAAATAAGCCTTTAAAGGGGTGGTTGATTATGATTTCACTTATCTAACTTTAGTTAGTGTATAATGTTGCTGTTTGAGAATAAACAACATCTGCAAAGTTACGACGATCAGAGTTCAAAGCAAAGTGAGATATTTTATTTTCCAGAAATAGCTTTTTAAGGACTACTACAAGATATTCCTCCTGGGTTAGTGACATCACTAACCCTAAAATCTAAATAAACCCCGCCCCCTGAACAAGATTTATTGATTATCAAGACAAAATATGAATCAATGACTGAAGATAACTACACATAAGCTACATAAATTCATCAACTAACCATTCAGAAATGTTGTCACTTCTTCTTGAGTCTCTCCATCTTTTCGACGATTTGAAAGTTGAGTTATGCCACCATGGAGTTGTAAACATATTGAATGTGCTCTCCCATCTGTCATTGGCCAGCCAAACAGACAACTCAAGCTATTGGTTAAACCAATGTTTCTACGTCTGGTTGTTCAAACAAACAAAAGTTTAATAGGGCCACTGTAATGTTTATCTGTGTTAAATACTATTTTCACTTTTGTTTTAACAACATATATTGTTAAAATACCATACTACCTATTTGGGAAAAAATACTTTTGTACTTGATCATAAATACAATTTTAGTCTATGATAAATAGCAGCAAGGGGTTTTAAAATGGCATGAGGGTGAGGGGAATTATATTGAATATTTGTCTGAACTATTCCTAATCTAAAGAATAGCAGAATTAAAGGCTTGTGAAGGATTGAGATGCAGTTATAATGAGTGACCGCTAGGTGGCAGCGACCAGAACAGACAATATGCAAAGTAATGATTTAACGATGCTAAATAGATATATTTCTCAAGATATTCTCTTGTATGTAACAGTCATATATAAAATAATAAATATTTATATTAATGTATTTTTTAGATACAGTCCAAATATATTTAATAAAGCAATTATTTTGTCCAGACAATTCTGATCTGAGTCTTATAATACTATATTTACTGTTCTGTACGTATTACTATCACTCTACAAATGTTATTCTAAGGTCACTTAAACCTGGGAATGCCAAAAACGTCCTGGCAGTTTTAATTTAAGAGGGTGAACCTTACAATATTGCAATCATATACGTAGCTACACATGGGCGCTACAATAAGTTCAAGGTCATGGCAGCTGTAATGTTTCCTTTCAGCTCTAGGGATCGTGTGTGTGTGTGTGTGTGTGTGTGTGTGTTGTTTCGCATTGCCACTTCAGCGAGAAATAGTGACAGTGTCATGATATCAAATCAAGGCCATACACATGTTACACACATGCCTGTGTTTACTGCTCGCGCGCATGTTCTCACAAAATGAGTGGAGGAGACTGTACAGATTTGACTGACAGGGCTTCTTTGAATCCAATTTTCCACTTCCAGACAGTGCTATGTCCTTGTATTATAGGTAGATCAGAGGACGTTGCCTACACATGTTCATAAAGTGCTGGAAACACGGTTTGTATTTTTGTATGCTTCATGTGTGCAGGGCGCGGGATGTAGGGAGGAAGCAGCACCCCCTGTTTTCACAGGATTGTAAATGCAGTGAATTTTTTTACATTTATTAATATTTATTTAGTAATTTATTTAATGTAAACACGGCTATTAAAACGGGTTTTTTAAATGTTGAATTATTTTTATATTTTTTACACATAAGCGCTTATGACGTCACATTGTGACCTTTGTCGTTCAAAGAATTTGTGTGCTCTCTAACTAGCAGAAAAATGCAGTTTTCATCATGATCTGAGCATTCAGAAATAACATTGTTGTCAGATTTCATTGGTGATTTCAAATATGAAATTATATCGTAAGCTTGGTGAACAGCTTTGGAGAATTTGATGTCTCCTCATTCAAAGAGATAGGAGCTGTAAGTTACTTTCGTGAGGTTTATTAAAATGGCCGTCGCGCCCGAGTGAAAACTAATCAAGGTCATTATGAATGAAGCTGTAGACATGGATAATGGCAATAGTTTTGCCACATCATGTTGCTTGTTCTGTTGTACTGGGGGTTAGAGTTAGGGTTAGCGTTAAAAGTTGAACTACTTTAAACTTGAGCGCCACAGGGTTTTTTTTATTAGGCCGTGTGTCCACCAAAGCGCTTTTCCCGAGGCTAGCGTATTTTTCCAATTGCTTTCAAAAAATGCCAGCCTCGTAACGAGCATCTACTGTGTCTAGAGTTGAAGAATGTTCAACTTTGAGTAAAAGTAGCACTCATTACTGTCACTTTTTACCCAGCCGTCCAATCACAGTGGAGGAGGGGCGGGACTAATACAACACCGATCAACAGAGACAACAAAAAGCATAATAGCGGAACAAAATAATTTAACTAATCCTTCCTGAAACTCTTTTTTATTTATTTATTGAGTGTTTCATCAGAGGTCTCCAAGACCCTAGGACTTTTGTTGCACTTGAACCACGCATACACACAAACAAATTGAATGGATTCGAGGAGTTTTGAAGTTAAAATTTAAAAAAGTAACAAATCCTTCCCTTGCAGGTCAATTTGACCTGATAGGAATGAATTGAATGCAAGTAATGCTTCAGTACACATAGAAAAACCTAAAAATACTCAAAATTCAAACTAAAAATGCTAAAACTTTACCAAAAAATGTTTTTATCTGAATGAATGCATACTGAAATTAACTGACTTTAGGACTCAGCGGAAGAGCTCATTTGCTCCAAATAGGAGCAAAGGCCATCTAGTGGCAAGAGTTATGAAATATTATGTTATATATATTTTTTTTTTTTTTCACAAGAGGTCGGCAAAGACACCCAATGTAAGATATTTTGAGCTGAATTAAAGGGGTCATGAAATTGTGAGTTATTTTGAATTTAAGTTGAAAGAATGTGAGGAATGTGCTTAAATTACTATTTATTTATTGATCAAATCTAGTAATTTAAAGGTTAAAAAAATCGCCCAAAAAATTGCATTAAAAAAATAGAAATAATATTATCAAAATGGGGCCATCTGGGCAGCGGGGGCCCCTATAATTGTCACCACCTTTCACCTCTCCAGCGACGGCCCTGCTTGCAGTGACTGCATCAGGCAGTCTGTGTGACAGATGTTGCAGTCCCCAAATACCTTTGGCTCATTAGTGCATCACAAACAGAAAGCATGCAAAAGATAACCAGCTTCTTATCACTGCGCACAACACTGACCTTTTCATGGCAGGAGCGTGAGTGCATATGTGTTGCAAAATAGAAAGAAAGAAAAATATACAGTACAGAGAGAGAGAGAGAGAGAGAGAGAGAGAGAGACCCTGTATTAGTCATCTGGGCAGGATCAAGCTACAATATTTCGATTTCTGACAGATGGGAAGTGCTGTGTTAAAAGGGAATCCCTGAGAGGAAGACAGATTTTTTGACTCGTCAGGGCTCCTACCAGAATATGTGGGAGCAATGTCCCGTATTATATGCAATGGAAGCAATGTCCAGTATCAAATAAAATAAAACTAATAAAACGTGTAAAATAAACTGCATGGGGAAAGACTGAAAATCACTGTGACGTTGGCATATATGTGTGTGAGTGTTTATGCAGTAAGTATTTCCCATCAGTAAGCCGAGATGACAGGATTGAGTGCCACTTTCCGAGGTGCCAAAGAGAAACTGCTGAGAGTTGACAAGCACACAGTCATTCACATTAATCTCGATGTGACAGGCTGTGACTAACACTGTAAAAGTCACAATACATAAAATATATATAATAATAAACAGCTAAACTCATGCTCACACCAACATAGAGACACTGTCATAGAGTGTGGAGATGGTCATCTTGACTGCCACCAACATGAGGAAAACCAATACATTTAGTCCCACTAAGAAAGAGAAGTGGAGCGATGAAGATATACACTGGTTAAAGTCCAAGTAAAGAACCTTGAGAAGCAGTGTGAGACTGGTGATTTATCTGCAAAGAGGAAAAGAAGCTGATGGAGGAATGTAAGCATAGCTATAGAAAGTGATTTACAGGAGAGGGAAATCTGAAACCCAGCTGGTTTGATATATAGATGCTCTTATTAATACAGTGTCACATTACAGGGATCACCCAGGGCTATGTATACCCACCATGCACTGGTGTTGTGTGTAAACATGTGTAAAGAAGTTCTCCCCTGTTTTCATCAGGCGTCTTAAGTATGCGTTAAGTATGAGTGAAACCCATCCTGGGTCTTTTTTTTCGGTGGGGGCACATGGCTCAATCACCGTAAATATCGGACAAAGATATTTTAACACCAGGGCTTGAATGGCGACGACAAGCGCCTGGAAATATGATTAACGGCATGTTCCATTCGAGTCTGAAAGTCTGAATACGCAACTCCATACTTGAAAAAAATTCTATTGAAAGTCACTTCATGTCACACTAGAACTCTGATGTCACTGAGATGTAGTGTATGACGTGACGTTACGCATTTGAAACATTCTAAAGCGTTCTACAGCATTCTAAGGGCAAACTTTTTTTTTTGACGGCAATTCCAAAGACGTAGCCATTCGCATGCCATCATGACGGCAATACGCATTGGTCTGAACAGACAAATCGCATTCAGACCGAATTTTCATACTAAACATGTTGCGTGAACATGAATTAAGGTTCATATTGTATTTTATTCTTATGATTTTTTGAAGTTGATAGTTTAACCATCATTTTTTTATTCGATTTTGTCATATGCAAAAATTTTGTGGGATGAGTAGTTCATTGACAATAATTTTCTTTCAATGTTTGAAACATTTTTGCCTCAAATCAAATGTTTCATGATTCATTTCAGAGCTGGGCTGTGTTTCTCAAAAGCATTGAGAGTAAAGTTGATCGTAGAGACCAATGGTGCCACACTGGTTTACGATCTTCTTTTGAAAAACGCATGGTTGGTTTGGTTCAATGTCCAGAAGTGTTGACGGAAACATTTTCTGACATGCTTTTTACAAAAATGGAGCCAAGTTTGCTGAATAAGTGGGCGCTCACTCACTATTGAGCTCAATTGAATCAATTGTGAGTCAATTTGAATCTACCGTGAAGAAAATCGGGTTGCTGTATAGCAGGAGCATTTCATTCAGGATGTAGGCAGTCGACAGCAAGGCACTTCACTAAGATTTAGAACAGAGCTATAAGCTAAAGAGAGAGTGATTTACTGAGAGGACACAAGAAGTCAAATGAGACCCGATTATTAATAGTAGCATTTGATTCGTTAGGCCACCAAGAAAGTGATCTCTCTCAAACACACACAGAGACACACATACAATCCTTCATTCTCCTGCGTGTTGCATTATGACCCGGTCTATCCTGAAATAGACATAGGCTAAGCCAGAGTATATAAGACACCCAGTGCACCCCCATCTCTCACCTTGGGCTCTTTCTCTCTCTCCAAGTCTCTCCTCCCGCCAGCTTTCCCTTCATACAGGTATGAATAGAGTTTAGGCGTTTCGTTATATTGGATAATTCCCTAAAAAACAGACATTAATGAAACAATAGCTAACACAAAGGAAGAGTAAATCATTTGGTCTTGAAATAATCTGATGAGAAATGTTGATACTGAGATCTCTGAATTTTGATTCCAAACAATTATCTTGGGAAATCCATGTTTTGAGAGGAGAAACAGATTATCGGGGGCTTTTTCTTCAGGACTTGATCACCATTTAATCTCATTCCTGTCAAGGAGGAACATTTTATTATAATTTCTTTCTTTCTATTGGGTTGTTTGCATAACCTGGCTTACCATATAACCAAGAGCAACCACTGTAAAATTTAAAGATACTTTAGGGACTATTAGGGGTTCCTCAGATCTCCAAACTGGCTGAACCCTCGGGAGAACCTCTAGACACCGCATGAAGGTGCCTCAGATATCCTAATTGTGTTTTTGAGAACTTCTTTGTATATTTCAATTGACAGTTGAAAGTTCTTGCAAGAACTTGTGGGTTTTTTAGTTCCTCAAAGGTCAATTCTTTGATTCACACAGAGGTGTCTAGAGGTTCTCCAGAGGTTTCCACTGGTGTGACCCTAAATGGTCCTCAATTATCTTTATTTCTACAGTGTAAAGTTAGCTTGTGACTTTTTAAACCACTGTAATTCGTCAGAAGGTTATTTGTCAAAAAACCTTACTATCTTTCTTGACAGTCATGCATCAGAACGATCTGTATGATTTATGTATGTCTAAGTAGTTTATTCTGGTGAAGTTACAGTAGCAGCTGCATAAATAGTTGCATAGAGCCTGTAAACACCTGCTGCGCAAGGACGAACCGTAAAGAAAACACCATCTCATCTATCATGCCATGTATTTTTACATTTGAAATTGAATTCTCCTCGTTTGTTGTGCTAGTGTTAGCTAGCCAACGATTTCTCGTAGCAGTCTGTCATTTTTTGAGTTTTAGGGTATGTTTTTTGTCATTTACTTGTAAAGTTAACACTTTTGAAGTGGAAAGCCTGGTTCAACATCTGGTGTTAGAGACGAGCTCTGATTGGCTGCTGCAGTTGTGAACTGTTAGATGAGGTTAAGAAGTCAGATCTCTTAGCGTTACAAGGGAGACACCTCAAATGTCACTTCACTTTATAATCTGTGATCTCACACACATATATAGTTCAAACTACAGAAGGATAGAGTTTCTCACGAGAGCAAACACATTCTTCTCCGAAGGCCTGTCAGCCCAACCCAACACACTTGGATGAAACATACCTTAACTTAAATAGACAAACATACAAACACATACACAGCTGTCATGCCTTATGCATGCCACCTTTGCAGCGTATGAATGCTGTAAAGTTATTTACGGGCGACAGGAACTCTTGCAATCGTAAGAGGCCAAGATGAGAGCAATCGAATCTGTTCTCTTGGCAGCGGATCTCATTGTTGGTTAGTGTTCCTTGCAGCAGTTGCCTGAACTCGGACCCAATGGATCTAATAGTAAGCTGATACAGCAGGAGAAGGATTTTGTTCAACATCAGTACCTTTGGATAGAAACTGCCATTTGCCATTTGAGTTTGACACATCAAACTGCTTGAAATCACTGCTAGGGTTTGTGTTCATGTACTTAGTAAAAGTATGTTTCAGGTCTTAGAGAAGGTGATAGATAATCTAAAGTGATAGAAAACCAGCATGTAGTTGTTAAACTCTTAGAGAAAGGCATGACTAATCTAACAGATAAACAGAGACAACACAATAAATTTAGCACTGGATTAAAGACTTGACTGTTAAATCCCTGCCAATAAAAATAAACAAAACCTACTTCCATTTCATAAGACTACAATTGCATAAGTGTATGTTGTGATGTATTTCACATGTATGGAAAAACAGAATGTAATGAATCTCACATGTATGGAAAAACAGAATTTAATGAATCTTTTTTTTTTTTTTTTTGTGTGGCATTTAACTGTAAACGAAAAAAGACTAAATGTATCCCTGTGCTGATCAAAGTCTGCTGGGAAATCCTGTAGTCTTGATTCACACACATTTTGGCACCCATTCTGTTTCAGTTATTAGCGCCTAATATTTTCTCTCTCTCTCTCTGCCTTCTCTAGCTGTCAAGATGGCCATGAAAAACCTTCTGAAAGATGACGATATCAAAAAAGCCCTTGATCAATTCAAAGGTGAGTTTTGTAAAAAATCATAATAATTGGTAACACTTTATGCCTGGTTCAGATTACAAGTTTTTATAGTTTTTTTTGTTTTTGTCTGTTAAGATAGTCACTGTGTCATATATTCTGGTATTCACTCACTCACACACACGCACACACTCACACAAACTCACTCCCTCACACTGTCACTCACTCACACAAACTTTTGTCACTCTCGACGGAACCGTCGTGGAGGACCGGAAAAAAAATTCAACACGCAAGTCTTTTTATCATGATGTCATGAAGCATCGCAGACGCGGCGTCGGTGGTCGTCCACTATGACACACTATACGAGATGAAACGATCGAATATTGCGTCCCGAGTCGCCGTTGTCCTTTACGAATCCCCAGGACACTCACCCTGCGTCAACCGGATCCTGCCAAAATCGGGCTAAAATCGTGTAATCTGAACCAGGCATTACACTAAGGTCTCGGTGGACGGTGGGACTAAATAAACTGCCTCCGTTTAGTTAGAACAACACCCAACTTACTTGTACTTTCCGGTCATCTCCTGAGGATGAAATCCAGTTTTTTCTTATTCCAGAAGCAATTTCACTCAGATATACGTCACAATAGAAAAGAAAAGCTAATCGCTTTTTTTTTTAATCCCGACTTTAATGTTAATTTCATCAAATCCGAAGTTGTATTTGTTAATATAATTTAATGGACATGAGCTAACATTTAACAGTTGTAGCTTACTAATGTTAACAAACATGAATAAATACTGTAACAGATGTATTGCTCATAAATAATGTATGTTAACTAATAGGACCTTACTGTAAAGTGTCACCATGCTTATATAACATTTGTATTATAATAATAAAATAAATATAATAATTACACTTTCTTTAGAATAATAATGTTCCAGGAATGGCAAAGGATATGGAATTGATTTCCAAATCATTCCCTCAGTTTTTAAAAACAGCAAAAATCCATATTTTAATCGATGCACTCGTAAGGGAAGTCTATGGAGTAAGACATTCTGGGAGGTTTAAAGTAGAAACGTGAAGCTCATAAATGTTTGTTATTTGAGTAGTAAAGTCTAAGTCCTCCTTTAAACGGGACTACTTTTTTATGCTGATAAACATCTGGTTATGAGATGTAATTCCTAACGTAAACAGTTAAAATATGTCGTAGCCTTTTCATAGTTCCTAGAGCTATTGGCGAAAGGACCCGGATCGCACCGCAGAAACTAGGAACGATTTTAGTTCTAGGAACTCCTTTTGGAGGAACTACTTTAACTTCTACTTCAGATTAGGGTCTAAACCAGCACTATAGGAACTACCAGTGACGTTAGTCTACGCGGATTGGCCGAACACACGAAGCACTCACCATTTTAAAAAAGCTATTAAACACATAGATTATAGCTATATTTACTCCACAAACTAACTCTACGAACATGGAAAACAGTGATAGACGGGCCTCTTAACCTTTACGCTCAGGAGAAAATCCAACGCAACTTTGAGGGGACCAAGAGAAACATGATTATGTTAAGGCACAACAACAAGCGCGGCTTACGACTTCTGACTTCCTACTGGCGGTGCGAATGCAACCAGGAAAACGTTCGGGAACCATTAGTTCTCGGGGAACCACCCTGGTGGCTAGTTCCTAGAACTAAGTTCGTAGCACTACCCGGTGCGAAAGCCCCTATGGAGATGGATTTTTTTTTTAGATGATGTGAAAAATTTGCTCGCAAAACTTTTTAGTTCTCTGTAAACTTTGCAAACACAGTATTTTTGAAAGAGAATGCTAAAGCGTTGGTATCCTTGTGCATATCATGCGAAAGCTCTTATGTTTATGAACATTAAAACTTTGCATTGACAGCTTTGTAAGTGCTTTAGCCTTGTATAATTTTTCATTTTGTGGCCATAGCCTACTTTCCAAACAGTGTGTGCTAAAACAATTATTTTGGTGTAAGACTTCCACTGTACGCATCCGCTTTGTTTGTTTTTACATACTGAAGCATAAGTCGAAATTGTTTTCTGTAGTGCTACATAGCATTAAATGCCATCAGCTGAAGTGTGTTTTCTCATAAACAGCTGCGGACAGCTTCGACCACAAGAAGTTCTTTGATGTGGTGGGACTGAAGGCTCTGTCTGCTGACAACGTGAAGTTGGTCTTCCAAGCTCTGGATGTGGACGCCAGCGGCTTCATCGAGGAGGAGGAGCTTAAGTGAGAGACACTTTACAAGCGGCTGCATGTTTTTATGTTTGTGCCAACTCTCTCCGAATCAAGACCCATAAATTAGTTTTGTCTTTTGGCCCGTCTTCAATGTTGGTGTCTCATTCTACCTTTATTACCGTCTCTTGTTGGCCTCAAGGACACAGAGGGACCGCGAGCGATTGCCGTTTGCATTGATTTGCTATATATTCGCCTCTGACAGCAGTCTTATCCACCTATTACTTATTATTATCAGTACATGACTGTCCATCATTGGCCAACAGCAGGGAAGTACAGGGTTGCCAGATTGAAATTAAAGGCCTGTTCACACCAACAACGATAACTATAAAGATGAGGAAACTTTATTAGCGTCCACATTAGCGGATGATATCTTTCTGTTTATTATAAGCACGTGCTGCTGTTATTGCATCTGCCGCTTTAAATGCTTGAGCTCTTTAAAGCAGGACGGATTCTGATTGGCTGTCAATGTTTTTTATCGTTCATCAGCTGGAAAAATTTATATGAAAGTGATTCCAATTATGTATTTTTTCTGTGCTGTTAACGTTACAGGATCTGCTGTTCTTTTATATTTAGAACTATATTTTTATCAGTATCATCCTTGGTGTGAATGGGCCTTAAAGGGTTCACCCAAAAAATGTAATTGTCGACATTTACTCACGCTCAGGTTGTTCCAAACCTATATTTGTATAGAAGATATTTTATAGAATGTCGGTAACCAAACAGTTTATGGACCCCATCAAAAACATTTAATAAAATACTATGGAAGTCAATGGGGTCCAATGTAGTTAATTTTTTGGGTGAACTGTCCCTTTAAAGGGATAGTTCACTTTGAAATTAATTTTTGGTATGTTTTAGCTTACCTCAAGGGCATCCAAGATGTAGGTGTCTTTTTTTCCGCAGTAGTTTCAATTTTGATATTTTTAGGTCAAACCGTTCTTGTCTGTCAGTCATATAATGCAGGTCGATGGTCACTGTCTCAAAGAGCATGCAAAGAGTCCAAATTAAAACAATTCCCTGTCGTCCAAATTAAACAAATCCCCATCGTAAGTACACATTGATGGCCTAAGACACGAAACGAGCGGTTTGTGTGAGAAAACGAACAGTATTTATATTGTTTTTACCTCTTATACACAGCCATGTCGAAGTGATCTGATCTGACGTGTACGCAGACTGGTGCATAGATATATACACTAGATGTCGCCTTAAAGACTTCGTTCCAATGAACTGCCGTAGACAAGGCGACATCTAGTGTGTATATATCTATGCACCAGTCTGCGCACACGTCAGATCAGATCACTCGCACATGGCTGTGTATAAGAGGTAAAAACAATATAAATACTGTTCGTTTTCTCACACAAACGCTCGTTTCGTGTCTTACGCCATCAATGTGTACTTACGATGGGGAATTGTTTAATTTGGACGACAGGGAATTGTTTTAATTTGGACTCTGTGCATGCTCTTTGAGACAGTGACCATCGACCTGCATTATATGACTGACAGACAAGAACGGTTTGACCTAAAAACATCAAAATTGAAACTACTGCGGAAAAAAAGACACCTACATCTTGGATGCCCTTGAGGTAAGCTAAAACATACCAAAAATTAATTTCAAAGTGAACTATCCCTTTAAGACAAGAATTCTGCAGAGAGCCATCAGGGTAGACCTTTTTTTTTTTGTTCGTTAACAACTACCAAACGTTGTTGTACCAAAATGTTAATGGTTATCACATTAATTAAATTAGTTAAATTAATGAACAATTCATGATACAAATTAAAACAGTTTGGGTGGTTTGCACCTCTAATTCAGGTTTAAACTACAACGAAGTAAGAACAATAACTATAAACTTAACTATATTAGTGTCCACAACGCACAACATCTTTCTGTTTATTATATGCTTTGTCGTCTGCCACTTTAAATACTCAAGCTCTTTAAAGAAGGATGGATTCTGATTGGCTGTTAATGTTTTTATAGTACATCAGCTGGAAGAAATAATTCTGAAAGTGATTTCAACGATATTGTTATTGTAATGTGCACTTACCTATTCTCACAGAATTAGAACGATTATTAAAACTTTATAGTTAACTTTATTGTTATAGTCATCATCTTTTACCATCTTAACTCGCACACTAGAACAGTTTTCAAGAGTATTTAAATTCAGTCGCTTAACTGTTGTGTTCAAGCTGTGACCTGGGTTGCCAGATTGAGTTTTATCTCTTCTCTTGGATAGGTTGTGCTGAAGGGTTTTGCTGCAGATGGCAGAGATCTTACCGATAAGGAGACCAAAGCATTCCTCGCTGCTGCCGACAAGGATGGAGATGGGAAAATTGGCATAGACGGTGAGAGAACAAGCACTCTTAAAGGAACAGTACCTCTAAAAATTAACTCTGCCATCATAAAACATAGTGCCACATACTTGAACTTGAACATACAAGAACTTGTCAAGAAAGATAAAAAAGTAGTCTAATCCACAGTCACCTGCTATTTTCTTTCAGAATTTGAAGCTTTGGTGCACGAGTAAATCGTCAATATTTGGCAACCCTTTACACCACTACTCTCCTGTGAATACCTACAGCCAATCATATTGTACGTCTCTACACATCCTGCCACGAGCCAGGAGCACAACCGCCTCCTTATACCACATTTATTTATTTACCTTTTCTTTTTTTTATATACAATCTCTGTAGATTTTAGTTAGCTAACAATATCTCTCCTAAAAACCTGGAGATTCCTGTACTGCTTTCACCAGCCATCTCTAATTTTTTGTTCATTTTGGCACGTTTCTTTCTGTTTATGCCTCAAAATGCTCCTTTCTTCTCCTTATCTAGCTCCATCTGTCATCCCTTCCCTATTTCCCTCCTCTATTGTGTTAGAGCCACTGAACACGATGAATATATGAAAAGAAGGATTAGACGAAATGAGAGAAAAAAATATTGAAGAGAGATAAAATAAAGCCATGCGTTGAGAAAAAAAAAACACTGCGGTTTTCATTTATTTCTTTGACTCCGCTAATGCAGAGTGTATTACATTCCATCTCTTAATCTTGAATTATTTGACAAAAGTAGGGCTGTCAATTCAATTCATTTTACTAAATTGCAGCCATGGAATTACAGATTTTACGTATGGGTCAAGGGTCATTAATTGTGCTAATTTATTCTTTTTTTCCCTATTAATCGCATTAAATTAACAACCCTAAAATGACCAAAATCACTAAATATTGATGCTCACCTTGAGAGGCACAATCCAACGCAAAATACACACAATAAATACATGATTTATTCCTTTGTAATAAATAAATAATTGTGCTGAAAAACACCTAAACACGTGAAATTTGTGCTAAACCTATTAAAAAAAAAAAACACTCTAAACATACACAGATTATAATACATATCAAATACACAACATCAGACAGATGCACACATGAAAACAAACCTAGTGATCAGACTTAACACCATAAAGCATAACACAATCTGAAAGTATTGTGAATTTAAAGGGGCCATATACTTTTCCCACGATATTCTCTCTATGGAGCACTTATGTTAGCCAAGATGTTTTGTTTGAAAAACAGTCAGTTTAGTTTTTATGACCATTTTACCTTCTTTTACGTGTTTGTAAGTGTTGTTGATGTGTCGATCTAATATAAAACATTAACTTTTGGCCTTTTTGGAGGATGTTTTAATAGTATGTGTGAATCTATTTCTCCTGATAAAACCCTCTTTAAATGATTTAGCTAACTCCATTTAGCTGAAAGAAAAATGTGAATAATGCACTGAGAGAGTGTCGCTACACAACTGGGTATAGCCATCAAATTAAATACTAAATTTAGTTTAAAAAGTGCCTTTAAATTAATTTTAAAAAGAATCCTTTTCATTCTAATATTAAAGTTGACTTAAATTGTATACTTATCAACAAATCAAGTTAGTACAGACTCTGAACCAGTCAGAGTGCAGGTGATGTTTTTTTGTGACAGGTGTTGTCAGTGAATCCGTGGTCCCGATCTGTCGTTGGTGACTGTGGGCCGGAGCTTCACGGTGGCAAAAGGATTTGATCCTCTAGAATAAAAGAAGCAGAAAAAAAGGTCATTACTTACTTGCCACTAAATTGCGAATTTAGCACATTTGCACCAAAATTCTCATTTTGAATTCATGGTGATTCTCATAATTTTTTTTTACATTAATAATACTATTTTATTTTACTGAAATACTCCCCTTATGTATGAATACACATAAAGGTAATATAAGTTTGCAATTTCTACTCTAAAAAATGTTCTACTCTCTTTTGAAAATGAAAACGTGTGTAATACCTGGGAAAAAGAGGGTGCTCTGGTGGTTGTCCATGAGTAGTTGCCCTCTGAGGACATGGAAAAGGGTTTACAATGGCACTCAAAATTATGGGTGCGTTCACACTTGTAGTTCGGGTTCTCTTGGTCTTTTGGTCCGGACCAAAAAAGAAAATGAGGGTGTGTTTACACTTGTCAGGCTTGGTTGGATTAAAACTAACTCTGGTGCGATTGCTCTGTTAGTGCGGTTCATTGTGAACGCTGCCATCTGAACCCTGGTGCATCAAACAAGAGGACCGAGACACTGAAAAGATGGGTCTCGCTCCACTTCCTAACAAACTCTGGTGCGGTTCTACTGAAATATGAACGCAACATGGACCAAAGACATGTTAAGGACCCCTTTTTAGGGTCTCATCTTCTTGTTTTTGGTTCGTTCACATGTCTTTGGTCCATGTTGCGTTCATATTTCAGTCGAACCGCACCAGAGTTTGTTTGGGGAGACCCATCTTTTCAGCGTTTCGGTCCTGTTGTTTGATGCACTAGGGTTCAGATGCCAGCGTTCACACTTATTCAATTGAACCGCACTAACAGAGCAATCGCACATGAGTTAGTTTTAATAGAACCAAACTTGACAAGTGCGAACACACCCTGAGACATCACCAACTTTAACCAAGAAAAAGTCAATCGAGAGTTTCAACAAGAACCTGAATCTGAATGAATCGGCAAATTCTTTTCCAAACTAACAGCACATCCCATGAAAATTCCCTTTCGGTTTCTGATGCCTATGTTTCTTTTGTATGAACTATTATCTAACATAAAATTAACCTAGCATCGTTTTAAACACATCAAATATTTCATGTGAAACAAAGAAAAACAAGGCTAAGGAGTTTCCAGCGACTTGACTTAGCCATGATACTGACGGTAGACGCTCTCACCGGAGGCTTGAGTCGTGGCGTCCGTACAGCCAACCGTTGCGTGGTTCTGGGATGAGCACGGTCAGCACGTCACCACGGGAGAACGGCAGCAGGACCGGGTTGGATGAAGCGGGGTGGGACACGATGGCCCTCATGGAGCGCCCGCCTCCAAGACCCAGAGACTCTCCTACAGAGCTGGAGCGGGAACGACTGGGGAGAGGAGACGGGGCTGTGAAGAGATGTAGACAGAAGGAGAGAAGAACATTTAAACCACTCATTGAGACCCCAAGGATTTTAATAACTTGAAAAATACATTTTATTTTGAACATACAGTAATTTAGGGGTCCCCGGGATCTTAAATATTAATACAAGTCAATCTCAACAGAACATTAGGATCAATTTAACTCCACTTTTAAACATACACTCTTTAACTTCCCTAAGAACTTCCCCACCGCCATTTTGAAGTTTATTTGGACGGTATACTCAATATGAATATGTTCACTTCAGGCAGATCCATAGACCACAATGCAACACACTTGCAAGGCTTAATTTAACCCCAACCCCACACAACTCTAGTGTATGATATTGGAGTTATTTTGACATTTAACCACATAATACTTGTAGCTACCTTTTTTTAATTAATTTTTTTACCCAGATACAGTATATTGTTCATTTTCAGCCTAAGCACCTCTATATAATGGTGCGTAAAACAAATTCATAAGGGAAAAACATTTTTAAATAATAAATCGGCTCCATTGCGGATTCGAATATGTTCCATTTAAACACATTTCAAGAGTTTCGCCAGTAGTGGGCACTCGTCCAACGTAAGCAATGACGTGCGAACGAGACCGAGGGAAGTTAGCAAGGGAAGTGCATAAAAAAATTGGACTGAAATGCAGCTAAAGTTCGGACATGAGCAGTACTGAGACTCCAGACCTCTGGAGGGCACTCTCCCCAGCGGCTCACGGTCCATTTCTCGGTCTCCAGTCTGCAGCAGGGAGCCCAGAGAACTCTTTAACTGCAAGAAACATCAAGACAGACATCAATCTTAGGGTTACCAGGCTTCTAAACAACACTCAACAAGCGTGAAATAAGAGTAAAAATTGGTTTTGCAGCGTGAATGGAAAGTAATTTTCGGGACCCTTCATGGACCCTTTCCCCATTTCTGGGGTTCTCAGAAGTGGAAGGTGTCATGGATGGGTTCTATAGTGATGAATAGAAACTACAACAAATATAATTTTTGCGTTCCCATTTGCTTCAATAGCAAAAGAAAAAAACAAATCCACATTAGGGTTTCTTTACTTTACAAAAGAAGATTTTTTTATTTTTATTATTATAACAAAATAGTGATAAATATGTACATTATTTAACAAAAAATAAATATAAAACTACTTGTTCGCTACGATGTTAAAAACTTCGGAAATGTGTCATCACAGTCTGTGTGAATGGTCCATTGTAATGGAAACAACATACATTATACGATACTATTAACTATTTTTTTTTATTAATTTTTTTAAATATTGATAGTATATTAAAAAAAATCTCCAAAAGGTGACACATTCTTCTAATTATTGTTTTGCTAGTTGACATTTTACAGAAAATCAACAAAAAAATTACTATTTACTTACAAGTTCAATCCATCGATGTACATTAGGTAACACTTTATTTTACAGTGTCCTTGTTACATTAGATACATGTACAATAACAGTTAATTAATTATGCATAATTACATGCAACTAACCCTTCAACCAAATCCTAATCCTACCCTAATCCTATAGTAAGTACATGTAGTTAATTAATATTACTCTAATTAAATATATAATTACAGAGTAACAATGACACCTAAAAATAAAGTGTAACCCATTATTCCAAGTAAGCACAATAGGCCTATTTATCTTTATAATCTTTTAGTAGAATGTAAAAAAACTCGAACTCTATTTGTGTGCTGCAAACAGCATTTCATTACTTTTAAGTAATGCAAAACACAATTTCATGGCTTGTAAATTCACCCACAATGAACAGATGTGATAAAAAGGTAATTTTGGACTCTACGCCACACAAAGCTACCCATCTGTTCACATTATGTGATTGTGGAAATTTAGAATTAAGAGTTTGTTAGAGTACTGAGATATTAGCGTAACAACATGTTAATGTCAAACTCTATTAGAATCAGTTGAGATTGTTAAGAGTTTGTTAGAACATTGAGTCGTTAGCGTAAAAACATGTTAACGTCAAACTCTATTAGAATTAAGAGTTTGTTAGAGTACTGAGATATTAGCGTAACAACATGTTAATGTCAAACTCTATTAGAATCAGTTGAGATTGTTAAGAGTTTGTTAGAACATTGAGTCGTTAGCGTAAAAACATGTTAACGTCAAACTCTATTAGAATTAAGAGTTTGTTAGAGTACTGAGATATTAGCGTAACAACATGTTAATGTCAAACTCTATTAGAATCAGTTGAGATTGTTAAGAGTTTGTTAGAACATTGAGTCGTTAGCGTAAAAACATGTTAACGTCAAACTCTATTAGAATTAAGAGTTTGTTAGAGTACTGAGATATTAGCGTAACAACATGTTAATGTCAAACTCTATTAGAATCAGTTGAGATTGTTAAGAGTTTGTTAGAACATTGAGTCGTTAGCGTAAAAACATGTTAACGTCAAACTCTATTAGAATTAAGAGTTTGTTAGAGTACTGAGATATTAGCGTAACAACATGTTAATGTCAAACTCTATTAGAATCAGTTGAGATTGTTAAGAGTTTGTTAGAACATTGAGTCGTTAGCGTAAAAACATGTTAACGTCAAACTCTATTAGAATTAAGAGTTTGTTAGAGTACTGAGATATTAGCGTAACAACATGTTAATGTCAAACTCTATTAGAATCAGTTGAGATTGTTAAGAGTTTGTTAGAACATTGAGTCGTTAGCGTAAAAACATGTTAACGTCAAACTCTATTAGAATTAAGAGTTTGTTAGAGTACTGAGATATTAGCGTAACAACATGTTAACGTCAAACTCTATTAGAATCAGTTGAGATTGGTAAGAGTTTGTTAGAGTACTGAGATATTAGCGTAACAACATGTTAACGTCAAACTCTATTAGAATCAGTTGAGATTGGTAAGAGTTTGTTAGATTATTGAGTTGTTATTTTAGCAACATGCTAATGTCAGATTATTTTGGACTCAACTGAGATTAAGGGTACGTTTACACGACAACGATGTTACACCCAACTACTTACATTTAAAAGTGAAATCTGCCAATTTCATTAAAAAAATGCGCAATGAATTCTGGGGTACGCAAGGCCGCGAAGGATCCATCGATGTTTATCACTATCACCCGAAACAAAGGACTCATTTGAAGGAGCCTTTGAATTGGGACAGTCTTCGTCGCGCCGCGGTGACACAACCGGCCTTCGATTCCGGCCTTCAAAGGATGCAGCCTCTGAATTGGGATGCAGCTTATATTACAATTGACTGTTAAAAACTAAATATTCTACATTTCACAAAAACAGAGCACAAATAATGGATGAAACAGTGTATTTTTAATATAGGTGGAACTGTTTTCAAACAATAATTTGTATTAAGTAAAATATCGTATACATAAAAAAAATTCACCAAGATAGTTTTATTTTCAAAGAGAGTTCACAATTTCCGTCGACATGAACAACATTGACACTGATAATGTGCAAATGCCCAATGACCTGATGCAGCGACAACCACGATAAAGACAGTAAAGCTAACATGATTCACCTTCCGATAAAATTGGATACTACAGTAAAATTAGCAACTAACAATACAGCGAAATGGTGACCTTTAGCGATAAAAATGTCATCGGCAAGAATCAGCAAGAAATGTCATTCGGTTACACTTTATTTGAAGGTGACGTAGTAACATTGTACTTACTCAAATAAGTACTGTGTAATATTAATTAACTACATGAACTTACTATAGAGTTAAGGTTAGTTACTTGTAATTATGTATACTTTACTGTTATTACCATAGTAAGTACACATAGTAACGTGTAACATCACTTTAAAATAAACTGTTACCTGACATTCAATTAACGCTGAGTGCAATACTTGGCTAAAACTTTGTAGTGAAGGGAAACTAAGGCTGATGACATGGATGACTTCTCTATTCAGAAACCAAAATAACATCGACCCACAAATACACACAAATGAACACAAACTTGAGATCTTACCAGTGAGTCTCTGAACGCACCCCGTCTAAGCTGTCGCTCCAGAGCAGCAGCCTGATTCCTCACCTCCAATTCATACACTCTACGACTGCCCTATACACACACACACACACACACTACATCAGCTCCAATATATACACACACATATATCTCAATAGATGGTTCAGACTCACTTCAATGTATTCCTCATCCAGTTTCACGTTCTTGTCCATGGCCTGCAGAACCTCCACATGGAACCAGCGGAACTGAACCAGGACCAGCAAACAGACAGTAAAGTTGGAGACGGTTTCTGAATCCAATCAGACAGAAAGACTTGAATTTTTAACTTACCACACCCTCCACTTCAGCCGTCAGCTTCCGCTGGGTCTCTGATATCTGAATCAACACGTCACCTGGGAAACAAACAAATACATTCATTCAATAATTCATTAAGAATACATATTTAATAAGAGCAGAAATCGAAGAGTAGGTTTTTGTAAAGGATGTTAATATCATACGTATCATTGATTGGAGACTCTTGTGTTTGTTCAGTCAGTTGTGTAAGTTAATGCAGTCGAGCCGTAACAAACCAAGAGACTAAAACTAGTAATTTGCCACTGAATTTTTCATTTATATTTTTCTAAATAATTTACCCACCCTAATGTAGTCCTTCTGCACAAAATACAAAAGAAAATATTTTGAAGAATGTTTTTGCCCATAAAAAGAAAGTCAATGGGGTCCAAAAATGTTGTTTTGGACCCCATTGACTTTCAATGTATGGACAAAAAATAAAAACACTAAAATATTTCTCAAAATATCTTCTTTTGTGTTCCTCAGAATAAAAATAATAATGACATGAGGGCGAGTAAATGATTTTAATGACTTTATTAAAGAAATAAATTAAATATTACAGTGATTCAATTGAACTGGTAATAATTCTTGTAAGTTAATTAATTCATCATTCTTATATTATGATTTTTGGTTAATTATAATTATGATTTATTAGAATTACAAATATGTATAATTATACCTAATTATATTAGTTCATTTTAAGTCCCAACATTTATCATGTAGCTTGTCCAAAAAAAACACGGTACTTTTTATTAACATGTGCATCGTAATGATGAGTGTAACGTGCTGAGGTGAATCACTGAATTTGAAGGGGTGAAAGAATGAGACCATGCATCAATAATGCATGTCTCAATGCTCACATGGACACCTGATCTCTAACCCACACACCCACACACACACTCGCACACACACCTGTCACATTCGGGTTTATACGCCTGTAGTAATTTCGAAAGATATTTACTCTTTATTTATTTTATTCATGCTGTTCCATCTTTAAGCCCCTAATTTTTTTGTTCTGATGCTCATCATGCCATCGCGCTCTGCGCGTATGACTGGAATGAAAACTCATTACATGGGCAGTGAGCCGAGGGTTTCGCCGAGCCAAATCTTGTGTTTTATGACAGAGGAGAGGAAGCATCTGCCACTGGACACCATTTGCTGAAACATCTATTGTCTGAAGGACAAACAGCTCTGAGACAGCCAGAAAGTACAGATAGAAACTCTGTGGACATCTTGCTGCACAATCTGCCCAACTGGCATTGATTTAGAGACACAAAAACACACACATCTTGAGTCTTACCAAGTGATCTGGATGATAATGTGTTGAGAGCTTGGTCGCCCATCTTAGAAGAGCGCTGAAGTAGGCCTCACTTGTCAGAGTCAAAGCTTTGATACACACACATACACAAAAGTATAGTCAATTTAGACCATTTTATCAGCATTCCCTGATGATAATAACAGCTAAAACCAGCATGTGTTGGTTTGCTGGATTTCCAGCCTGGTCAGGTTGGTTTTTGGCTGGTCTTTAGCCTACACAACTAATAAAGTGTCCTCTGAAACCATAAAAACAGACCAGACAAACTAACAGCCTTACCAGACTGGGAGACTAGCTAACCACCATACTGTAGGCTGGTTTAAATAGGTTTTAAAGCAGGGTTGCCATTTTATTACATATGTCTTTCAACGTATTTTAAAACACAATATTCAACAAAACTAAAAACAAAAAGCAAAGCAAAGCAAAACAAAACAACCCAAAAGAAGAAAAAAGAAAACAAACAACAACAAAAAAACCCAAAAGAAAAACAAGAAAAAAAACAACCCAAAAGAAAACAAAAAACAACCCAAAAGAAAACAAAAAACAACCCAAAAGAAAACAAAAAAAACAACCCAAAAGAAAACAAAACAACCCAAAAGAAAACAAAAAACAACCCAAAAACCCCAAAGAAAACAAAAAAAACCCAAAAGAAAACAGAAAGAACCCATATCAAAACTCAAAACAAAACATCATGTACTTCAATAAAAAGTTCAATACACTTTGAGGAGTCTATTTGAAAACACACATAAACAATCTGCTCACCTTGAAAAGCGTTGATGTAGCTGTTTCCTAAAGTAACCAGCTTTTGCAAGCCGGGATTAAACTGATCCATGAGGTTCTGAATAACCCAAACAACACCATCATACTGTCAATATCCATGCTGGGGTATTATTAATATAAGTAAGTGATGATGTACAGTTAATTATTCTCTCTAAATAACAGCATCAATGATCAGCTGTCTGTACAGTTTCCTGCTCATTACAAGGCTAATAAATAAACATAAAATATTGAGGTTTAATTCAAAATTATTTTATAATGTGATAAAAGCCTGAAGATGATACGAGAGACATGACACTAGCTCAGATACGTTTGAAATCGGTGGCCTGGGAACATCATTGATGATATATTTTAGTGCTTTTCATGTACAAAATATCGACCACAGAACGTCACGACTGACCAATCACAATCAAGTATTCCAGAGAGCCGTGTAATAATGTTAATAATTAATGAGGATTCTCATTTGATCTCAACTTAAATGAGAGTAACAGAAAACTCACATTATAAACACTCAAAGTTGATCTGTGCAGAAGGTCACTGTTCACACCAGACATCATGTTTCTGTAGGAAAATACACACGTAACGCTACGCAAAGCAACAATGAACAATGTACAATCAACTCCAGAGGAGAATGTCGAAAACATTTACAGAGAAACACTTGAGACGGCTTTACGCACCTGTGACGGTGAAAGTTTTCACGCTGTAGTTATTCTTTGTGTGATGAGTGATAACACTCTCCTTATGTCTGTAATGGCTTTTTCAGGTCCTTGTTTATGCCTATTATAGGGAGAGAGAGAGGGCGAGTAAGAGAGAGAGAGAGAGAGGAGTCCACATCTGATACGGCTTGAAGTTTTGAATTATTTACCTGTCCCATGACAGAACATGGAGATGGGCGGGCAGGAGATACACACTTTAACTGAGAGAACAGCTGTAGAAGTGACACTTCATCTGCTTGAAGTGCCCTAAAGAGACACTCAACTACAGCCAGAAGCATGTAAAACAGCTACTCAAAATATGCTCAATAATTGCTGCTGATTTTCCAGTGACTAAAAGCTTTTACAGGCTCATATTGAATAAAAGTACATGCGACTCCACAACTTATTTTAATTTTTTCATGGGATATATAAGAATCATTTTAAATAATAATAAAAAATACAGTTTTACAGGATAGTTTTAATAATAGTACATCAAATAATAATACATTAAATTAACAGTAATTTTTAGCCGATTTCATGATCATGTAAAGCCTGTTTATAACACTATATAGGCTTATTACTTTTAAATTAGGTTACATTAGTACTTTCATTTGCTATATTAGTCAAATCACATTTTATACTAAAGGTTATTTCACAAATCACACGCCACAACTAATCCCAGTTTAAATAATGATCAGTGCTTTTTTATTTCAAGGTTTATATCACGTCAGTAAATGGTTTCAAATCAGTGTCACAGCAGCAGGTTATAATTATAAAGTGAATTATTGCTTACTTTGGTCTCTGAACAACAGATCAAGTATAAGCTATGACCACATCATGATAAGACAAACGCATTGTTAATACAAGTTATCAATAAACCAAACAAAAACTCAACAAGGCTAATGCAGGAGGTATTGAAGTTATTCTTGATACATATTTGTTGTTAGTAAACATAGAAATTATGATCAAATATATTGTAGAATATACTGATACTTCACAGACTGAGATATTACCAGTTGCAGCTTTATAATGTTCAAGTATGCAATGCTACACATGACAGATTGCAAAAAAAGGCTTTTCCTTCAAACTGCAAATGACAAGACAGAAAACACACAGAAACTATATGAAGATCAGTTCCAAATAAATGTATAAATGCATAATAAATGGTAAATGCAAGGAAATGCACTGGTTATAGTTTGACCCTTCACTTTCGGTCACACCGTAAAGTGCAAGAAAAAAAATTTGTTCAGTTTCACTATAAATAACAAGATAAAAATGCACACAAAGGATGTATAGTATGATAAATAATAAGTAAAATCATAGCTTCAAAAGAGCACCTACTCACTTCCTGTATATGTCATTTTAATCAATGCAAATGTCACACGTAGGCTAGATTTAGCATTCATAAAATATAATGCAATATAAAAATATCTCCATAGTTCAAATATTGGATTGAATGGTAACCTTCATGTATGTTGTTATATTCACCTTGGTCCAATTTGGTATTTACAACACATACAAAACATATGGGGAAAGTATGTTATAATTATATATTTTTATAAATATTCTTCCTTTAAGTTAATTGAACATGTCATAACAACATACACACGCACGCTACTGAAACAGAATCCTTCTCTGTATAGGATGAATGAGTTGTGTGTGTGTGTGCTGCTGTCAGAGCTGCAGGAGCTGCTGGCAGAGGGTGCGTATGACATCTCTGTGCTCATACAGGTACATCTGAGTCTCCCACAGCATGTCAACCAACACAGCGTCACTGACCTCGTCCAGCATCACCTCCTGAGACAGCTGAGGACTCAACCTGAGACACACACGAGGGGGAGGGAAGACGGAAGTTAGCCAATGAAAGATGGAGAGAAGAAAGAGAACAAAATGATGACGGAAGAAATGACGAGAAATTAAACGCATATAGGACAGAAAGAACATACAGGAAGGAAGGAAGGAAGGAAGGAAGGAAGGAAGGAAGGAAAAGGTAGGGATGGGAGGGAACAAATGATAGGAAGCAAGAAATGAAGTGAAATGAAAAATGAATTAAGAAAAGAAAAGAAAAAGAAAGAAAGAAAATGAAGAGAAATTCAAGTAGGGAAGGAAGGAAAAGGAAAGGAAGGAGGGAGGGTATAACTTAAATGAAAGGTAGGAAGAAAGGATTAAAGCAAGGAAGAAAATTAAAGAAAAAGGGAAGAAATTAAGTGGAATGAAGGTACAAAGGAAGAAAATAAAGCAAGCATGCAAGAAACAGATGGAAGAAAGGAAACAAAACGAAATTCAAGAAGTGGTGTGACAGTGGAGAAGAGTCACACAAAGAAAGAAATGATAGGACACAACAATGTAGAAAAGAAGAGAGTGAAAGCAGAGGCAGAAGGAAAAGAACATCACCGCGCAGAGACGAGTGTCAGTCGACTGACCTGTGATAGTTTATATCGGCCATCTCACACCACGCTCGAGCTCGGTCCACTGCACAACCATCTGAGTCTGTGCACTGACACAAACACACCACCGCTCATTCCAACATCACAAGAAGAGTCTACACTGAAGGATCTGAGATTTAACTGTGGAAACTCACGCAATCCACGAGCATCTTGCCCAGTTCTCTGACGCCAACGAAGGTCTTGGCCAGTTCCAGCGGGTTTGAAGGCCTAAACACGTCCACAGAGTTGACCGCCACCTGAGGAGGTTTACCAGTACCCAACGAGAGGACCACTCCTAACCGGCTCACGTCTTCCTCGCGGCCCTGACAGAGACACACAGACACAATACTTTTACAACATTTCACCAATGTCCACTGGATCTTAGTCAGGAGGTATGCTCTTTCTATCATAATGTGCACCCATTGTAGGATATATTGGTATTACAAAGAAATATATTGCAGTTGATTAAATTTTTAGTTAAAACTGAGTCTTGAACAGGTAATTCTTAAAGGGATACTTCACACAAAAATTTAAATTATCCCATCATTTGCTCACCCTCAAGCCATCCTAGGTGTATATCACTTTCTTTTTTCACCCCAACACGATCAGAATTATATAAAAAAAAATACCCTGGCTCTTCCAAGCTTTATAATGGCATTGAATAGTGGTTGAGTTTTTGAAGTTCCAAAAAGTGCATCCATCCATCTTAAAAGTAATCCATACGACAGGGGGTTAACAAATGCCTTCTGAAGCGAAGCGATGGGTTTTTGTAAAAAATAAATAAATCCATATTTAAAACTTTATAAACAATAAATCACTGGCTTCTGGCCACGGATGTACATGCGTTCCTGACAGTCGAGATCCGGTGAAACTTCTCGTTTTAGACTTCTCGTCGTTCGTTCCGGCATTTCGTTTTGCTTTTTACTTTCCGTTTTCGCATTCGTCAATTCTCACCAAGCTTACGCTAAACCTACATCCTACGTCATGCGTCGGGTCAGAGGTCACTCTTCCGCCGGAACTAGACTCGCCAGTGATTATATTTCGCGTACCTACCCCGAAGTGACAAAATAAAATAAAATTCTGTATCAAAATTAATACGGAAACACCAGTACTTTGTTTAGCTTGGTTTCTAGGGAATTCCAAACCTGCGCACATATATTCAAACGCACATAACTATACAACCAATTCTTAATGCGCATGTGAACGCCATCAGCGTTTCTCACAGGTTCGCGTTTAAAGTCTGTGTAGAGAGAATGGTGTCGCCTTAGCGGCCCCTAATTTAATAACAAATGATCGTTGCGACGGAAGCGAATCAATCAAAACTCACTTTAGCTGGAAAATAACTTTATTAAAGAACCGCTATAATGCCAAAACAATCTCTGTTACCTTAAATTACACGCTTATCTCTGTAAAGCTGCTTTGAAACAATCTACATTGTTAAAAGCGCTATATAAATGAAGATGACTTGACTTGACTTATAGTTTATAAAGGTTTAAATATGAATATTTTTCTTACAAAAACCCATCGCTTTGCTTCAGAAGGCCTTTATTAACCCCCTGGAGTCATATGTGTTACTTTTATGATGGATGGATGCACTTTTTTGGAGCTTCAAAAGCACCATTCAATGCCATTAAAAAGCTGGAAAGAACCGGGTTTTTATTTAATATAACTTCGATTGTGGTGGGGTGAAAAAAGAAAGTCATATAGACCTAGGATGGTTTGAGCGCGAGTAAATTATAGGATAATTTTCATTTTTGGATGAACTATTCCATTACGTCTATATTTGTTTATCAAACCTGTGCCTTCAGGGCTTTGCTGTATTGGTGTATTTCTGTCATGGCATCTAGCGTTGGGTTGTTGGCCAGCAGCCCTCCATCCAGAAAACGCCCCATTGGTCGAAAATAAGTGGGAGCTGCTCCACTGGAGCGGGCGGCGCGCCAAACTAATTGCTCTGAGAGAAAGAAAACGTGAATGAGGAGAGAGCGTAAAAGAGAACCAAGCGTGCAAAACATGATTAGCTTCCCACAAACAAACTAATGACCGATTAGTTCCAACGTGAGGTACGATTGGGCAACACAAACACCAAAAACCTTGCATACTGTGACCTTTCCATTCCACGCGCACTCTTTCTCACACACACCTTATCCGTCACCTTCCTACGCTTTCTAGGCGGTCGAGTATATCCTACAACCAAAAGATCTTCGTCCTCCCACCCTGAAACAGCGACAGTGAAGCTTCACGCATCATTTGATATTGAGGATAACTGAGAAACCCAGAGCCCGTCAACATGCTCATAAAGAGCACGAGGGGAACATGAGTGTTTTCACCGGCACAAAGATAATTAGCGTAACGATATCCCGAAAATTAAAGTACACAAGAGATTTACCCTGTGGCACAGTGAGGGGTTGAAATGTGGCAGTAGATGTGTACGGAGGGTCTCTTTGAAGAACCGCTGGGTCGTAATTACGAAACAGATGCAGTTCTCCAGGGTGTCTGTCTGCAAGAACGCTAGTCACCATTACTCTGAGAGAAACAGACAGGAGATGGATTAAAAACAGACAAATATGTGAGCTCATTTTGTGTTCAAGGGTGTTGCATGGCATTGCTCAGGTGTTCTGGTCGCTGATATGGCATGGTGGTTGATATGGCATTGCTCGGGTGTTTTGGTGGCTGAAATGGCATTGCTCAGGTGTTCTGGTCGCTGATATGGCATGGTGGTTGATATGGCATTGCTCGGGTGTTTTGGTGGCTGAAATGGCATTGCTCAGGTGTTCTGGTCGCTGATATGGCATGGTGGTTGATATGGCATTGCTCGGGTGTTTTGGTGGCTGAAATGGCATTGCTCAGGTGTTCTGGTCGCTGATATGGCATGGTGGTTGATATGGCATTGCTCGGGTGTTTTGGTGGCTGAAATGGCATTGCTCAGGTGTTCTGGTCGCTGATATGGCATGGTGGTTGATATGGCATTGCTCGGGTGTTTTGGTGGCTGAAATGGCATTGCTCAGGTGTTCTGGTCGCTGATATGGCATGGTGGTTGATATGGCATTGCTCGGGTGTTTTGGTGGCTGAAATGGCATTGCTCAGGTGTTCTGGTCGCTGATATGGCATGGTGGTTGATATGGCATTGCTCGGGTGTTTTGGTGGCTGAAATGGCATTGCTCAGGTGTTCTGGTCGCTGATATGGCATGGTGGTTGATATGGCATTGCTCGGGTGTTTTGGTGGCTGAAATGGCATTGCTCAGGTGTTCTGGTCGCTGATATGGCATGGTGGTTGATATGGCATTGCTCGGGTGTTTTGGTGGCTGAAATGGCATTGCTCAGGTGTTCTGGTCGCTGATATGGCATGGTGGTTGATATGGCATTGCTCGGGTGTTTTGGTGGCTGAAATGGCATTGCTCAGGTGTTCTGGTCGCTGATATGGCATGGTGGTTGATATGGCATTGCTCGGGTGTTTTGGTGGCTGAAATGGCATTGCTCAGGTGTTCTGGTCGCTGATATGGCATGGTGGTTGATATGGCATTGCTCGGGTGTTTTGGTGGCTGAAATGGCATTGCTCAGGTGTTCTGGTCGCTGATATGGCATGGTGGTTGATATGGCATTGCTCGGGTGTTTTGGTGGCTGAAATGGCATTGCTCAGGTGTTCTGGTCGCTGATATGGCATGGTGGTTGATATGGCATTGCTCGGGTGTTTTGGTGGCTGAAATGGCATTGCTCAGGTGTTCTGGTCGCTGATATGGCATGGTGGTTGATATGGCATTGCTCGGGTGTTTTGGTGGCTGAAATGGCATTGCTCAGGTGTTCTGGTCGCTGATATGGCATGGTGGTTGATATGGCATTGCTCGGGTGTTTTGGTGGCTGAAATGGCATTGCTCAGGTGTTCTGGTCGCTGATATGGCATGGTGGTTGATATGGCATTGCTCGGGTGTTTTGGTGGCTGAAATGGCATTGCTCAGGTGTTCTGGTCGCTGATATGGCATGGTGGTTGATATGGCATTGCTCGGGTGTTTTGGTGGCTGAAATGGCATTGCTCAGGTGTTCTGGTCGCTGATATGGCATGGTGGTTGATATGGCATTGCTCGGGTGTTTTGGTGGCTGAAATGGCATTGCTCAGGTGTTCTGGTCGCTGATATGGCATGGTGGTTGATATGGCATTGCTCGGGTGTTTTGGTGGCTGAAATGGCATTGCTCAGGTGTTCTGGTCGCTGATATGGCATGGTGGTTGATATGGCATTGCTCGGGTGTTTTGGTGGCTGAAATGGCATTGCTCAGGTGTTCTGGTCGCTGATATGGCATGGTGGTTGATATGGCATTGCTCGGGTGTTTTGGTGGCTGAAATGGCATTGCTCAGGTGTTCTGGTCGCTGATATGGCATGGTGGTTGATATGGCATTGCTCGGGTGTTTTGGTGGCTGAAATGGCATTGCTCAGGTGTTCTGGTCGCTGATATGGCATGGTGGTTGATATGGCATTGCTCGGGTGTTTTGGTGGCTGAAATGGCATTGCTCAGGTGTTCTGGTCGCTGATATGGCATGGTGGTTGATATGGCATTGCTCGGGTGTTTTGGTGGCTGAAATGGCATTGCTCAGGTGTTCTGGTCGCTGATATGGCATGGTGGTTGATATGGCATTGCTCGGGTGTTTTGGTGGCTGAAATGGCATTGCTCAGGTGTTCTGGTCGCTGATATGGCATGGTGGTTGATATGGCATTGCTCGGGTGTTTTGGTGGCTGAAATGGCATTGCTCAGGTGTTCTGGTCGCTGATATGGCATGGTGGTTGATATGGCATTGCTCGGGTGTTTTGGTGGCTGAAATGGCATTGCTCAGGTGTTCTGGTCGCTGATATGGCATGGTGGTTGATATGGCATTGCTCGGGTGTTTTGGTGGCTGAAATGGCATTGCTCAGGTGTTCTGGTCGCTGATATGGCATGGTGGTTGATATGGCATTGCTCGGGTGTTTTGGTGGCTGAAATGGCATTGCTCAGGTGTTCTGGTCGCTGATATGGCATGGTGGTTGATATGGCATTGCTCGGGTGTTTTGGTGGCTGAAATGGCATTGCTCAGGTGTTCTGGTCGCTGATATGGCATGGTGGTTGATATGGCATTGCTCGGGTGTTTTGGTGGCTGAAATGGCATTGCTCAGGTGTTCTGGTCGCTGATATGGCATGGTGGTTGATATGGCATTGCTCGGGTGTTTTGGTGGCTGAAATGGCATTGCTCAGGTGTTCTGGTCGCTGATATGGCATGGTGGTTGATATGGCATTGCTCGGGTGTTTTGGTGGCTGAAATGGCATTGCTCAGGTGTTCTGGTCGCTGATATGGCATGGTGGTTGATATGGCATTGCTCGGGTGTTTTGGTGGCTGAAATGGCATTGCTCAGGTGTTCTGGTCGCTGATATGGCATGGTGGTTGATATGGCATTGCTCGGGTGTTTTGGTGGCTGAAATGGCATTGCTCAGGTGTTCTGGTCGCTGATATGGCATGGTGGTTGATATGGCATTGCTCGGGTGTTTTGGTGGCTGAAATGGCATTGCTCAGGTGTTCTGGTCGCTGATATGGCATGGTGGTTGATATGGCATTGCTCGGGTGTTTTGGTGGCTGAAATGGCATTGCTCAGGTGTTCTGGTCGCTGATATGGCATGGTGGTTGATATGGCATTGCTCGGGTGTTTTGGTGGCTGAAATGGCATTGCTCAGGTGTTCTGGTCGCTGATATGGCATGGTGGTTGATATGGCATTGCTCGGGTGTTTTGGTGGCTGAAATGGCATTGCTCAGGTGTTCTGGTCGCTGATATGGCATGGTGGTTGATATGGCATTGCTCGGGTGTTTTGGTGGCTGAAATGGCATTGCTCAGGTGTTCTGGTCGCTGATATGGCATGGTGGTTGATATGGCATTGCTCGGGTGTTTTGGTGGCTGAAATGGCATTGCTCAGGTGTTCTGGTCGCTGATATGGCATGGTGGTTGATATGGCATTGCTCGGGTGTTTTGGTGGCTGAAATGGCATTGCTCAGGTGTTCTGGTCGCTGATATGGCATGGTGGTTGATATGGCATTGCTCGGGTGTTTTGGTGGCTGAAATGGCATTGCTCAGGTGTTCTGGTCGCTGATATGGCATGGTGGTTGATATGGCATTGCTCGGGTGTTTTGGTGGCTGAAATGGCATTGCTCAGGTGTTCTGGTCGCTGATATGGCATGGTGGTTGATATGGCATTGCTCGGGTGTTTTGGTGGCTGAAATGGCATTGCTCAGGTGTTCTGGTCGCTGATATGGCATGGTGGTTGATATGGCATTGCTCGGGTGTTTTGGTGGCTGAAATGGCATTGCTCAGGTGTTCTGGTCGCTGATATGGCATGGTGGTTGATATGGCATTGCTCGGGTGTTTTGGTGGCTGAAATGGCATTGCTCAGGTGTTCTGGTCGCTGATATGGCATGGTGGTTGATATGGCATTGCTCGGGTGTTTTGGTGGCTGAAATGGCATTGCTCAGGTGTTCTGGTCGCTGATATGGCATGGTGGTTGATATGGCATTGCTCGGGTGTTTTGGTGGCTGAAATGGCATTGCTCAGGTGTTCTGGTCGCTGATATGGCATGGTGGTTGATATGGCATTGCTCGGGTGTTTTGGTGGCTGAAATGGCATTGCTCAGGTGTTCTGGTCGCTGATATGGCATGGTGGTTGATATGGCATTGCTCGGGTGTTTTGGTGGCTGAAATGGCATTGCTCAGGTGTTCTGGTCGCTGATATGGCATGGTGGTTGATATGGCATTGCTCGGGTGTTTTGGTGGCTGAAATGGCATTGCTCAGGTGTTCTGGTCGCTGATATGGCATTGCTCGGGTGTTTTGGTGGCTGAAATGGCATTGCTCAGGTGTTCTGGTCGCTGATATGGCATTGCTCGGGTGTTGTGGCTGAAATGGCATTGCTTGGGTGTTCTGGTGGCTGATATGGCATTGCTCGGGTTTTGTGGCTGAAATGGCATTGCTTGGGTGTTCTGGTGGCTGATATGGCATTGCTCTGGTGTTCGGGAGGTTGATAGGGCATTGCTAGGCAGTAGATAGGATGTTCTGGGTCGTTGCTAGACAATAACTTACAATTTCTGAATAGTTGCTACGGTGTTCTGGTGGGGAAGTTGTTGTTTGGTTTAATAAAAATCCCAAACCTTAAGTATAAGTACCTGGGGTGTGTGACGTCCGTCATTTTGGTATTTTCTCCAAACTCATTCTTCAGAAATTCCTCCAGAGGGCCAGACTCATACGGTCGAGAACCTTTAAACACCTGTTCCTTCATCCTGAAGTACAGACAGCGCAGATACTCCATTGATTTACCTGCTCAAGTACACAATAAACATAATCATGCTAATCGTGTACACGCTTAAAGTAACCAAGAACATATTTTTACAATTATAAAATGGATCATTCTGTTCCTAGATGCTGATAGGTCAATACAGTTTTATAAATCTACTTAAATATTATATACTAAATCAAATACCGTGTACAATAGCAAGAGCCAGTATGCCACCGGTGCTAGTCCCAGACACCCAGTCAAAGAGTTCCCTGATGGGACGTCCTGCCTCTTTCTCCAGAGAGATTAACATCTGGATCAGAACCAGGCCTTTAATTCCTCCACCATCAAGACACAACAATCTGTCCATTCTTGAGAAAAATAAAAGCAAATGAGTGATTAACTCTTTGTAGGCTTGTTTTTTTTATCAATGTTAATTTAATGTAACATACTTCTGGCTTCCTGTTTTGAGCCCATCAACCTCTACAAATCCACGAGTCATGGCCGTGACAGCTGTCGCCACATACATGATGTCATCAAACCCTGTGGACCAATTATGAGCAAGATATGAGAGCCGTGAACCAAATTATAGGCAGGTTGACTCTATCATAGATCTGCAATACCTAAATGTCGCTGTTAATAAGTGTGACATGCAAGCATGTCCGTCACTTTGGAAAGGTCAAGTTCTACCAGCAAACAGATTAAAGTGATGATGCAACAAATCATGCTTCGCCAGCATTCTCAACCGTAAAAGACTAGGCTCTTTTGTCTCACAGATTTGTACAGTAGGCTGCACAATTTTGTGGCATTTATGTTGGTGTAATTATATCCGGTTGTTAAGTGATTGCTTGAGTTCAATCCAAAATGTTGACCTTTCCAAGTTGACGGCTGCTGCAGACAAATCCGGTTTAATCAAATGGTGCGTTTAGATATTCTAGTTTATATGATATAAGAAAGCTTCAAATAAAAGTATTAGGTTTAGAAATACAGGCAGCACAGAAGTGAACAAATACAACTTTAGGGAATGTCTTAAAAATAAGAGGACATTAAAGGTATAGCGGAGGATCTTTCCAAATTTTAGATAAGACCCGCCCTCTCCACTTTTTGAAAAGTTTGATTGATTCACCAGAATGATTGACAATTAGGAGGACCAATAATATAGGCATTCCACCCGGAAGTAAAAAAATCCTCCGCTATACCTTTAAGCAAAAATGTTAATATTGAAATATTTTAATTTTAATTTTAATATTTCCAAAGAGTATGCAGCATATTTATTCTACCTTATAATATACCTTCATCCTTTGTGGAAAAATTCACTCCCACAAAGCTCTGCAATGAGCTCAGCAAAAATATGCATCCAAGATGGTGGATGAAATCAAGAGAAATGTTGATTTACTTTAAAAATAAAAATAATTTACTGATTATTTTACAGAACATTAGTGTGTCAATTTGATGCTTATTAGACTATCACATTGTTAGCTTAGCAACATGCTATGGCCAAACTCTATTGAAGTCAATTGTAAGTCGAGTCTTCACTGCTCTTTATATGAGGAAGTAGCCTATGTTCAAAATCGGCCACTTATCAGGTTCCACTTCAGTAAAAACATAAAAACTACAGAAGAGACTGAGGGACAGAGGTGAAAGATATTGCCAGGATATCTGAAGATTGGAGGCGGGGCTTTACCTATGCCAGGAGGCGGAGCTTTGTTGATGCTGGGGATAGGGCTGCCGAGGGATGGGGGGTGACACCGTTCGGCCCCTACACTACACAGCATGTTCAAGAGCACCTTACGGTTGGGCCCTTCAGTACAAGCGCAGGATTAGACACATGCACGCGGCCACACCCACACCATGCACACAAAAGAAAGAAAGAGTACAGGTTGACTGAATGCATGAATAAGAAAACAAGAGCATGAGTCATTCCTATAGTTGAACACACAGATATGCAAAAACCATCATGACACGCAAGCGTCACATGGTTTGTGGCGACACTCTCACAAGAATTACAATAGCCAATCAAAACATCAGGACCCATCAGACAGCTTCTGCCGGTTTTTCCAGAGAATAGCTACTGTAGACTTATGGTGATGAACACATTTAATAAAAGATTAATAAAGATGAAATTTTTTTTTTTTAAATAAATCCATAAATTAACTTTTGTTTAGGGGGCTTTTTACTGGTAACATAAGACATTTGGCAGTATCAGGACTCACAAATATTCCCCCATTGCATTATTATAAATTATATATGGTAGTTTAATGTAATACTGACACTAAAACTCTGGAGCATAAAGACTGAAAAAAAGCTGAATAAATACTACCGGTAAAATAACGCTGTTTTACTAGATTATTTTACAACATATTTTTAGTTTTTTACAAACTCTTTTTTGTATTTTTTGTATTTTCCATAAATCATTTAAATTTTTAATTGTTATAATTGAATAATAAATAAAATATTATTTATAAGTAATCAATACTTATAATAATTATTTTATTAAAAACTGCATAAATTAAAGGCAGTACAAGAAGTCATATTATTATGCATAAATATTTAATTTAAATTTAAATTTTAAAATTTAAATTCATTTATTTTAATATATATTTTTATTTTTTGATTACACATATTGGGGTAAAATATGAGCCAGACATGTTCCTGACAGGCCTAATGAATTCTCTCTCATACCTTCATGGCGAGGTGCAGTGCTGTGTTTCCATCCTGGCCCTTAATGTTGGGGTCGGCTCCATGTGTCAGCAGTGTCATTGCGGCCTCAAAGCGCCCCCTCTTGGTCAGGATGTGTAACGGACTCTCTCCGGTCTTACTCAGGTAGTTGACGTTACATCCTCGGTCCAGCAGTACGCGGCTCATCTAGAGAGAGAGGAGAGAAACGCAGGATGGTCAGAACACAGATAGTGTCGGCCTCAGACGTCACGCCCACAGACCGTCGGCTGAACGTCTGATGCATAAGCCACACAAAATGTGAAACACTTCGGGACTTTCGAAGGCGTCATCTGATTGGTTGAATTCTACAGAATTCTTTCCGGGAGACGTGAGTGTCGTGCTCTTTAACGGCCCACCCGGAAAACAAAGTCGTCGTGATGCCCAACCCCCTCATGGAAGAAGAATCATGTTTCCAACTGTGACAATGAGCGCTTTTCAGGATCAACTTAACGCTGGTTTTTCAAAAGTATGTGAAGGTCGCGGCGCCACTGTTATCTTGTTAAGCTTGTCTGTTATCGTAGGGACATCGGCTTTACATTTTCACGCCCTTAAAAACATGACACGGGATAAAACAAACTGCAATTGGTTGCTTTACATGTCAGTCAGACCAAAGACGGTCCTCTCGGACAATCTTTGCCAATGAAAGACCTGTGTCCAGACCTTCTGCGGTCATAAGCAAGACTAGAATGCAGATAATTCCTCAAGTAAGGGTGTGTTCACAATTGTAGTTCGGTTCTCTTGGTTCTTTTAATCCGGACCAAGAAAGAAAAAGATAGTTAGTCCTGGTTCGCGTAGCGTTCACACTGTCATATTTAACACGGAGCCTAAAGATACCATACAAAAACATTGCTGTGTTCTGGGATAAATACACTTGCTATATGCGCGTAGCTACATATGATGGTATTTTGAGCAGCTGAGAACTCGTGAAGAGCTTATAAATTGTGTAAAGGAGTCAAAACAGCGTCAGGAATCCCTCCGTCACACACACACAAACACAGATCTGCTGCGAGATGACGTGGTTCTGATGCCTGTTCTGAACTGTGATCGGCAACATCACGACTATGATGAGAAAAAACAGGTATGACTGAGCATTCTGTCCTTTTTAGGGTCTCATCTTCCTGTTTTTGGTTTGTTCTCATGTCTTTGGTCCATGTTGTGTTCATATTTTAGTCGAACCGCACAGAGTTCGTTATGAAGCGGAGCGAGACCCATCTTTTCAGTGTCTCGGTCCTCTTGTTTGGTGGCACCAGGGTTCAGATGGCAGCGTTCACACTTATTCAAATGAACCGCACTAACAGAGCAATCACACCAGAGGTACCGGTAGTTTTAATCCAACAAAACATGCCAAGTGCGAACACACCCTAAAAAAGCAAAGTAAGTGTTCCTGACCTCGGGAGTCTTAACCCAGTGGAGCGGCGTTCCGCCATAAATCGGATCCTCCGCTAGAACTTGATTGGGGTTAGACGATAAAATTGCTTCAGCACAACTAAAGAAGAGGAAACGAGAAGAATAAGATCGATTAATTGAAACTCTCAGGTGAATTAAACTATAAACACACAAACAATAAAGATTCCTGGTCCGCACCTCTTCTCATTAAACTTCATGGCAGCGTGGATCGGATAGCCATTACTTCCCATGATGTCACAGCGGGCTCCGCCCCCAAGCAGACCCTTGACCACCTCCACCCTCCCGAGACGGCACGCGATGTGCATCGGCGTTTCCCCGGAGGCGTTCAGCTCGTTCACACCCGCGCACAGCTGTGCACACAACACCTAGCGGAGACGAAAATGACACAATTATAGAGATCTGAATATCGGAGTCAGTCATTCAGCAAGTGAGCCCTGAGTTGACCTCTCACCCGAGGTCCCTGCGTCACCATCCCACCAGCGTTTGTGTCCGTCCGCCTGTCCCGCTGTGTTGGCGTCCAACTGTGCTCAAAGTCTGACCACTTGTGTCTTCCAATAAAGAGCGTTATTGCAATTACATCCTGTTCTGTCATCCGTTACAATATTATGTTCTTGTGCATTTTTAGCACTATATGTGTATTATGAGAATACTGACTTCGGACTGTCACAAGACTTTCACTTTCATACTTAAGTATAGCGAAAATAAAGAATATAATGAAATATCCTTGAAGGTCTGTACCATCTGACAGCAAGCCACCATCTGGTTGCAATTCTCATATTGTTTGAATTCTCAGAATAAGTGATCATTAATTGTGATGGTGCATATGCTAACAATTGGTAGCGTGATGGCCAGGGTTGCTAACTTTGTGTCACGGTTTTGTTTTTGGGTTTGTTCATGTTTCCTTGTCTGTCATGTGATCCCTTGTAAGTCATGTGATCCTGCCATGTGTCCCCTCTTCTGATGTGTAATGTGTTCCCTTGTCTAGTCATTAGTCTTGTGTGTATTTTATCCCTCATGTTTGCCATGTGTCTTTGTCTTTTCATAAATGAACATTTAAAATTGGCCTATTGATGTACCTGCTTCAACTTGCACTTATTTATTTCATTTATTTGCTATGTTTTTTTAGTTTATGTTTTTCATTTACTATTTATATTTTATTTTATTTCAGCGACATTTAAGATTGAAAACAATTTTTTAATAGATTTAATCAAACAATAGTAAAACAATTAGTAAACAATAACAACAGTTTCATACCCAGTGGGCCTGCCAGCCTAAGCGGACCAAGAGGGTTGAATGGATTCATTGCTGTCCCAAAGGCTTTAATCCATATGGGAACCCAACGCTCCTGAACATTTGGTCTTGCTGCAAAACCCCATGGCTCCACCAACACCAAGTGCTTCAATCTGTGTGAATTAATTTAGACAATATTCTTTATAGCAGACATTGAGTAACTGCATATTAAACAAGTGGTAACTGACAAACTTAACCAACATGTTAACCCTTTCAGTCAAATTTAGAGCTGCAAACATCAATGACAGTATTAACTTGTCAATGCTGGCAAATGACCATGGTATAAGCAGGATAATCCAAAGCTCACTGTGAATTAAACAATTCGAACGCACTCCATGGAGGCAACTGCACAACACATTGTGCATTAAAATAGTTAAAACAGATAGCCGTGGATTATCCCTTACTTAAAAACCACACACACATTTACCTATGAGGATATTTCAGGGCATAGGCAGTAGACACATAACCTCCAAGATCATGGCCCAGGAGAATCATATGTTCCAACCCTTCTGCCTTTCTCCGTCCTCAAGGATTCTACAAACTGGTCCTCTGCATCCTTGGCATCCCTGCCAAAGGTTGGTCGACTGCTGCGTCCAAAACCCAGCATGTCCAATGCGTACACAGGCCTTCCTTCCCCTGCAAGGGTAGACAGGTTTTTCACCCAGAGACCCACTCCACCCCCAAAACCATGTAGTAGCACTAAAGGAACCTGAAGGTGTTGCACCCCAGAGGCTGACAGGTCAGATGAGCTCTCTGTTTCATTAAAGCCCAGAGTCCAAATGTAGTTGCCATACGAAATTGGAACATGTCCTTGAGTAAACTTCAGTTTGATGGCTGAAAATACAATATGTTGAATAGTTTGTATGGAGATCAGTATATTTTTAGGAGTTACACGCTTACACATATATACTTACGTTTCAGGATTCTGTCCTCTGCTTTTATAAGATGGGAGAGTGAGGTGGGACACCAGGACGGCAGCCAACTGGAGATACACCCTGATCTGTAATGTACAGTGAACAAATGCCCATTTGACAAGAAGACATAATGAAGCCTAGAACTATTCCGTTTTTAGTTTATTTCCCTTGACTTTCTCATCATCCCTCTGGCTCTTGTCTCAGAACATTTTCTGTCCAACAGACAACTAAGACATGCCCTTCTGGTATTTCACAAGGGTTTTTACATGATCTCTACTTTTATTTATCTGCATTTAACAAATGTCATGATGACAATCCTGAACCTAAATGTTGAAGGATCTAAGGATTCTCAGTAACAACCTGTGTCTGTCTTTTAAGAGAGCGACCATCTGTGTTGTGTTTTATTTTCTTTGTTTTCTTTGTTTTAATTTTATAATCATTTATAATCTTTAGTCATTTATGTTGTCATTTGATTCATCATTTAATAATTAATTCATATTATTATTTGTATTATTATTTGATTTATGTAATTTTATGTTTTTACATTTTATATTACTTATTTTACTTGCTCTTGCAATGTTTTTGTTGTTTAATCTTATGATTGTCTTATAATCTTATGATTGTGCAGTAACAGCAGTAATTTTTCCATTGTTTTGCTGTGGTAAAGCTTGTTAGATTTGTGCATCCAAACGAGGTCTGAGTATTGAAACATCCAGACGAAGTCTGAGCATTGAGACATTCAGGCGAAGTCTGAGCAATGAAACACATTATGCAACTAAGTTTATTCAATAAATTCTGCTCTTTTTTTTTTTTTATCTGATCTAATATATCTGATATTTCTGATGTGGAGATCCATCCAATCTAACAATGTGTAACATTTTCTGTTCTCATTGATGAGAACAAGTTTTTTACTACTTATATATATATATATATATATAAAGAAATAATATTTTGGATGCACAAAAAGCATCTACTACTACTACTACTACTACTGTTAGTTCTACTTGCATGAGCTAACATTTTTGTCTTGTTGAATCTATTTATTTCAGAAACATACACGTATACAGAGTTGTTTACATGCACAGCTTACCTCCTATCTGTAAGTACAAATTCCCCTTGATTTGTTCTCATTGTTCCTCTTTCATCACTGACATATTATTTTTGTGAGAATGTGATCTTGCTACACAGGCAGCGCAAATAGGGAAGTGGTCAAAGAAGATCCCCAAGGGCCAAAGAAGCACCTTTCACCCACTCTTGATTAAAGCACATATTCATTTTCATTTATAGCGGATAGAGGTCACATATCTGTAGGGCCACAAGGGCCATTTGCTATTATGCATTTGCTATTATTAACTTGTGTCCTCCAACACCAATGTTTTTGAAAGTCTACGTTTATCATAAATTATCCATATTTTTTCCTTTATTTTATATGGGAGTAAAGTTGATCACAAGGTTCCCAGTTAAAATCCCACTTATGCAAGAAATTAAGGTTGTTATTTTATGCTGTGAATTATGTTTTAATCATAAAAATCACATAACTGATTTTCACATTACTGAAATTAATTCTGTTATGCAATTACAATATAAATGAACATTGAATTCATGATATATTACTGATTCTAGATATTTTATTTACAGTTCTGAGTTTATGCACTTTTAGTTTTTTTTAAGTATATTTCTGCTCCAGTTATTTCAAAAAAACTAGTAAAAACTAGGCTATACATTTATTTTTAAAACATCCTCACATCGTGCTTTTTCACAAGTGCCTATTACTTTTGCACTCACATACACATACATTTTTAGATAAACACAAGCCCAGTGTCATTTTTTTATTTTTTTATCTACTCCAATCATCTCCTTTGGAATTGTCTCTATACAGAGGGACAGTATATAACGCCCTTGTACTGGCTGTGCTGTCTCCACTGTCCTGAACTGTCTGTATTTCTTGCACAAGTTGACAGAATCAGAAACTGAATCAGAATGAGCTTTATTTGCCAAGTATGTGTTCACAAATTGTCTTGGTTACAGGAGCTTCTAGTGCAGAAGAAAGTACAGACATAGTGCAGACAGACAGGAATACTACACAGTAGAAATGAAATATAACAATAATATAAGAAACACATATTTAAATAATGCAATATAATACAGTAGTAGAAATATAGAGAGAATATATATTTATATAATTGTTTTAATGAATATACAGATGTGTTATTTACAAGTGTACAGTTTATGATGTAATTTACACATGTAGAATTTTAGATGTTATGTGCAAATGTACAGTTATGGTAAAAAATACACAGTTGTGAGAGTTTAATTGTTCAGGCTGAATATAGATATGCATGAAAACTGCAGGGGGTCCAGCAAGGGTCCAGTGATGTTCTTCAGGTAGGCCAACGCCAGTATTTCAAACAACATCATGACCACAGATGTGAGAGTGACAGGTCTGTAGTCATTAAGTCCAATGAATTGGATTTTTGGGGGGACTGGGATGATAGTGGAGCGTTTGAAGCAGCAGGGAACTTCATACTGCTCCAGTGATCTGTTGAAGATCTGCGTGAAGATTGGGGCCAGTTGGTCAGCGCAGGCTTTTAAACAGAGGTGAGACACCATCTGGGCCTAAAGCTTTTCTATTCTTCTGTTTTTTGAAGACTCAGCGCACGTCCTCCACACAAACCTTAAGCACAGGCTGGATGGCAGCAGGGGGGTTGCAGGAGATGTTTATGTATGTGTATGTGTGAAGTGCAGATCAGAGCAGGGGTGTGAGTATGGGCTTCTCAAACCTGCAGTAAAATGCATTCAGATCCTCAGCCATTTGTTGATTCTCCACAAATCAGGGGGGATGGTGACTTGTACTTTGGGATTGTCCTCAGGCCTGTCCAGACTGACGCCAGGTTGTTGACTTCACCTGACTTCAGTTTTTTCAGCTTTTCAGAGTAGTTATTTTGCCACTCTGATCTCCTTTGTTAGTCTGTTTCATCCTGGTTATACACAATTTTAACCCCACTTCTGTATGCATTCTCTTTGGCATGACGAAGCTGTTTTAATTTCCCAGTAAACCATGGTTTATAATTACTGAATGATAAGAATGTCCTGGTAGGAATGGCAGAAACTGATGTATGATGTTACAGTCTCTGTGAGCTCGTCCAGATCAGTGGCAGCAGCTTCAAAAACATTCCAGTCAGTGCTATTGAAGCAGGGTTGTAAATCCCGCTCTGATCTTTTTACAGTCCTTGTTACAGGTTTAGCTGATTTCAGTTTTTGCCTGTAGGTCGGTATACGATGAACTAGTCAGTGATCAGAGAGCCCCAAAGCTGCACTTGGGACAGAGTGATATGCATTCTTTATTAAGGTGTAACGTGCATGTAATGTGCAGTCTGTATTTTGGCAGTTCACGGGAGAGATTTGCTTTGTTAAAATCCCCAAGAATGATTAAAACTGGGTACCCACCTTTGCTCCATTTCAGTTATTTGTTCAGCAAGTTGTTGCAGCGCCGCGCTCAAAGATGCATCTGGAGGGCTATATCTATATCTATAGCTTTTATTTTTTCTAGATTAGATTTTGGTAATGCACTGTACTATGGTGTTCAACACAAACACTTAGACAGACTACAGCTGGTCAAATGCGGCCGCAAGACTTCTGACAGGCACTTGGAAAAATGGTATTACTCCGGTATTAAAAGAACTACATTGGCTGCCAGTTTCCTATAGGATTGATTTTAAGATTCTATTATTTGTTTTTAAAGCCTAACATGGTAATGCTCCAACATATATAGCTGATCTGATCCAGGTGAAGAAACCAAAGAGAACGTTACGCTCTGAGTCATTAAACCTCTTAGTGGTCCAGTGGACGTACCGAAAAATGAGAGGAGACTGCTCCTTTGCAGCTGCTGCTCCTAGGCTGTGGAATTATTTACCTCATTACACCCAGCAGCGTTCCTCTCTTAGAGATTTTAAACCACATTTAAAATCGTATTTTTTTAGTCAAGCGTTTGATCACACATGAGTGTTGTGTTAGTGGTGTAACGGGTTTTTATTGAATCCTCGTTGATTTTCTGATTTTGATCTGTGACTGTGTTGTAATGATATAGAATTTGAATGTGATTTTATGATTATTTTATTCTGTACCATGTACAGCATTGTGGTCAACTGTGGTTGTATTAATATGTGCTTTATAAATAAATTGAACATTGAACATTTAACAAGAGTATCTTTCACTCTGTCCCCAGCATTTCAGCCAAGCAAAAGGTTCAAGATATAACGAGTTCCTTTAAAGCTGAGAATTTGGGCTTGGCCAATCATTCACATCCACTTACCCTTCTGCAAAGGAAATACCAGCATCTCAGAGTACTGCCTCTTCATGCCTTTTCCCAGGTTCAGCCATTGTTGCTTATAGGCTCTGATCATCACCACTTGATTATCCCCATGGAGCCAGTGTGCTTCAGCCCAACAGGCGGGCCAGTAGCTATAAGGACCAGACAAGGCTGGACACTGCAAGGATCAGAGCAATCCCAGAGCAACAATGCTTTTTCACATATGTGACTTCCATCTCATGTTGTGGTTTCTCTCTTTTGTGAAATCACTTCTCAGAGATCTTTGATGCCAGATATATTAGACTTTATTTTACAACAAAGCCGAGCACTCTGCAGTTTCTCTCTTTTGTGAAATCACTTTTCAGAGATCTTTGATGCCAGAAATATTAGATTTTATTTTACAACAAAGCCGAGCACCTTCTGCAGAAGGTCGCTCCAGATTTTTGCTCAGTTCACACATATAAACCATATACATATTTTCTTTCTTTCAGTAAAAAAAAGTTTTTCACTCCCTAATCAAAAATTAAACATTGTTATAAGTGTGTGTAAACACTTGGCTCAGCATTGCCTGTTATTATCACAGTTATGTAGAGTATGTCAAACATAAAAATCCATTATAATATTAAAAGTTTGTCTTGCGGTGTAGAGATCTTCTTCGACCCAGACACTTTGTGCATCGTAGAGGATCACCCTTGGGGTTAGGCTAGCACATACACCCAGGGTTTGGCTCATCAATCATTCGTCCTCATTAGAGGTAGCCTACTTGAATCAACATCCAATGTTTGTAAATATCAATTTAGTTTATAAGCCCAATCTTTATAATATATGATTTGGTTGCCCTCTAAAATTAGTTTTCCTTATCTTGATATTTCAGCATTTCCATTTGTTTAACTGTGGTTTTGACAACTAGTGATCTTAATATGGGAAGTACACAACAGAATAATAACCCCCTTTCAATACTGCAACTCCAAAAAACATTCCCAATTTAGCAAACCAGGCTCATAATTCTCTGCTCTTCAAAACTTCTGCTCTTAAGCTTTTTTTACTCAATCGTATTCACCAAATTTTCCTCCCTGCGCATTATTATTTGGTAGAAGAGCAACACTGATCTCCAAACATAAATCTCTGCTGATTGTAATAAATATAATTGATCCATTCTGCGTTTTTGTTTGCGTGTGTAACGGTCACCAGCTGGAGTGCCCTTGAAAGCCACTAGAGGGCACTCCACATCAGACACTCACGTTCCCTCTCAGACTACATTTCCCATACTCACTGCCCGGACTCATCTCTGATCACTCATCACAGTCACCTGTACCTCATTATCACTGATTGCATTCACCTGTGTCCCATCAGGAGCTCCGCCCACAGCAGGGTTCAGCTACGGTACACACACAACCTGACACACACACACACTGAACACACACACACTGACACAGACCAGAGGAGCTCCGCCCACAGCAGGGTTCAGCTACGGTACACACACAACCTGACACACACACACACTGAACACACACACACTGACACAGACCAGAGGAGCTCCGCCCACAGCAGGGTTCAGCTACGGTACACACACAACCTGACACACACACACACTGAACACACACACACTGACACAGACCAGAGGAGCTCCGCCCACAGCAGGGTTCAGCTACGGTACACACACAACCTGACACACACACACACTGAACACACACACACTGACACAGACCAGAGGAGCTCCGCCCACAGCAGGGTTCAGCTACGGTACACACACAACCTGACACACACACACACTGAACACACACACACTGACACAGACCAGAGGAGCTCCGCCCACAGCAGGGTTCAGCTACGGTACACACACAACCTGACACACACACACACTGAACACACACACACTGACACAGACCAGAGGAGCTCCGCCCACAGCAGGGTTCAGCTACGGTACACACACAACCTGACACACACACACACTGAACACACACACACTGACACAGACCAGAGGAGCTCCGCCCACAGCAGGGTTCAGCTACGGTACACACACAACCTGACACACACACACACTGAACACACACACACTGACACAGACCAGAGGAGCTCCGCCCACAGCAGGGTTCAGCTACGGTACACACACAACCTGACACACACACACACTGAACACACACACACTGACACAGACCAGAGGAGCTCCGCCCACAGCAGGGTTCAGCTACGGTACACACACAACCTGACACACACACACACTGAACACACACACACTGACACAGACCAGAGGAGCTCCGCCCACAGCAGGGTTCAGCTACGGTACACACACAACCTGACACACACACACACTGAACACACACACACTGACACAGACCAGAGGAGCTCCGCCCACAGCAGGGTTCAGCTACGGTACACACACAACCTGACACACACACACACTGAACACACACACACTGACACAGACCAGAGGAGCTCCGCCCACAGCAGGGTTCAGCTACGGTACACACACAACCTGACACACACACACACTGAACACACACACACTGACACAGACCAGAGGAGCTCCGCCCACAGCAGGGTTCAGCTACGGTACACACACAACCTGACACACACACACACTGAACACACACACACTGACACAGACCAGAGGAGCTCCGCCCACAGCAGGGTTCAGCTACGGTACACACACAACCTGACACACACACACACTGAACACACACACACTGACACAGACCAGAGGAGCTCCGCCCACAGCAGGGTTCAGCTACGGTACACACACAACCTGACACACACACACACTGAACACACACACACTGACACAGACCAGAGGAGCTCCGCCCACAGCAGGGTTCAGCTACGGTACACACACAACCTGACACACACACACACTGAACACACACACACTGACACAGACCAGAGGAGCTCCGCCCACAGCAGGGTTCAGCTACGGTACACACACAACCTGACACACACACACACTGAACACACACACACTGACACAGACCAGAGGAGCTCCGCCCACAGCAGGGTTCAGCTACGGTACACACACAACCTGACACACACACACACTGAACACACACACACTGACACAGACCAGAGGAGCTCCGCCCACAGCAGGGTTCAGCTACGGTACACACACAACCTGACACACACACACACTGAACACACACACACTGACACAGACCAGAGGAGCTCCGCCCACAGCAGGGTTCAGCTACGGTACACACACAACCTGACACACACACACACTGAACACACACACACTGACACAGACCAGAGGAGCTCCGCCCACAGCAGGGTTCAGCTACGGTACACACACAACCTGACACACACACACACTGAACACACACACACTGACACAGACCAGAGGAGCTCCGCCCACAGCAGGGTTCAGCTACGGTACACACACAACCTGACACACACACACACTGAACACACACACACTGACACAGACCAGAGGAGCTCCGCCCACAGCAGGGTTCAGCTACGGTACACACACAACCTGACACACACACACACTGAACACACACACACTGACACAGACCAGAGGAGCTCCGCCCACAGCAGGGTTCAGCTACGGTACACACACAACCTGACACACACACACACTGAACACACACACACTGACACAGACCAGAGGAGCTCCGCCCACAGCAGGGTTCAGCTACGGTACACACACAACCTGACACACACACACACTGAACACACACACACTGACACAGACCAGAGGAGCTCCGCCCACAGCAGGGTTCAGCTACGGTACACACACAACCTGACACACACACACACTGAACACACACACACTGACACAGACCAGAGGAGCTCCGCCCACAGCAGGGTTCAGCTACGGTACACACACAACCTGACACACACACACACTGAACACACACACACTGACACAGACCAGAGGAGCTCCGCCCACAGCAGGGTTCAGCTACGGTACACACACAACCTGACACACACACACACTGAACACACACACACTGACACAGACCAGAGGAGCTCCGCCCACAGCAGGGTTCAGCTACGGTACACACACAACCTGACACACACACACACTGAACACACACACACTGACACAGACCAGAGGAGCTCCGCCCACAGCAGGGTTCAGCTACGGTACACACACAACCTGACACACACACACACTGAACACACACACACTGACACAGACCAGAGGAGCTCCGCCCACAGCAGGGTTCAGCTACGGTACACACACAACCTGACACACACACACACTGAACACACACACACTGACACAGACCAGAGGAGCTCCGCCCACAGCAGGGTTCAGCTACGGTACACACACAACCTGACACACACACACACTGAACACACACACACTGACACAGACCAGAGGAGCTCCGCCCACAGCAGGGTTCAGCTACGGTACACACACAACCTGACACACACACACACTGAACACACACACACTGACACAGACCAGAGGAGCTCCGCCCACAGCAGGGTTCAGCTACGGTACACACACAACCTGACACACACACACACTGAACACACACACACTGACACAGACCAGAGGAGCTCCGCCCACAGCAGGGTTCAGCTACGGTACACACACAACCTGACACACACACACACTGAACACACACACACTGACACAGACCAGAGGAGCTCCGCCCACAGCAGGGTTCAGCTACGGTACACACACAACCTGACACACACACACACTGAACACACACACACTGACACAGACCAGAGGAGCTCCGCCCACAGCAGGGTTCAGCTACGGTACACACACAACCTGACACACACACACACTGAACACACACACACTGACACAGACCAGAGGAGCTCCGCCCACAGCAGGGTTCAGCTACGGTACACACACAACCTGACACACACACACACTGAACACACACACACTGACACAGACCAGAGGAGCTCCGCCCACAGCAGGGTTCAGCTACGGTACACACACAACCTGACACACACACACACTGAACACACACACACTGACACAGACCAGAGGAGCTCCGCCCACAGCAGGGTTCAGCTACGGTACACACACAACCTGACACACACACACACTGAACACACACACACTGACACAGACCAGAGGAGCTCCGCCCACAGCAGGGTTCAGCTACGGTACACACACAACCTGACACACACACACACTGAACACACACACACTGACACAGACCAGAGGAGCTCCGCCCACAGCAGGGTTCAGCTACGGTACACACACAACCTGACACACACACACACTGAACACACACACACTGACACAGACCAGAGGAGCTCCGCCCACAGCAGGGTTCAGCTACGGTACACACACAACCTGACACACACACACACTGAACACACACACACTGACACAGACCAGAGGAGCTCCGCCCACAGCAGGGTTCAGCTACGGTACACACACAACCTGACACACACACACACTGAACACACACACACTGACACAGACCAGAGGAGCTCCGCCCACAGCAGGGTTCAGCTACGGTACACACACAACCTGACACACACACACACTGAACACACACACACTGACACAGACCAGAGGAGCTCCGCCCACAGCAGGGTTCAGCTACGGTACACACACAACCTGACACACACACACACTGAACACACACACACTGACACAGACCAGAGGAGCTCCGCCCACAGCAGGGTTCAGCTACGGTACACACACAACCTGACACACACACACACTGAACACACACACACTGACACAGACCAGAGGAGCTCCGCCCACAGCAGGGTTCAGCTACGGTACACACACAACCTGACACACACACACACTGAACACACACACACTGACACAGACCAGAGGAGCTCCGCCCACAGCAGGGTTCAGCTACGGTACACACACAACCTGACACACACACACACTGAACACACACACACTGACACAGACCAGAGGAGCTCCGCCCACAGCAGGGTTCAGCTACGGTACACACACAACCTGACACACACACACACTGAACACACACACACTGACACAGACCAGAGGAGCTCCGCCCACAGCAGGGTTCAGCTACGGTACACACACAACCTGACACACACACACACTGAACACACACACACTGACACAGACCAGAGGAGCTCCGCCCACAGCAGGGTTCAGCTACGGTACACACACAACCTGACACACACACACACTGAACACACACACACTGACACAGACCAGAGGAGCTCCGCCCACAGCAGGGTTCAGCTACGGTACACACACAACCTGACACACACACACACTGAACACACACACACTGACACAGACCAGAGGAGCTCCGCCCACAGCAGGGTTCAGCTACGGTACACACACAACCTGACACACACACACACTGAACACACACACACTGACACAGACCAGAGGAGCTCCGCCCACAGCAGGGTTCAGCTACGGTACACACACAACCTGACACACACACACACTGAACACACACACACTGACACAGACCAGAGGAGCTCCGCCCACAGCAGGGTTCAGCTACGGTACACACACAACCTGACACACACACACACTGAACACACACACACTGACACAGACCAGAGGAGCTCCGCCCACAGCAGGGTTCAGCTACGGTACACACACAACCTGACACACACACACACTGAACACACACACACTGACACAGACCAGAGGAGCTCCGCCCACAGCAGGGTTCAGCTACGGTACACACACAACCTGACACACACACACACTGAACACACACACACTGACACAGACCAGAGGAGCTCCGCCCACAGCAGGGTTCAGCTACGGTACACACACAACCTGACACACACACACACTGAACACACACACACTGACACAGACCAGAGGAGCTCCGCCCACAGCAGGGTTCAGCTACGGTACACACACAACCTGACACACACACACACTGAACACACACACACTGACACAGACCAGAGGAGCTCCGCCCACAGCAGGGTTCAGCTACGGTACACACACAACCTGACACACACACACACTGAACACACACACACTGACACAGACCAGAGGAGCTCCGCCCACAGCAGGGTTCAGCTACGGTACACACACAACCTGACACACACACACACTGAACACACACACACTGACACAGACCAGAGGAGCTCCGCCCACAGCAGGGTTCAGCTACGGTACACACACAACCTGACACACACACACACTGAACACACACACACTGACACAGACCAGAGGAGCTCCGCCCACAGCAGGGTTCAGCTACGGTACACACACAACCTGACACACACACACACTGAACACATTTTAACTATTTATTTAAGTCCACTTAAAAGAAAATGATTTACAGGGACATAAATACTACAGATGCAGTCAAATGCATGTACATAATCATGGACCAGTGGCATACAGCAGATCTTCACAATATTAAGCATATCACCCAGTTGTTATGGATACAAGTAGCACCGCCTCCGCCAGATATGACGGCTACCTATAATAGCAGACAGAGCACAGTACTTTGCTAGCCGTTTAGCCCTCTTTTTGGGCATCCCTAGTTGTTGAAGACCTCTTACAACCAGCCTGTGTGTGTGTGTGTGTGTGTGCGTGTGTGTGCGTGTCCTAAACTACCAAATATGAACACAAATAGTCGGCTCTGATAACCTAATTCTGAGATGATGTTTAGGAGTGGTTGATATTTAATAATCTTAGTCATAAAGGCTTCTTCCATACTAGAGTCAAAGGTACATGCAACCTCCACAACGAACACCTCACTGATCTCCTCATTAATCACAACAACATCTGGTGTATTTGCAAACACATGAGAAAAGGTTTCAGAGCTATTACAATTCTGAAACATGGATGATTTTACACAAGAATGTTTATACATTTTTACTGAAGATGAGAAATGACTTGATTTGTCCTTCACTATAAGATCCACTATTCTGTCATGGCGTGCGATGTACATTCCTTTATAGGCATGGCAGCCATTCAAGATATGTGGCAGTGTCTCGGTGATCTGCTCTGTAGTGTGATGCAAACAATGAGGAACCTGGGATGTGAAACCAGAGAGAAAGGTTGAGTCTGGTTGGAAGAACTTGTAGTCTGGCTTTTACTGTAAAAATAACAATGTCCTCACTGAGTGCAGTATTCTGAAGAAATGAGTGGGAAACAGAGTGATTCCCCTGAAGCTTCAGTCCAGTCCAGTGCTGTTTCTGGTGATACTGGTGTAGGTCCAGGAGAGTTGGCCGGGCACCTGTGGATGTTAGCGTGTGGCTGTGACCACCGTATGTGGCTGTTGCCCTGACAGAGGTCAGGGGGTCAGTAATGATGTCCTCAGAGACCCTCACAGTCCCAGAGTCAGACCGCACCCACTCCAGTGATGCTCCAGTTCGGACACAGAGGTCGTTCAGGTCCGGCCAATCTGACCAGACACCAAAGCCGGCAGAATGGGTGTCAAGTTTCCTGCTGGGTTCTCTTTTAAAGCCAAGGAAGTGTGGATCCGACTCCTTGGCCAGTGGCACCTTGCGTCTCCGGAGGTCCAGGAACAGGGAGGATCGGGCCAGCTCTCTCACATCTTTGTCATCATTATTCAGCATGTTCAGAAGATGGGAAATCCGCACGCTGGTATAAATCCATATCACGTTTGGTGCCCCCAACCCTCCTTCCCATTGGGGATGAAAGATGATATCACGGGTACTGTGCGTGTTCAGTCCAAACCACTTTCGCACTAAGCTCACGGTCTTGTTATTAATTTCACATTTCACGGTCTTGTTATTCGCCACCTGTCTAATAGCCTCCACATTGACACATCCACTTTAACCATTGGTTGATGCCAATTATAAAATTAATTGCACTCCAAGGGCAGCCAGTTTTAATGCCTATCTGGAGTGGTGTTGGATGAGTGAGCTGTTCTCCACAGATTACTTCAATAAAGGAGCCTCTATATACATCTTTCACTATGTTAATGAACAGATGAGGTAACTGTATTTCCTCCAGTGATCTGATCATGACATCGTGAGACAAAGTTCCAAATGCATCTGTAAAGTCTAAGAAGACTGAATACAGTCTACATGACTCATGATTAAAGTCGTCTATCCCTGTCTTGAGGCAAAATACATGCTCATTCATACCTTGTCTATTGATGTATGCCTTTTGCTTAGTGGATAAGATGTCAGCTTCCACCAACCAAGGGAGAACTCTGGCCAGTATGCATTTCATGAACACTTTATAGATGGTGGGGAGAAGGGATATATCCCTCCATGTCGATGGATCATCAGGAATGTTGTCCTTTTTTGGAATACGATGGATTAGTGCTCCTTTCCATAAATCTGGTACCCTCTTATTTTCCAAACAGACGTTAAAGATTGTTGTTAAAATCTTACATGACTGTGTGGTTTTAAGAGTCTCATATGTCACACCATCCTTACCACTTGTTTTATTATTAGGGAGGTTTTTTAAGACAGTCTCTACTTCCTTAAATGTGAAGTGCGTAGTTTCAGGGAAAAAAGTTGGTCTCATTGGCGGCACGTTAAAATACCAGGGTGGAGGTGGGAGATCTTCATTACGCCTCTGATTTAGGCATTTATTGTCATAATAAGTTTGTATAACTGTGATATCACTAGAGCACGATGGACGGACAGGATATTCACTGTTATTTAAAATGACTTGAATCGCTTTAGATCTTCTGAGCTGCCACAGGTATGCAAGCTTATTTCTGCTCACCTTTCTGTTCCGCTTGGGTTGAGTCGCTCGCGTCCGCAGTGAAGGCAGGACAGTTTCCCGCAGATAGCGCAGCTGTTCACGGATCCAGTCAGCAGTCGAGACCGATGTTAAGTCTTCAGGATATGATTGTGTCGCCGGGAACTTCTTTAAAACTCGCGCCACATATTTTAGAAGTTGTAATCCAAAAGGCTTACCAATATGGCTTTCAGCTGTAAAAAGTCCGTTCTTAAAGAATACCCCGTTTAACAGTTTAACAAGCGTTATCCACTTTCCTGGATCACCAGAGCAACAAAAGCTCGTCTCGCGTTGGCGTTTGGTGTTCAGACTGTCTCTATAGACTTTTTCACGAGACTGGAACGCCATCCATTGATGCTCAGACAGCGGGCATACATACTGCTGGAAGGCCGTAGGCTCTTCTCCCATTAAATGTAACGTTAACCCACGGGAGGAATCATGGGGTAGCAGCGGCTGTTGGTAAATTCTCCCGGTGAGTAATGCTTGTTTGTATGCTAGCTTGATTGTTGCGATCAAACACATAGTCCACAATAGCTGGCAAAACATCATATCTGCACCTATTACATTAACGATGGCAATTACAACGGGTGTGGTTGTTTAGTTTTTTT
>FLSR01004875.1:14788859-14820123 GCA_900092035.1 Leuciscus waleckii
TCACTCCCTTCATTACCCACCTGTTCGTCATCATCATCTGCTTCACCTGTCTTGTGTTCATCTGTCTGTGTATTTAAGTTCCTTCTGTTCACCCTTCACTTGTCAGTCAATGTTTATGTTATGCTTTCAGTCTGTGCTTTGAGCTTACGCTCCCTGTTTCGTGTATCCTTGATATTTTGAATTAAAACCTTTGATTCTTCATCCTCGAGTTTGCCTCCTACTTCATCTACCCAGGAAGCCTGACAATGAGCACATGTACTTTTGATAGAACAAAGTGTTTTTGCTAAGAATCAACTTAAAAAGTTACACAGTGTAGCTTTAACAAACTGTGTGCCCACAAAAGTATTTTGTTGGAATGGATAACCAACATAACCCCATCAGTGGCTCAGTGGATAAATGTTGTTGAGGGCTTTATTCCTAATGAAGCCTTTTCCACTGCACTAAGAGATAACCCTTTCAATTCCACAGGATCTGGGGCCTCTTTCTAAAATACCTACGTGTAGATGCAGAACATATGCTATCCTTGGGAATTCAAAATTTAGCTTGGAAGGGGTAGAGGTAAAGTTGGGATGGCTGTAAAAAAAAGAAATCCAATCAATTCCCCACAGACAAAATCAAGCTCTGCCTTATTTTGTTGTTGTTCCAGAAGCGTTTCATTGGGATATACGACACAATAGGGAATAAAAGAGTAGTGCGACCTCTGTTTCATGCCGACTTTAAGTTTATACCTTTATTTAAGTTTATATCTCAGTCAATTTTATTTAGATTGAATGTTTGACTTGCAGCTGACAATGTTGTAACTGTAATGTAATTCTCAGTTCTAGACAGTTAAAATTTTATTTAATTTTTTTGACAGTGTATGTTTCATGAAAAACGTCATGGATAAACACTAGGACTAGGGTCTGTAACATTAATAATCCTCCACACTGTCACTAGACGACTTTAGAGCCGCTACAGTCCAGTGAAACTCTCTGTTAAATACCTAGGAATTATAGTAACAAAGGATGTCCTAGAAAGACAAAGTTTAAACTTCTCCTCTAGATTAAAAAAGACCAAAGCGTTATTAAACTGATGGTTACAACGCGATCTTTCAGTTTATGGTCGTGTCTTGTTATCTAGAAGACTTATCTCGATTTGTCTTTTCCTCCTTATCTCTGTATGTTAACGACTCTTATATTGTAAAGATATCAATAATTTGTTTTACTCTTTTGTTTGAAAACAAATCTCAAAGACTTAAGAAAAGGGTGCTTACTAATAAGAAAGCGGAAGGGGGACTGGAGGTACTTTTCTTTGAAGACGTTAATAGAGCTTTTAAAGTCAATTGGCTTAAAAGATGTTTGATAGGTGGTCTAGTATTTCTGTTAACTTCTAAACTCCCTCTTAAATTGTCCAAATTCCACCAGCAAGTTCTTTCAGCCTGGAAAATTTGATACTCACACACTTTCTCTCCTCACACTTCCTTTATTTGGAATAATACCAATATATTGGTTGCCAATAAATCCTTACTTTTAAGGAATTGGTTTAACAGGCATATTAATCATCTTATGAATATGTTTGATAATTATGGAAATATTTTAACATACAAACAATTCATGCGAATCCATAGTTTCCCTGTGCATTTTAAGGAATTTAATTCTGTCATTAAAGCTATTTCCCCTACGCTGATTCATCTTATCAAAAATCATATTCAATATAACTCCACATTAATGACAAATCCAAAATTAATATTAAACATTGTGTATTATGGAAACAAAGTTAACAAAGGTCTTGTTAATTTATTTATACTGTTGGCAAAATGTTATATTCATAAACAAAAATATTTAAATTCATCCCCAATATTTAAGATGTTTAAATTAGAATTTGATTGTTTCATGTCTTCACTGAAATTGTTAAAAAACAAAAAGTCATTAACGTGTTTAAACGTGTTTGATATTATTTTTGGATCCCCTGCTACCAATTAATGTCACTCTTTGTTTTGTAAAATATGCTATGCTATGTTTGTTACTTGTTCTGCCTGCGATAAATATATATATATATATATAAAAAAAGACTTTAGAGCCGCTTAGCCCCGCCCTTAGTGTCAACGACAACGTAAATGTTTAACTCGTCTAACTCGTTTACAGTCTATGGTCTAACTGCTTGTTCTATTTCTGTCTGTTATCCAGCAACGTTTTCACACACTGACCCAGAGCTGAGCCAAGAGCCCAGAGGAGCATTATGGGAAACGCTGAGATAAGCGGAAGTGTAAAGTGAAAGTGTCCTGACGGGTGCTCATAATCCGCGATGGACCTCAAGGAGAAGGCGATCGCGTCATTGAAGAAACACGCCAGTGGCGACGCGTTTTCCCGGTTACCGGCGGCTCTTCCTAAAGCTTCGGTGCTGATCCCGCTGTTGCTGAGACACGGACAGCTGCACGCGCTCCTGACCGTGCGATCCGTCAACGTAAGAAGATCTTCATGATCTCATAGAGACACAGCCACTGTGTGCTCACAATGACATGTATTCACACCGTGTTAATGAATGTCTATAATACTCTTATGAAAATAAGTGCGCTTATTTGTATTGATGTGCGCTTGTAGTGTACTTCAAATCTTAAACGTATATTTAAAAAAAAAAAACTGTAGTACTTGCAGATAATATAACTTTTAAAACTGCACTTTGTAATTTTGTCAAATTAAATGTACGAGTTAAGTACATTTTAAATCATTGTTTTAATATTATGTTTTAAATAAGTATTTCAGTGTCTTGACTAACAAACTAAAGTACATGAATAAGTAGGCCTAATTGATTTTAATTTGTTACTTGATATTATTTTTAATGTTAATATTTTAAATCATTAGACGTGTAATTCTATATATTTGAATATTTGACATGCAAGTTTCAATAGAAATGGCATTGAAACTTAAAGTATATTTTAGTTTATCATAAGTGCTTGTCAGTACATTCAGCAGTTCATTTTAACCATATTTCAGAGACAGGGGAAGTAATTTTGAAGTTGCATGTATTTAAGTAGCACTCTAAAGTTCAGTTAATTACATTTAATGTAAATGTAAAATATAATATTGACATAACAGATAGTGTTTAGAGATTAATTACATTCAGTTCGCACTTAATAGTTCACTTAAAAATGAAAATTCTGTCATAATTTACTCACGCTCATTTTTAATTTTAAGTATATTCTTTTAGAGTGTATTATTTCCATAATAGGTCCTCTTAAAAGGGATAGTTCACCCAAACAAAAACAAAAAAAATCTGCCATCATTTACTCATGTTGTTCCAAAACCTGTATGAATTTTTTTCTTCTTCTGCTGAACACAAAAGAAGATATTTTGAAGAATGTTTGTATCCAAACAGTTGATGGACCCATTGACTTCCATTGTATTGAAAAAATACTGTGGAAGTCAATGGGTCCATCAACTGTTTGGAAACAAACATTCTTCAAAATATCTTCTTTTGTGTTCAGCAGAAGAAAGAAACTCATATCGGTTTGCAGGGGTGCTGCTTGCAATTTTGGGCCTATGAAAGAATATGAAGTTGGGACCCCTATCGCACCCAGTCCATTAATTAAATCGATCTCTGTGGGCCCCAAAAGTGCATAGGCCCTTATAATCGTCCTAATTTTTCCCCTTAGCGGCGGCCTTGTTGGCTTGGAACAACTCGAGGGTTAGTAAATGATGACAGAGTTTTCAGTTTTGGGTGAAGTATCCCCTTAAGTGCACTTCTCTGGCACACGAGGTAGTGCTCTTGACGAAGCGTCTTCTCGGCTCTCTCAGCTCAAGCATCACGCAGGAGAAGTGTGTTTCCCCGGAGGAAAGTCTGAGTCCGGCGACACGGATGAAACACACACGCTCGAGAGAAGCTGAGGAGGAGATCGGCCTTCCTTCACACACAGTGCAGGTCATCTGCAAACTCTTCCCTGTCCTAAACAAGGTTCGCTCTCATCTCTGAACGTTTAATGTGATCATTCATATGTTAACTTGTGGCGGACTGTAATGGCTCAAGCCCTTTGCACAGGCCGGTCTTCTGATCACTCCGGTCGTGGCTTTCATCGAGAGCTCCTTCAAACCCCGTCCCAACGCAGACGAGGTCAGCGAGGTCTTCACTCTTCCACTGGAGTTCTTCACTAAAGAGGCGGATCACTCCTGCTATCCCATGCCCAGCGTCTTCGGCCCGACCCACAGCTTCATGTACACGGACCCCCGCACCGGACACATCCATCAGATCTGGGGTCTGACCGCCGCTCTGGCCGTAACCGTCGCGGCTCTCGCCCTCGGGAAGAAGCCCGAGTTTGAGCTCGGCTTCGACCTGGACGATCCAGCTTCTGCGTTCAGAGACGTTCTTAATCGCAGATTGAGCAAGTTATGAAAGACACACATCAGATTCAGTGTTTCTGATTATTATTGGGAAAATGACTGTAATTGAGCTGTAAAGTTACTGAGGAGCAAGTTGGGATTGTTAAATAATTTTTATAATTTATAATGAGCAGAAGAGACTTCTTTCAATACCATAAAAAAAGTCAAACTATTCCTCACTTTTGACCAGTAGTGTATATGCAATAATATAATACAAATGTTTTATTTTCTATTTTTTTTAAATAGAAAAAAAAAAAAAAAAAAAACACTTTAAATCTATACTTGAATAAAAGAGAATGCACAGAATCATAAGGCAAACACTTTATTTTATTAACAAATATTACAAAATAAATAGACATCTTCATGTTTTGTATGTAATCTTAAAGAAGTGAATGTAACATGTGGTGCTTGTAATGTCTGGCAGGCACTTCGTTTCTATGGACCTGACGAGTCATTCCTTTAGTCTGGTTGTTGATCAGAGTGTGTCATTCCAGTGTGTGTGTGTGTGTGTGTGGCACTGCATTCATCGAGTCACAGAAGTGTGTGCTGAAGATACCACTATTAAAATCTACTGCTAGTACCTACTTATTTTTGCTTGTATGTGTTTCATAGTGCAGTAAATGCTATCATTAACATGTGTGTCCTATAGAAGAGTCTGACAGACATCATGAACAGATGTGTCCAAACTCACGGGCACTGAATGTCTCTGAAACACTTCCACACACTGGACTCAGTGCTGGTGACCCGTGGGCCAGGGTTAAGGCCAGCACTGCTCTGAATATGAGAATTTGTTATCCAACACAGTGGCATTTATACTTTTAGTAGTGACCAAATATTTTTTAAATCACTGTATCTTTAGAAAAGTTCTCTTTTGTACTCTGGTCATTCTAGTCTGGATTGATCTCCAGTTCTTATTTTTTGTCAAGGAGTTTATCCATCACTAAACACAGATGTACCAATCTTACCATCACATCACATTTTAGGAGCCTGTTCCCTCTGACGCTGTGTCTTGATGGTGTCGGCCTCGGAGTCTATGGGGAACGGCCTCGGAGTGACCGCTGTCTGAGGCTCTCCAAACATGAAGTCCGTTATATCACATTTAAAAACATTTTTTTGTATATTGTTATTTCCTATGTACTTATTCTTTTATTATCTGTCTTGTCACTGTCATTTTGAAATCCACATACTAAGAACAGACCACAGGTTACACAGCCATCAGGTCTGGTGTCTTCAGAACCCATTTGTTTGTAGCGATAGTGAAAATCCTGACCTCTGACCTCTGTCTGACCCGCCTGTGGGGAGTTGCATGATGTAATGCCTCACGCCACATTCATGTTGACTTTGACTTGGGCTTGTGAGAAGTGGGAGGTCGCTCACAGAGTGATCCTTCCGTTCTGTTTTTCCCTTTTAAACATTCAAATCATACAGATGTGGAGGCATTATGTGGGCAGGGGTATGTGAATGTGAAACCGCCTGCTCTAAGCGGGACCCGAACACAGGCCCATCCGCATGGAAAGCGGGCGCTCTTACAAGGAGGCTAAAGACCCCAGACTCTAGCATCAGTCGCTAGAGCACCTCTTGAGATCAGGGGAGTGAGGTTTGTTACACTCACCACCCTAAACCTCACTCCCATCCGGGTCACGGGACCACTGTAGCCCCTCCGCCCCCTCTAAGTGGGACTCAAACCCATCCGCATCAGAGGCCGGCACTCTAACAAGTAGGCTAAAGCGCCTCTTGAGATCAGGGGAGTGAGGTTTACACACATAGCTCTCACTGGCCTACATCTGTTACACTCACCACCCTAAACCTCACTCCCATCCGGGTCACGGGACCACTGTAGCCCCTCCGCCCCCTCTAAGTGGGACTCAAACCCATCCGCATCAGAGGCCGGCACTCTAACAAGTAGGCTAAAGCGCCTCTTGAGATCAGGGGAGTGAGGTTTACACACATAGCTCTCACTGGCCTACATCTGTTACACTCACCACCCTAAACCTCACTCCCATCCGGGTCACGGGACCACTGTAGCCCCTCCGCCCCCTCTAAGTGGGACTCAAACCCATCCGCATCAGAGGCCGGCACTCTAACAAGTAGGCTAAAGCGCCTCTTGAGATCAGGGGAGTGAGGTTTACACACATAGCTCTCACTGGCCTACATCTGTTACACTCACCACCCTAAACCTCACTCCCATCCGGGTCACGGGACCACTGTAGCCCCTCCGCCCCCTCTAAGTGGGACTCAAACCCATCCGCATCAGAGGCCGGCACTCTAACAAGTAGGCTAAAGCGCCTCTTGAGATCAGGGGAGTGAGGTTTACACACATAGCTCTCACTGGCCTACATCTGTTACACTCACCTGAGCGCCACCACAATGTCGTAATACCATGGGGAGTTTGGGATTTTCTCTAAGCCCCGATCTTTACGAGTTGTGGGCGTGTCACTGAGAAACATAGCGGAATACCACAATACTTAAAGGTATTTAGCAGTGATATTGTCAGGCTTTTCTATTTACAGCGCAGTAAGCTAATTGCCTGCACAGAATATGATGGCATCATAATATAACAATGCAACATGTAACGATAAAGTTGGCATTGGCTTCAGAAATTAATTAAAAACAAAGTACACCTGATGCAAATTTCTTTGTTCTTCATTTTCTAGAAAAAAGAGTTTAATAACCTTTCTGTATTTTTGTGTAATTAATTAAGAGAAAGTATCATCTTACTCAGACGAAAGTGACTTGAACGCACCAGCCGTCGTAAACACAACTTCCCACCTCGTACGTACAAACTTCCCAGGAGGACTTGAACGCACCAAGAGATGTTTTCTAAATCGCAGTGGAAACGTCAGTATGGACAAGGATCGTTTTCATTTTAAGACGCTGTGTTAAAGCAAAAGTACTCCAGGTTGAACAGGGCCACAGGTAGAGAGAGTGCAGTCGGCTGCCGTCAGTGAGGCAAGGTCAGTAAAGACAGTAGAGGTAGATTGCCTGGAAAATGGCATCCCACTTAACTGTTGCTCACTTAGGCACAGTGCTGTCCATAACGGATCTCTGGAGATTAGCTTTACTATAGTCAGGCTCAGACACCGGTCGCTCTGATGTCCACACCAAGACACAGCACAGTTTCAGGGAACCGGGTTGCACACGCAACATAAGACATTCCACGGAATACAAAACATAAAAAAGGCAATTGTGACTTTTTATCTCACAGAATTGTGATATAAGCTAAAAAAAACAAAAAAACATGTTTATTTAATTGCACGTTTATGTATTTTATATTATTTCTCAGAAATGTCAGAATTGTGGGATAACAAGTCGCAATTACCTTTTTTTATAACAAGTTTCCATCTTGCACCATAAAAATAAAAAAAATCACAAATTAAATGCAAATACATAAACTTGGTCACTCAATGTGCAGTGAATATTCATCATTTCCAAACGATCACAACATTGATCATTATATGTAAGCATTGTGTTTATAACTTCCCTCAAAACACACGCAGGCTCATTCGAACACGGCCGAGGCCAGTCCGCTTCTCCTGAAGGTCTCCGCCACGTGTCTGGAGTGCTGGATTTTGGCCGAGAGCGCCTCGAACACGTCGTTCCGGTCCAGAGCCGTAGCGGTTCTGTAGATGAACATCCCCAGCGACTCCAGGCCTCTCATGCCCAGGTTCACACCGCAACCTTACAGATAATCAGACATATTCATATGATGGATCACAGACAAGTGTCAAATATACAATCAGATATAATCTGAAAGGGAATATTACAATTAAAATAACATTTTGGCTTCATTTAAAGAAAAAGTTGTAGACATACACAGCTACAGAAAATATATACAGGTCTGTCTCATTCAATTTATTATTTTATATTATTTTATTACTTTTTATTTAATTTTTTTCAATACATGCTTATAGCTAACTCAAAATAATTTCAATTATTTTAGTGTGCCTTGTATAAATCACATTTTGTCACTTAAATATAAATGTATATATATATATATATATATAACCCTTGTCATATTTTCTGTCAAAAAATGTCTCTAGTTTGTGTCAACTCTGTTACATTAAATATGATATGGGGTTGAAGATCAGCGCAAAAATCTAATAATGATGTTGGATTGCAAATAAAAGTGCATTACATCACATTATAGTCAATATTCCTGTGCTTTCTGCCAAAAAACAATATATAATTAAATAAATGAATGCAACTGTAGCAAGCGGCGTTGCCATACTAGCCATTAGCATCTGCTCTAGAGTTTTGTTTTGGGTAAAACATGATAGGGGATGAACATAAATCGTTCCAGCCCGATTGTAAATTAAACTTTGCTAAATGCATTATTATTATTACCTAAATAAATATCATAATATCAATTTGAAAAATTTGAAGGGGCAAATATTACATCATAACAGGGTTAGGCAGAAGTGCAGGAAAAACAAATTCCGCATTTTCTTAGAAAATGCATACGTCACAATTGCTCTGGTCCTCCTTCCCACACGCACACTCATTTCCCAGCATCCCTCCTGGTTCTCACCTGCAATCAGTCTTCAAGACACAGGCTGTGTCTGAAATCGCCCCCTATAACCCTTGAATAGGACACTATCTGAGGGGACAGCCATTTGTAGTGGTGTCCGAAACCATAGTGGACGTTATTGAGTGCATTCATTCAATCCCACAATGCACCGCAATAATGAGTGTACAACCGATGTACACTCAATTGATAGAGAATGCCCATAATGCACTGTGAGAGTCGGGGACTGAATGAATTCCCACGTTTCGCCAGAAGATGGCGCCACAGCTGAATCAATCATCCATCCATTTTCCAAACCGCGCTGGTCCAGCGTGATATCATACAGGTATAAATTCCTTTTTAATCGATTATTAAATTATTTAATTACGGTTTATAAATGCTAGTTTCATTACTACTGCCAGTTTGCGGTTTTATTAAGAGCAAGCACAAACTATGCAAAAGTGGCAGCGCTTCCGGCGCACCCAGTGTCCGAATTCACTCACTCATTTTCATTCACTCCTTCAAGTGGACTATATTAGTGGAGTAATGTAGGGAATAGTGAATGAGGGTATAGGGGCGATATCGAACGCAAGCAACGTCATTCACTTAAAGCTGCAGTCCGTAACTTTTGGCGCTCTAGCGGTTAATGAACAGAACTGCACGCGTCTTGTGGAAGAACATTGTAGCCGGAGCTACTTCTCTCTGTTTATGTCTATGGCGAGTCACAGGCACTGGGCTACTCCGCAGCGGTGTGACCCGAACCAGGCTAAAATATAAACACTTATTATAGTGATTCAGGATAAGACAAAAACACGTTTTGGAAAATGGATTCATGATGTACTCGCTCATTTTATAATTTTTGTACATTTTTAATTGAAAAAAAGTTACGGACAGCAGCTTTAACGTGTATGGACTTGCCTCCATTATAAAAATTATTTCAATAACAACTTTTTTAAAGGGTTTATATTCATTCTGCCAAATGCATGAATGAATAAAAACCCTTTAAAAACGATTTTTTATTCTTATTTTAAAAAGCTTATTATTATTTTAATTTTTTTTTATATTTTTTTTTGCAGGTTCCATTTACTGTTTTTATCATTTAAATGATATATAATGTGTAAATAATGTAAGTTATAAATATGACTATCCATAAACACAAGTATGAAAAAGTAAGTTTCTTTGCATCAGGCGATGTTCACATGCTGCTGTTCTCACCGGTGTCAAAGTTCAGCACTCTGGCAGCTTCTCCTTCCACAGTCACGGCCACGTTGTCTCCTTCGATGTAGGCGGCGCTGACGCGTCTGTACGACAGCATGATCTCGAACAGCCTGCGACTGCACTGCATGTGGTGCAGCGTGGGATCACTCAGACGAGGCTCGATGTCAGTCTTGTACGCATTGAACGACTGGTGGAAGATGTTCTTCATGATCTGAGTGAACAGAGAGGAGGTCAGGTGATTCGTTCAGTCTCCCTCTCTACATGCTTTATACTCCCTCCACACACACACACACACACACACACTGTGGCTGTAACCAGGTAACAGCATGTGTCTCCGTGAATTACGTATCCTCTGACGGCTGTGTCCTGATACAGCTTGTCTGTTTTATTCTTCAACCACTCACGTCTTTTTGTGCTATTTCTGTTCTTTTCTTATCTGTGTTTCTGCTTTGTATTCATCAATGAAACTTTCCAAGTGAGGCAAAAGCAGAGCCAGAGTTTTGAAACTACAGTCTGGCACTGATGTCTCAAGGTTTCACTCGCTAGCCCCTGCTGGGTACTTTCATAACTAACTGTATTTGTTTGATTGTGTGTGTCTTTAGGAGGGTTCAGTGGTTATCGTACACCAATAGTGAATGCAGTATTGCCACTGACTAATCAGAATCAAATAATCTGAGATGTCAAATAAACACTTTTATTTTGTGGAAAATAATTTAACATTCTTCAAATTTTCCAAATGCTCTCCTGCAATTTGTAGCCGTTTTGTGTTTTGATGAATTGGTGGCTAATACATATGAAGTTGTGCGATATCAATTATGCGTTTTGAATGATATGCTTAAGCCCCACTAAGGTTGGACACCTTAATGCTCACTACTTTTTTTTTTAAATCATAAGTTTCCGCGCAAATTACATCGTATCAATTCATCCTGAATCTGCATTTCATAAAATAGTTAAGCTTTCTAATGAGATCAGGTTGAAATTTCTCCTTTTGCAATTTTAACCTCTAAAGAAAGTCATACAGGTTTGGAACGACACGAATTCAATGTATTTTAGATTTAAACAGATCCTGTTATAACTTTTACAGACTGTAACATGTTAGACTGTAAGAGTTTCTAGATATTTTGTGTCAAATGCAGTTTTAATTGTAAATACAGGTGTTTTTTAAAGTTTTTTTCTCAAATCTTAAAGTTATGAGGATAATGTAAGTATGCAAATACCTGTGTTTTTATGGTTCATGCATGTTTATGATTTCTTGTGTTATGTCAGACAAATAAAGAGTATTACTACTACTGTTGGTATATGTGACTATACTGTATGTATGGATACAGTTGAACATATTTATCTAACTTTATATAAAGAGCATTGGGATAATATTGTTGCATGTTCCAACAAAAATAAAATTAGGCGGTAGCGATTTGCTATATATAGTATATGTGACTTTACCAACACGATCTCATGAAAGTGCGTTTATTTCTCGTGCCATTTATTGCAAAAAATAGTTTTTGCGTGCAAATGATACGCACTGTAAACCCCTTGGGTAGGATTAGGGGTGTGGAGTGCGTGCTTATTACACGCCATAAAGTGCGTATCATATACGCAAAAACTATTTTTGGTGTATAAATGATACGAGAAATATCATTTGTGCTATAGATACGCTCTATAAGGTAGATATCTACAACCAGGGCCTAAAAACGAAATGTTTGCCACACCTGCCTTTGGCCGGTGATTTGAGAAAATGTATATAAATTATTCATATTTTTTGACATTCATCAAGAGCAATGAGTGATTTTTTTCTTTATCTTTTGTTGTTTGATTAACATTAATGACACAGACATCAGCAGGAATATTAGGCTGCTGTCACTTTAAGAGCGAATGCGTGGATCCAATATACTGATACACACATTTTATTTCTCAGCTGTTTACGTTCACTTAAGATATAACTGATGGTGTTTTCAAGGATACTTGCTAAGACGGGATTTTTGATGTTTTGTTTGAATAGATCTGTTCAAGCGCACGAAGACCTGAAAGACTGCTCAATTCACTATTAGCGCACTGTCAGAGACACGGATTTAACGCAAATTGAGTTCCCTTTCACATCATTTTGTGCTTGAATATTTCAACTGGCAAGGCATAAACCTTTGTGACGGTGCAGCACTGGCCCATCAACTGTCCAACTGTACATTCAGGTTTGTTCATGTTCTTACATCATTGCATTGGTAGAATTAAAGAAAATGTACCAATGTGCCAAATGGCGAGTGTTAATTTTAGGCTCTGTATACAACTTTTAATATAAGTATTTTGTGAACCTTTTACAACTATTTAATAGGGGTGTGACGAGACACTTAGTTCATAAGATGAGACACGAGATTGGGACAAGACACAAGACAAGATTTCTGCACAGTATTTTTTAGGAATTCCTCAATGACACAATTCATGACTGGAAAAATAGTCTGCAGGTGCATTTTGAAATGTTTTAACTAATCACCTTCTAATGAATGTCATTTCAGTTCTACTTTCTGAATATGAATTATCATATGCATTGAAAGACAACAATATACAAGCACTGTAAAAGGTGCAATAAGTTCAACCATAATCAAATTACTCTCTCAATGTTCAAAGTGCAAACAGAGACCAAAACAGCAACCAGGGCTAAGATGTGGTTACAACTACACAGCCCAGCCTGAGATAGGTCTGATGTTGCGAGACAGGATATTGTATGTAGTCTCATTTGTGTGCATCAGGGAGCTCATGTTTTACTTTTGCTTTCGAATTCGCAATGCACGTACTCTGCTATAGGTAGCGGTGGTGCTGAGCGCGCATTCTACAAGATAAGACATTTATCAGATACAATATATATCACGATATAGGTCCCGCTTAGGCTCTGTTGCGCAACAAATCCTCCACCATAGTCTAGCCTTCCTCTCGTCATGTGATCAGTGAACTGTGACTCCTCCTGCAGAGCAGATGTTTAGTTTACAACTGAAGCGACTGTTATCCAACTGAATTAAATGTTTGTTTTTTTTAAACAAAATGACAGTGGAGGTAATGTAATGTAAACGTAGCGGTGGCATATTATATGCTAATTTCATCCTCACACTCTGTTATGGCGATATCGCGAGACAGATATCTCGTCATATTTTAATATCGCCGTCAAACCCCTAATATTTTGAAACACTGAAACACCACATGACATTATTTCAGCCAGAATGTCCGGGAGGGAGAGCAGAACGGCCTTTTCATCTTTGGATGAACCTTTGAGAATGCATAGAATACCCTGAACCTAAAAAAAGATGAAGTTTTCGAATCAAACAGATGCATGCTGGGATGGTGACGCCTTACTGAAGAGTTGGCCGTGTGGCGCAGGAAATGCATCATTTTGGAGTCCGCCTCTGAAGTGCAGGCCAGAGCCATGTAGCGGTTCCGGAAGGTCCCGTAGATCTTCAGGTGGAATCCGGGCTTGGCTGCGGGCTGGCAGGAGTTGCGGCGGTCCTTCACGGTGTCGATCCCGTACGCTGACAGGTCGAAGTACAAACTATGAGCACGGATCTCTGGTGTGGGGACCTATAAAACAGAAGCAGAACAAATCATTACTTTCTTGCTTATGTATAATTCAAATTTCACTACACCTGGAACATATATATATATATATATATATATATATATATATATTCATAGGTCATCCTTGATATATTTAAATATTTGTTACATTGTTCATGCCCAATGATTGACAAATTAATTATTGAAAAGTAAAAAGATGAATTGCCTGTTCTATTCCCCATCTGGGACAAAACTGGAGATCTTTAGTCTGATGAATGAGGACAGGAAATTTGATTGGACTAAACAGATTTCTAATGGCGGGCCAAATCTCCCAACAGGCACTATTACTGAAACAATTCAATAATGCTGGCAGAAGCAGAAGCATCAGGACAGCTCATGTTCTGGCCTTCAAGGGCTTCTCGAGGAGCAAAGATTTTAAAACGGACGCCGAAGTTGCCTGCTTTCTTCTCGACAGGTAATTCAGCCTATTTGTGTAAATTCGTAGTTTTATAGTTGCTTGTCTAACCATATCATGGTTGTGCATAACGCCAGAACGACCTCTAGTATAACTTGCGTTACTTTTCCTCACGTCAATGGTGAAAAAGTATTGTTTACCTTGTAACATAAATCTGTGCTGCGACGGATCACAGGTGATAGTTTTAAAGGCGCAATTGGACGAAGTCGAACTGGAAGCCATGTTAATCTTGGAATAATACGGCCACCGTAGGAGTTAAAACACCCTCGAAATTGAAAGGAACAGAAACTAATATTCACTGGGTAGTCATATACAATTTCACCGCTAGATGGGGGAAAATATCACACAGTGTAGCTTTAACTTTTCAACAGATCTTGTTTAAAGTTCAAGTATTTTGTTAACCTTTTCACAGCCATTTAGCATTAAATGTTCTTTCAAAGTTTGTTTAACATTACTTCAACTACATTTTAACATTGAAGGTATAGGGATGGTCTGTTTAATTCTTCATTTTTTACACTACCATACAGCGAATGCACAGCCTTTCAAAGGATAGTGTGCGCAAACATAGACGCTCAACACATGCACACTAGGAAGTTCTTAATCTTTTTCCAGTCACTTTTATCCCCTATTGTGCCATATATCCAACGCAATCTCACGACCTCCCGACCTCACCCGTACGAATTTGTGCGATTGATCTAAACCCCAGTGATGGGTAGGTTTAGGGACGGGGTCAGGGGTAGATCATTCATACGAATTCATTCGAATTGGGCAACTCGTTAAATATGTACGATTTAGCAAAAATTCGTACGAGTGAGGTCCTATGAATGCGTACGAATTAGCCATCTCACAAAATGCGTACGAATTGCCGTGAGATCGGATTGGTATATCCAAGTGAAACGCCTCCTTGAACAAGAACAAATGTGGGCGGGGCTTGATTTTGTCCGTGGGGAATTGATTGGATGGTTGTGGTTTGCTATTGGTGGATCTCTTGTGAGTGACAGGTTGCCCCGCCCTCCTCATCAGAGAAGAGAAGAGCACATGAATAAATCATTTATAATAAACTGTGCAATGTTCCAAAAAAACTCACAAAAAAAACAAGAATTGTCAGTTATGATTTCATGGACTTTAAGGCTCATAGACAGAATGAAAATGGTCATGGAAATCATGAATCCTCAATATCCAGAGCTAAGTTTCAGTTGCACTCATTACACTGAAACCCTGCTTATCTTTGAACCTTATCAAGGTTGTTAAAGCTTGTTTATGGATTACTGTATACTAACACTGACTAACAAAACAGCCCGTCAGGGGATGCGAGCTGAGCTGGGTTATCTGCGTTAGCTAAACCTTCTTTACCATCTGTTCAAACACAAAGCCCATTAACTAAAGCGAGAGAGAGAGAAAATCAATTATACAAGCCATCATTCTAAACCTGTGTAAAAAACAATCCAATTACAGACAGAATCACTGAAACATGTGCGGTTGATGCTGTCGGCTGGCAGCTTCTCTCTGGATCACCTGCATCACCCATGGCAGAAATAGACTCTATTATTATTCATAATGGCTTAATTTCCTCACCAGTATTCATAAAGTGAATCAGACCAGTAGGACCCTGATGCCCTCATGAACACAGACCGTCAGACTAACATTCATATTCAAGAACACAGAGAGATTTCTGAGGATAGCAGCCTGAGAAGGGGAAAGGAGATATAATGACGTGATAATGAAGGAAGAAAAATGCATGTGCGCTGTAATTTTAACATGAAAATGCTACTTTGTGAGATGACATTTAAAGGCCTTGCATGATTGCGTGTTTCAGAAGACTGTGTGTAGCTCACCTGTCTCTGGTCCAGTCTCTCTATCGTGGCATTGGCCCCGTAAGCGTGGCACGATTCGACGATGTAATCGGTGCTGATGCCCAGCACAGAGCAGGAGTCTCCACACGAGCCGTCAGCAACCACGATCACCCGAGGCCATTCTGCCCTGGACATCTTCCTCAGGTACTCCTCACTAAACTACAGAGCAGAACCACACAAACAGTGTTCTAGTGTAATCAGATCCCAGAACAAGCGTTCTGGACCTATTATGCCCCCTTTCTATGTAATATAAGTCTCAGTTGTCCCCAGAATGTGTCTGTGAAAGTCCATTTTTGAGTGGAAGAAAAACCATGCTGTTTTGTGCATGTACCTTTAAATGCAAATGAACTGCTACTCCCCGCCCCCTTTCCAGAAGAGGGCGGAGCCTTTACAGCTCCTGCCTCGGGTTACTCTGACAAAAACTAAATATCAGTTTGGTTTTGATATATGATTGTCTCTATCGCGGTCACGCTCACGCACCATTGCAGTTCTTCATCATCATGAACGTTTATTATCAGCATGTGTTTTAAAGTCATATCAGTCTAAACTTCTGATATATGGTTTTCTGAGCGCACACACCCGAAGCATTCGCACAGAAAGCCGGATGTCAGACGCAGCGTCTCCGTGAGTATTAAACTAAGTTCTCTTAGTTGTGCTTAAACTGTCAAAAACACAAAGTTCACATAAACAGTCGGTTATGTCTCTGAATGTAAACAGCAGGGGAAAAATCGCATGTGTATATTAGATCTGTGTATTAAAGTGACAGCAGCGTAATATACAGTACTTACTGCTGTATATACTGTAAATATGAATCAAACTACAAAAGAAAAAGTTACTCATGACTGCTGGCGCTGTAAATGCTCTGGCGAGGAGATAAACATGGCAGACTGTGTACAGATCACTGAGGGGAGGAGCTATGCTAATAGGGCGGAGTCTGTCAGCAGTTTGTGGGCAGGGCAAGACTAGACTAAGACTCAGACAGAAAACTGAACAATAAACTAACAGCTAAGACAGGATCAAACTCTTCACAAGACTTTCAACAGGTTACTCGCGGTTGGTTTCACATAATGAATGACAATGAACCGGCACAGGACAGCAAACACAAGGGGATTAAATAGGGAGAAACTAATGAGGGAAACAGGTGACAAGAGTAAAGCAATAATGACAAAACGAGGATAACAAGGGGGCGGGGCAAGAGAATGAGACAACACAAGCACATGGCCCAAACAAAAGGCCATGTGCTTGCACACAAAACACAGGTCTGTCATGATCCTGCCTCAAGACTAAAGAAAATCAAGGACAGGAGGGCAGAATCATGACATCTTGTGTGTCTTTTTAGTGGATTGATTGAAACGACAACACACACAGTGTTCTTCAGCTCTTGAACAAATGAGCCAATTCTTTTTAATCAAACCCATGCAACTGGACCAGTGTTGCCTGAATAGTAAATCTATAAGAAAAGTGTATTTAAAAATACACATTATAAGTTTTGTTGTAGTAAGCTGTATTTTATCAAATGTTATTTTTCGTCGTTGAGCATTTATATTTGAGATATAGTTAAGACAAACTATTGCATTGGATTCATGGCTTTATGCCATAAAGACGAAACATAAGAAGAATGATTGCCATCACTATAACAGCAGACGTCTCCTCAACAGCCCGTGTGTTTAGACTGTGTAAGAGCATTAATGGTTGATCTGCACACACACAGCGACAGCTAAAGACTCGCGTTTCTCATGGCTTGTTCTCCTCGGAGCAGCAGGACGGTTTCCTTCAACCAGACCGACAGCTTGTCACCCAGAATAACTGTAAATGAAATGAGACTCAAGGCTTTGGTTTACTGGATGTGAGCTCATCCAGATACATCAGAGTCGTGGCATAAAGAGTCCAAGGCCAGAGAAATCATTTACTCAAACTGAGCTCGTCCCTCACTGTAAAATCATATTACATGTGGAATACACACAATACGCAACAAGAAACACTTCAAAGCTCGTGTGTTACACGTTCATCAAGACGGATGTTTGATTCACTGGGGGCATCCAGTTATCATTTGGAAATAAAAGTGGTTATTTTGTGCTTTTAATTAATTACAAGTAAAAAAAATTTATAAATTAGTAAATAAAAGAAAAATCCTGAAAAGTTGAGAATTTAAAGAGTTAATTCACTCAAAGAGTCACACATTTTTTCCGGTCATTCCAAACCCATAACTTTGGTTAATCTTCAAAACACAAATTGAGATATTTTGAATGAATATTTTGATTCAAAATATTACTATTAAAAGTCCAGAACTTAGAAGATCCAAATATATATGAATCAGTCCGTCCAAGGCTTCTGAAGAGATACGATTCCTTTACATGATGAACTGATTTAATTCAGGCATTTATTCACATATTAACAATGATAGGCACACACACACACACACACACACAAGCTCATGTGCGCGTCACACACTAGATCAAACCTCGTTGGTTGCCACATCACACACGTTTGAGCTTCCGTGTTCATCATATGATGTGATGTGTGATGTCATATGCGAGTGCATTGCATTGTGGGATACAGTATTCTAGGTAGTGCATTAAAGCGAGCACTTTTGTCAAAAGTTTTGACCACTGCATGCTTCATACTGCAGATGAAATAGTGTCTAGAATAGTGTGCTAGAATGACACTTCAGTATCTCAGGCAGAATAAATACCAATGATATTGATTTTCTCCAGAAGAATCTTTGCTTCAGTGACGAATAGCTTGTCCCTCGGTCAATATAAGAAGCCCAAAGAGTCCCAAACAAACCCCTGTCTCGACTGGAAAAGAATCGCCCTCAGCATGCAGCGACCCAGACAAGAACGAGCACTTTATAGCAGACGATAAAGCTCTGCTGGCCTTGACAAAAGAACCAAAGAGATTCCTCAATGGTTTTTATCTGCCTGTAGCTTCATTAATGCCTGTTAAACATGATCACCTCTTCATTAAATGACACACACACCACAGTTAGTTAGTCGGCACTAAGTGTGTTTAATGAGAAAACTTTCTCATTTCCTAATTTCCGTGCTGATGGAATGCATTGGTTTACTCCCGAGCAGAATCTGCTCTACTCAACCTCTGAGAAAAGCCAGAACCTGACAGCAGAACACAGGTTTGAACAGGTGAAGCTCCTCTTTCTGTGGCTCTGTGGTGGAGGAAACACATCTCTGAGCAGAATGAGGAATCTACTTCAGATATATGACGTGTTAATAAAGACAGTGGCATCATCACCTATTTATTCATGTCAGTTTCAGGTGACAAATAAGACATGGAACCATTTATGTCAAATGTGCATGTCAAAGATAATTGGTCAAACTGTTTAAAAATCATAGAATTTACTGGTTTGTGTAGAGAGAAAGTCAAACTTTTATTTAATAATTCTAAATGTCAATGGAGTAATAAGTAATAATGGTAACACTTTACAGTAAGGTTCATTAGATAACATTAGTATATGAACTAACCATGAGCAATACATTTGTTACAGTATTTATTAATCTTTGATAATGTTAGTTAATAATAATCCAGCTAAGGTAGTTAACTAAGTGTTACCTTATTCTACTTGCACCTTTAAAACGTATTCTTTACGTTTTAAGAAAATAGTGCATACATCATCCTCATCATCAATAACTTTTTCAAATATACTTTTCGAGGTAAAAAAGAAAATATATTTTGACAAATATCAAGCATTTCTGAATCATGCATATCATTATGTTTAACCATTTGATTTGACAGCATGAAATATAAAGCTCTTAGCTATTTTAGCTGCTCATTATGGTTCAGGGCTGATAATCCATTAGATGGAAACCAGCAACCATGTTCAGAAACTGGACCAGTTCCCCTGTGTGATCAGGTACGAGCTGGTCAAAGATTGACTATAGCTAACAACATTATCCCAAATCACAGCTATCAGCTATTAATGCGTCATAGTGTAATTATGAATAGGTGAGGACAAGTGGGTGACTAAAATAATCAGGTGCTAACTTTACCAAGTAGTTCTGAACGCACGAACCTTTGTTCCCAGATGGACTTCGACGTCCCCCTTCTGCTTGTTCTGCTCAGGATGCTGAGCAGATACTCTGAAACACGCCGATCTTGGTGAAGAAGTGCTCGTTGCGCCAGCAGCCCTCCATGTTGTCGAAGTCCACGCCGAGGTCCAGGAGGAAGCGCACGCTGCGCGGGTCCAGCGCGATCTGCTGCGGTCTGCAGAGCAACGCGCTCCGGTAGCGCGCGTCCAGCAGCGTCAGCTTCAGCACCTTCCCGGAGCGGACAGCGACCAGCGCCGCGGTGAGCCCGACCGGACCCGCGCCCACGACCAGCACCGAGACCCGCGCGCGCCACACGCGGAGCCCGGAGAGGCTCAGCTTCAGCAGCGCGTACACGAGCACTGCGAGCCCGGTGCCGAGCGCCGTGTCGAGCGCCAGAGTCCGGTACTGGTGATCCGCGGGGCTCTCCGCGCTCATTCCTCGAGCAGAAGAAGACAAGACAGAGCGCTTCACTGGTGGAGGAGATCTGCCACGGTACATGTGAACACTGAACGCTCTCTCTCTCTCTCTCTCGCTCTCTCTCTCTCTCTCTTTATCTCTCTCGCTCTCTCTCTCCCTCTCTCTCTCTCTCTCTCTCTCTCTCTCTCTCTCTCTCAGCATTTTAAAATAACTTTTGTTAAGGGTATTTTAAACGTCTGCTCAGTGTAAATGCGAATTCGAGTTGCCGTAAGCCGAATTAGTCGTAGGTTCCCTCAATAATTTCTGTTATGAGTAAATTATGGTCTGTGGGAAACATTTGAAAAGAATTAAAAGGGACAGTTCACCTGAAAATGAAAATTAATTGTCATTGTCATTGTCATTGTCATTGTCATTGTTTACTGACCTACCTGTGTCCTTCTAAACCTGTATGACATTTTTGTATGGACCAAAACACTGGGGGTGGACCTTTTTTACTGTCAGTTTTCTCCAAGTATTTATCACTGTTATTTGTCCTCATAACAGAGTTTAACTTTTTGATTAATTGACAATTGATGTGTAACCATTATGTTCTGTTTATTTCATGGACTTTTAGTTTGCATTTCTTCCTGTTTTCCTTGTGTCATCCGTTACTATGTTCACCCTCATTATGAGTTCATCTAGATCAGCTGTGTACCCTTTATTGTCTCGTTTGTGCTTGCCTTATTTGAACCCGTTCCTTCACACCTTGTCCGATCGCCATTATGTTTAGTTGTGTTTGCCATTGCCTGTCTTAGGTATGGAAATTAAACTTTGAGTTTTATGAACTGGATCTGTCTGTCTTCGTCTTCCTGCCTGAAACACAATGTGACATAATGAGGCCAAAATAAGTTAAAAACTGTTAAAGAGTACAAGAGAAACTTACCTCTGTTTACCTCATGTGATCAAAACGTCTCGGTTACTAACCTAACCTCGGTTCCCTGAGAGAAGGGAACGAGTATTGCTTAAGCTTACGCTTATGGGAAAACTCCTTGTCTCGAGAATATTGAAGCCAAAATTTTAACACGCAGTGCAGCTGCACAGCAGACACCTAGCTGAGCGCGAAGAGCGGTCATTGGCTGTGCTGCGGCAACTGCACGAACCTATGGCAAGGCGGCTCAAAAGCGCGAACCAATCAGGCCGCTTCGTGCCCTGGCGCGTCATAGCCCGCCAGAATGGGCGTGGCTTAAATCTATAAAAGAGCCCATTTTCGCCATCAAACCAGGTTAAATCGTCTGAAGCCATCCCCTGATCTAAGCACAGTACGGGTTACGCAATACTCGTTCCCTTTATTGCGGGTTGCGCAATACTCTCAGGGAACCGAGGTTACGTTAGTAAACAGACGTTCCCTTTCAAGAGGTCTCTGTATTGTGTAAGCTTACGCTTATAGGAGCCCCATTTGAAACACTGTGGGTGCTTTAAACTTCGCTCTCCACTATACCCCAGGGCAGAAGTCCCGAGGCCCATACGAGAGTAAAGTTATGAGTCCTATAGGGGCCAAACCCATGTTGGGCTCTCTATGGGAAAAAAAAACAAGGAATGGGTCTCAGAGAGGGCCAATCCTTATTATATGTATGAACTAGGGCCAGAAGCATTGGCCTTATAGTCATGTGCTTACACTTATTATATTGAAAGAACCTTCGCTTGCAAAGCAGGAACTTCCAAGCCGCACAGATATCTTCAATTGGGATTCCACTCGACCATGCCCAGGATGGCCATGCCTCTCGTGGAATGAGCTCTGATGCCTATGGGACACTAGAGGCCCTTAGACTCATAAGCCAGCGAGATAGCGTCCAATATCCAGCGTGATAATCTCTGCTTTGTGACCGCGAGCCCTTTGGAGCAGACGCCAAAACATACAAAGAGCTGTTCTGACTGCCTGAACGGGTCAGAACGCTCCACATAGGCTCTGATGCCCCTTACGGGGCAGAGCAATTTCGCATCTCCTTTATCCTCAGTCGAGGGAAGAGCTGAGAGTGAAATCACCTGTGCTCTAAACAGAGTGGAGAGCACTTTAGGAACATTCCCATGCCTTGGCTTAAGGACGACTCTGGAGCCGTTGGGCCCAAACTCAAGGTAGGAGGCACTTACTGAAAGCGCTTGCAAATCACCTACTTGCTTGACTGACGCAAGCAAGAGAGCAGTTTTGAGTGAAAGAGGCTTCAGGTCAGCGAGCAAGCGGCTCAAACGGGGCTCCTTTCATGGCCTCCAGGACCATGGAGAGGTCCCAGACAGGCACGGAGGGGGGCCGAGGTGGGTTTAACCTTCTGGCCCCTTTGAGGAAGCGTATAACCAGGTTGCTTCTTCCCTAGTGATTGCCAAGCCACATTAACGTGAAATGCTGCTATTGCTGCAACGTACATTTGAGCGTGGACGGGAAGCGCCCGTGTCCAAAAGCTCTTGTAAAAAGGAGAGCACCGTTGGAACTCCGCATGAGTAGGGGTCCAGGTTCCTGGCTGTGCACCAGCTGGAGAACACTGACTATTTTAAAGCGTAAAGCCGCCTGGTCGAGGGCGCTCAAGCTTCAGTAATAGTTTTCAACACCCCTTCTGGGAGGTCCCCGGGTTCCCGTTGAGGGGCCATACATGGAGGGCCCACAAGTCGGGACGGGGATGCCAGATCCTTCCATTCGCCTGTGAGAGGAGGTCTCTCGACAGTGGAACCGGCCATGGGGCTGTTTCTAACAGCTGAGTCAACTCGGAGAACCATAGCTGGTTCTTCAAGCGGAGAAACCCCGGGGAACAACAGGGGGTTTTCCGGGGGGGGGGGGGGGGCTATCAAAAGCACAGTACACTTGCTCTCCCTGATCAGACCTGAGGAAGCAACGAGACCGGGGGAAATGCATACAGCGGGCAGCTCGGCCAATCATGGGCGAGCGCATCCCTGTCCTTGGAGAAAAATGTCCGGCAGTGAGCGTTGTCTTCTGAGGTGAAGAGGTCGACCTCTGCCTTGCTGAAGATGCTCCATGTGAAGCGACCATTCCCCTGGGGGAACTTTGTCTCTGGATAGCATATCTGCGCCCTGGTTCAGGATGCCTGGCACGTGCGCCACTCTCAGCAAGCTCAGGTTGTGCTGAGCCCGTATTAAAAGGCTTTTGGCCATGGTGTACAGGTTCCCGGACCTGAGTCCACTCTGGCGATTTTTGTAGGAGACCACCGACATGTAGGTTGTCCATCCAGACCAAGACGTGGTGTCCCCTCAGATATGGGAGAAAAGCTTGTAGTGACAGAGCCACTGCTCTCAGCTCTAGACAATTTATATGTAGGCTCCTCTCCGGGCTCGACCATAGGCCGGAGATGGGCCTGCCCTCGTAAACCTAGGTTCGAGGCGTCTGTTGAGATAACCTGTCTCACACCGGCTTGGTACTAGCCGGCTGCTTTCCAAGGAGCCAGGGCTCTGACACAGCCGTGGTTCACTTTGAGCTTAAGTGGCCCGATCGCTACGCAGAGCTGGCACACGGGGTTTTAGCCAGTGCTGAAGCGGACGCATGTACAGTAGACCCAGCTGGAGTACTGATGATGCAAAGGCCATGGGGCCTAACATCCTCTGAAATTTCTTCAGAGGCGCGCTCTGTCGAGAGCCGCGCTCTGTCGAGAGCCGCGCTCTCATTTGTATAGAGTCTATGACTGTTCCCAGGAAGGAAATGTTCTGGCTGGGAGACAGTGCGCTTTTGGAAGCATTGATCCTGAGACCTAGGCATTCTAGATGGCTGAGGATCCAGGATCTGTGAGTTATTAACTGTGTTCGCGATTGTGCTATAACCAGCCAATCGTCGAGGTAGTTCAACACTCGCACTCCCCGTTGTCTTAGGGGGGCGAGCGCTGCATCCATTTCCTTTCATAAATGTACGGGGTGCTAAAGATAGACCAAACGGTTGGACCTTGTACTGATAAGTCTGCCACTCGAAAGCGAATCTCAAGAATGGCCTGATGGGGCGTTATTTGGATGTGAAAATAAGCATCTTTCAGATACACTGAGAAAAACCAATCCCCCGGGCGAATCTGCGAATCTTTGTTTGGCCATCAGCATCCTGAACGGGCGCGTCATCAGCGCTTTGTTCAGGTGTCTGAGGTCTAGGATGGGCCTGAGGCCGCCATCCTTTTTTGGAACGAGAAAGTAGCGGCTGTCAAAGCCTGACTCGCTCTACACGTTTTATAAAATATACAAATATTTCATATAAATATTAAAAATAGTATTTTTGTGCATTTTCCTAACAATAAACTTAAACTTTTATAACTTTTTAAGTTCGTTTTTTTTTTTTACTTTACAATAACAATCTGCCAAGTGTCGTCTTTGAATAGAGATCAAACTCAAGTCTGTGCTCCAAAGCATTCAAGATTTATTACAGTTTAAGTGTAAATTTCATTTTCAGGTCTATGCTCAAAAAGTCAATAAATGGATTATAAAACTACTGCATAAATATAATTTAGTACCATAAAATCCCATAAAAATATTAAATAAAAAAACATTATCAAACTAAAATATAGTCAAATATAAAATACACGAACAGCACAAAAGGGTTAAAACGGATAGTTCTGGTCCTTGATTCTGATTGGTTGAGCCGTGTGTCCGCAGCCATTGTAAATTACTCTACAGACATACACCTGTAAAATATTAAAATAAATATTTTTATAACTGTTTTATAAAAGCAATAAGCCTGTGAGCTGTGCTAAATTCACTGTAAACCACGGTTTCACGAACGTATTGCTTTATTATATCACTCCCTAATTACAATCTCATAAACATCAAAGCTGGTGGTAATGGCACAGCATAACAGGGTGGAGCAGAAAATGGGGAACAAACATAAATTCTGCATTTTCTCATAAAATCTATGGGAAACCTACACATGAAAGCATGATATTTAAAATTCAATAAAGCAAATTTTAGAATGAATTTCTTTTTCACGTTTTATATGCAGTAGACACTTAAACTCTAATGGTGGTGAATGAGGACATGGAATTTGGCAAATATTCCATGTAAAAATAGCATTCATGTGTCATTTTAACATTTATTTTAGACACTAAACAGAATTTAATACAGAGTTTAGTACGCCATTAATAACATCCGTCAACATGACTGCATTTCTTGACAATGTCCCAACAGATGAATCTTTCACAAAACAAAAGAAAAAAACATGAGCACACTATGTTATTGAATCAATAACAGGCAAAAAGAATACACACATTATCCAGTACAGCTTTACTTGCAGTCCCAGTATTATCAGCATCTTCCACAGTATTTTCATGGCGAGATGTTGCTGGGTCTCTGGTTTTTGTAACATCGGCCCACTGTAGGTTATTTTTAGAGTTAGTTCGCGTATTCGAGACGTGATGTTATTTCCACTTTTATTGATTCTCGAGAGCTAAAACTGTCAAGCCGATGAAACCCAGTCTCACAGATTAAACTGTAATAAATTACTCCTCTACCTTCCAAGCCTCCATCATAAACTGTGTATTGTGTTCTGCAGTGTTTACAGCAGTGCCGTGTTGTAAATTGCATATTTAACGGTGGAAAAAAATCTGTAATAGTCATAAACGGCAACTGCATCAATGAAAGTCCCTTTAAGGCAGCGGTCCTCAGCCTTTTAGATGCTGAGGCATGTGTGTTACTCTGGCACTTCTGCAGTCAGTGAAAGAGAATGTACCGATCCATTTTATGATTCCAAAACTTTAAAGAACTGTTATTCAGTTGGAACTACAGTTGTTGATGGGGCAAATTAATGAAATAAATGCCAGTTTTTTTCTTTGCAAGAAGATGCAAAAGGGGACTCAATTTGTTACTCGCTGTATGGGGAGTTTTCTGTGCGCAAACATGTGTAACGCTTCAGTACATTAGATCCATGCATTCAGTCTTAAAGTGACAGCAGCTTAAAGGGATACTTCAGGATTTAGCATTAAGCTTTGTATTAGTAGAAAACCTGTAGTATTTTCGAATTACCGTGCTTTCCACCCTCATATCCCCCTGAGACGAGAGATTTATGTATTTTTTGTCTGGAAAAAATCCTCCGATGACGCAAAAATCGTCATTTGCATTGTGTCAATGAATGTCCTCATAAAGATAGATGTACAAGAATGAGTGTGTGTGTGTGTGTTACACTGGAGAAGATCCTCAGTGTTAGGTGTTTCGATGCCCGTGACTGTGTGTGTGTGTGTGTGTGTGTTACGCTGGAGAAGATCCTCAGTGTTAGGTGTTTCGATGCCCGTGACTGTGAGTGTGTGTGTGTGTGTGTGTGTGTATGAGGAGTGCAAGTCTTTTCTGTCATCACAAGTTGGCTGGTTTAAAGCAAAGACTATAGATATACAAAGATGCTACACTCATATATTACTTATGAATGGGTGAAAGTGCAATGAGCAATATGACTGAATAAGTCCCGCCTTCTAAATAAAAGAGCCAATCAGTGATTGGTGAAGTCATTGCATCACTGCAGCTGCTGAAAAATAAGCTTTTTGAATGCTATTTGAGCACAAGAAACAACATTTATGGGACAGTTCATGTCAGATTTTGTTTCTGATTTGAACTCGGCAAGCAGTTTTTGAGTTTTCAGGATTCCCCCATTCAAATAGACAGGACTTGATGGCCTAAACAGAACAGCTGCCCGGAGGCGCTGCAAACATGGCAAACACACTGTTTATAGTCACCAAAATGACACATGATTGGTTGTATTTAATAAACAAAATCAGAAAGGAGAGATTGGTTATTATGGTCTACATGTGACATTTTGCACAAACAAATTTTGAAGGGTGAATCTGGTCCAAAATTACACTCCAAAAGATATTTTAGAACCTCTATTTTTATTTTTTTATTTTTTTATTTTTTTATGCCACTTTTAACATTTCACCTCCAATTCCTACTACCATTAGTCACCAGTGTTTGGCTCTTCTGAGATGATCAAAGTTTGCTTTCATCAGGGAATTCATTTCCCAGATTGTTCAGCCGATACTGTAAATGTCCTCCAGGCTCATGTTAAATAAAGCTCCAGATGTGTGTGTGTGTTTCTTGTGGTGGGTTTGTAAGGTGCTCTGGCAGGAGAATTCAGCACTTTGGACAGCACCTTGGCTTTGCTTCCTCACACTCTGAGAATCCTCCAGCTCAACAGCTGCAGTCGCTTCGCCATAGGTGTACAGAAACACTCTTATCTTTCATCTGCGTAAGCATGACTCAGTTCTCTTTTGAAATTACTTAAAAAATTCCAAAAAAATAATTATATTTTAAAGAACACGAGTGGTGTTTACACATGCAAAGGTTGCTGCCATTATATTAGATGTTCTGGCTGGTTGCTCGGGTGTTGCCATGCAGTTGCTAAGGTATTATAATTGTTTTTTAGCACAATATTATATTTTGTTAGGTTGTTGCTCTGCCGTTTTAGAGGTGGTCTAATTGTTTTTTAGCACAATGTTGCTATGCTGTTTCTTCTGCATTTTAAATTATTTATTTGTTTTAGAACATTGATAGGTGGTTGCTATGCTGTTGTTAAGGTGTTCTAATTTGTTTTTAGTTCAATGTTATGTGATTGCCAGTGTGTTCTGGCGGGTTGCTACAGAAGGATGTTGCTATGCAGTTGCTTAGGTGTTCTCATTTGTTTTTAGTACAATGTTTGCCAGGATGTTTTAGCTGGTTGCTAGGATGTTGCTATGCAGTTGCTAAGGTGTTCTTTTATTGGTTTTTAGCACAGTTAAGTGATTGTCTGGGGTTTCTGTTCTGGCTAGTTGCTAGGGTATTGCTATGCAGTTGCTAAAGTATTTTTAGGTCAATGTTATGTGATTGCCAGGGTGTTCTGGCTGGTTGCTTGGGTGTTGCTATGCAGTAGCTTAGGTTTTTTTTTTTTTTTCACAAATATTTGATTGCCTGGATGTTCTGGCTGGTTGCTTGGGTGTTGCTATGCCATTACTTAGGTGTTCTTTTATTGGTTTTTAGCAGTTATGTGATTGCTTGGACGTTCTTTCTGGCTGGTTGCTATGGTGTTGCTATGCAGTTGCTAGGTGTTCTTTTATTGGTTTTTAGTACAATTCTATTTGATTGGCAGGGTGTTCTGGCTGGTGCTAGGATGTTGCTAAAGTGTTCTTTTATTGGTTTTTAGTACAATTATATTTGATTGCCTGGGTGTTCTGGCTGGTTGCTTGGGTGTTGCTATGCCATTACTTAGGTGTTCTTTTATTGGTTTTTAGCAGTTATGTGATCGCTTGGGCGTTCTGTTCTGGCTGGTTGCTATGGTGTTGCTATGCAGTTGCTAAGGTGTTCTTTTATTGGTTTTTAGTACAATTCTATTTGATTGGCTGGATGTTCTGTTCTAGCTGGTTGCTAGGGTATTGCTATGCAGTTGCTAAGGTGTTCTAATCAGTGCTTAGGACAATGTTATGTAATTGCCAGGGTGTTCTATCTGGTGGCTAGGATGTTGCTATGCAGTTGCAGGTGCTCTTATATTGGTTTTTAGCACAGATATGTGATTGCCTGGGAGTTCTGTTCTGGCTGGTTGCTAGGGTGTTGCTATGCAGTTGTTAAAGTCTAATAGTTTTTTTCTAATCATTTTTAGCACATTATGTGGTTGCCCAGTGTATTTTCGCTGGTTGCTAGGGTGCTGCTATGCTGGGGGGTTTTTTTTCATCACAACTTACTTAGTAAAGTAACTGCACACCTCTGGTATTATGGTATTACCACCATGGTATTATGGTTTAATAGACAGATACTTGTGTTTTCTTAAATCTCGTCATATGAGCAACAGTAAGTGATGCTAGCTTTTCTACTACCCCTATTTACCACAATATACTAATTTAGCTAGTTTTAGCATGCACGCTCGTTGGCGTTTGAGTCGTGTTGAGCAGATATCACAGTGTGTTCCCTCTTCCCCCCAGGCAGCAGGGAGGCAGCATTCACCTACGCCATCACCGCCGCTGGGGTCGCCCACGCCGTCACGGCCGCGTGCAGTCAGGGCAACATGAGCCACTGCGGCTGTGACAGGGACAAAAGGGATACTACAACCAGGAGGAGGGCTGGAAATGGGGGGATGCTCCGCGGACATCAAATACGGCATCGAGTTTTCCCGGAAGTTTGTGGACGCCCGGGAGATTAAAAAAAATGCCAGACGGCTGATGAACCTTCATAACAACGAAGCTGGGCGAAAGGTGAGGCTTATATTGATTTGACATTTAGGGACTTTGTTTCTTTTTTTTTTATTGCAGGAATACATAAAGAAATTTTACAAAATACACATAATTATCGACAAAAACAAAACACAGACAAACAATATAAGATTAGACGTAGAAAAACGAGAAGAAAAAACAAAAAACAAAAAACAACAAAAAGTAAAAAAAAAAATATATATATATATTCAAATACTTTGTTTCTGCAACACCATTCATCCAATGTTTGGTTTGACTGCATGCTTGGGAAAATCCGTCCAGACAAAGCTTCGTAATCCGTCCTTAATAAACAAACTCCAAAGGTTAATAAAAGCAGTCTTCTTGCATGTAAAGCACAACTTATGCAACTTATGACATCAGAAGTAGCGTATTGCGTCATGGCGTAAGTTGCGCTTTAGACTTGAGTGGAATCCGTATGTTCAAGCTAGTTATTTTACTTTATAAAGTTTTAAATATGAATATTTTTCTTACACAAACTCATGCCGTTGCTTCAGAAGGCCTTTATTAACCCCCCGGAGCCGTTCTTACATAATGGATGGATGCACTTTTTTGAGCTTTAAACTGATGGTTGCAATTCACTGCCATTATAAAGCTCAGAAGCGTCAGGGTGTTTATTAATATAAATCTGATTGTATTCGTCTGAAAGAAGAATGTCATATACACCTAGGATGACTTGAGGGTGAGTAAATCATGGGGTAAAATTCATTTTAAAGTGAACTACTCCTTTAATCCGTTAAGCTTTTCTAAAACCTTTAAAGGCTCGAAAGAGGCCAACGTTGACTTGAGGAAACAAATAAAATCTTCGGGGAAAAGTTCTAATGCGTTCATTCGTTATTTCTCAAGGGCGTTTAATTTGACAGTTTACCAACATTGGTCATGGTCACATGCAGAAACATTTATCTATTTTGTTTGACTGTTGGGAAAATCCACAGTTGGGAAAATCTTCCAGACAAAGCGGCTTAATCTGTTTTAGATGTCAGAGGCTTTAAAACACTGAAGCTTGGAAGCACGTTCTGGCCGACGTTTAGTTAAAAAGAAACAAATAACGAATTCTTTCGGAAAACCTCTTATCCATTAATTCTTGTTTGAAAGACAAATGCATTTAGAGCGTTTTAGCAATTGGCGTGATTCATCTTCACAGTCCTCCAATACAGTTTAGATGGTGTAGTTGGTCCTTCGCAGGTGGCAAACCGAGGATTCGTTCGCCAGACGAATGCTTGAACAGTTTCAGCAACTCGTTTCGCTTCAGCCAATTACTGAGTGCTTTCTCGGTTCGCTCCTTGATGCTGGTTCAAGCTCGGTTTGGCTGCTCGCCGCTTTGGCCATGTTTGTTTGTTTGATAGCTGTTAGTCATCCAAGAACACAAAACAACATGCACTGAAACAGCATGCTTTATGGTGTGAGCGAGCCGGGATTGGGCCCGGTTGCCAGTTGGAGCCGGTCCAATCCCATCGCGGGCCGCTGTATGGAATCATCAAGTCTAAAGCCTGTAACAGGATATTATTGCGAGTCTTTCTGCTGCACTGAAAACACAACCCTCGCTCCATTGAGTCAGGCTTTTATAGAGGACCCACAATGGCATTCATGGAGCCATAGCATCATATGTTAAGGGGGGGGGGGGGGGGGGGGGGGGACACTTTTTACCTTATATGGGGGGGGGGGGAATTTCCCCTTTGGAATTTATATATGTCT
>FLSR01004875.1:14822504-14850552 GCA_900092035.1 Leuciscus waleckii
AGTTTTAACGAATTCAAACAACGTGATTATTGTGATCCAACATACATCCAGCCACGCAAGAAAGCATAAATCGTCCTGAGTCGAATAATATACTGATTTGATTTGCTGACCAAGAAACATTTCTGATTATTATTAATGTAAAAACAAAAGAAAGAAAAAAAAATCAGGATTCTTTGATGAATAAAAGGTTCAAAGTAAATGTATCCGAAATAAAAAAAACTTAACATTATAAATGTACTTGCTGAATAAAAGTAGGCTATTAATTTCTTTAAAAGTAGTGTATAATTACAAAAGCTTTCTATTTCAGATAAATGCTATTATTTTGAACTATGGTTTGTGTGTAATATGACTTTAATCAAAACAACCTTTTAAACGCATACGAACCTGAAATGACATATAGGCCTACTGTGTTATGTTGGCCTAGCCTATAGCCTACAAATATTTTGAGTGTCCCTCATTTTCCTGTAAAGAACCATGCACGATTGTCCCGCATTTGTTTAGTTGGCAACCCTACCCTCAATGCTATGTAAACCCTGGTTGGTTAAGAATTTTAAAATTGGATATGAAGATGAAATCTGACGCATAGTTTCAGTGTTAAAACTGATAACATAATTGCTGTCTGTGGTTTTATATGGGCTGTGGCAATAATTTTGAAAAAGAATAGCTCGCAGCAACATATGGAAATAAAGAACTGAACTAGTTCATTTTCTGGAACTGTGAACTTTAGTTCAAAATTTGAAGTTTGAACTATAAACTGAACTAGTTCATTTAAAAATGTGTTAACTGAACTTTGAACTAGTTCATGTAGAAAGTGAACTTTCCCAACACTGCCTATAGGCGCACATTACTATAACAAAAAATATATATTGCCATTGACTTTAGACCAGGTTTCAGTTGGTCAATGGCACAGTGTATTTCAGTTCCTCAAAGTGCCAACAATGCGCCAGAACACACACCTCCTTTTCAGACCAATACGCCCATAGTCGCACAAATGTATTTGCTATTTAAACAACGTGGCGCAGGACGTGAAAATGAAAACTGCGTCGGGCTGAAACTACAAAAAACACTTGCGTCGCGCTTGCCGCTGCTAACGCTGAGTGTATGATAGGGCCCATTGTTTTCTTGCATCATGTGACTCCAGAATGCTGTTGTTTGTCCTTTTATGTTAGCATTTTACCAGTTTGTAAATGCTAATCTCACGAGACTCGTGTTGTTGTGATTTTCTGCAGGTTCTGGAAGAGCGAATGAAGCAGGAGTGTAAATGTCACGGCGTTTCGGGCTCCTGCACCACCAAAACCTGTTGGACCACGTTACCGAAGTTTCGCGAGATCGGATACGTCCTGAAGGACAAGTACAACAAGGCGGTGCACGTGGAGGCGGTCCGCGCATCACGTCTACGACAGCCCACGTTCCTCAAGGTGAAGAAGACTCACGGTTACCAGAAGCCCTTGGAAACAGACTTGGTGTACATCGAGCGCTCGCCGAACTATTGCGAAGAGGACGCCAAAACGGGCAGCGTCGGGACGCAGGGGCGAATGTGCAACCGGACGTCTCCGCACACGGATGGTTGTGACCTCATGTGTTGTGGGCGGGGCTACAACACGCATCAGTACACCAAGGTGTGGCAATGCAACTGTAAATTCCAGTGGTGTTGTTTTGTGAAATGCAACACGTGTAGCGAGAGGACGGAGGTTTTTACCTGCAAATGAACGGGAACGGGAACGGGAGGAAGCCAGTTTTAATCGGCCGGTTTTTTGCACAGCAGAATGTATATTTGCTTTAACATGAGAGTTAAAATACTAAACTCTATCAGTAGGTACGAGCCCAGAAGTACATGCACTGACTCGCGCTCAAGGACTGCAGGATACCAGTGCATTCTGGGATTTGTAGCGTTTCTAGGGATTCGGCACGAGACGTCGCCGCGTCCGGCGGCACAAAAGGAACTCGTTTGAGTTGTGTTTAAGGAGCTCAGTGCAAATCGAGGGATGTATAAAAAGCCTCCTAAAATGCCAACTGGAACCTGGTAGAGTATGTTAGTTATCCAGTCACACTGGATCTGTCTGTTTGAACACTGAAAATAATTATTATATATTATATGTTATAGTCTCCAAGGAACCGAAGTGCTAACGGGTAGAAATGTGTTATTTTGTACTAAGTGTAAGAGTAATGGAAACAAAGACTTTGTAGAAACTCGTGACTTAAGATGAAACGTAAAGGCCCCGTATTTTCCGACAGAAACGTTTAATGGCTAATGATGTGTTGACTTCCGAAACCACTGTCATAATGTTGTGTTGACTTCCGAAACCCTTGTTATTTTTTTTTTTTTTTTTTGCTCGGCTGATGCATGTTAACATCGGTTCATCTTTGCTGAAACCTAGCCGTAGGTATGCCATAGACATTTGGGCCACTTTTTCTTTTTCCAACTTGGCTAAAGCAGTGTCTACGATTCAAAGATCCTTCCTCAGTTCATGAAATGTGGAACGAGTATATTTCTGGATATGTTACAGAGTGCTGCACTGATATTTTTTCTATTCAGATACGATGCAATTAAAAGTAAAATAAATATCAAGTTGAACTGACATTTGGGATTTTATTGACGGGAAAAAATAACACTTTAATTTTTGAACCCTAACTATGCACGATTATATGATTAATTGCATTGTTTTCCCCCTTGTGGTTGATTGCTTCTAAATTAATTGTTTTTTTAAAAATGCAAAAGTCCAAAGAAATGACGTCGACTGAGTTTGGACCCAAACATTGGGTGTTTTTAAGTGCACATGACATCAGTATGAATCCCAACCCCAGTTTCCTGTATTTCAGAAGCCTGAAAACCATTAAACACACATCACCTCTCAACATAACGAACATTAAGCCGGAAAAGAATAGGCTCGTCGCCATTTCCCCATTATAAATGACAAGATGAATTGCATTGGTGGCTTTTTATGCTTGTTTCCTGGCCATGTCAGCTACAGCTTTCCACTTCCATGTCTTCGAACCCCATTTGGGAATGTTGCCTAAAACGAGGCAGGGATATTCACTGTGACTCATATTTGAGGCCGCGCTCCCAAAGGCTGAAAATTGTGCCCGTATTGCGCACTTCCAGTCGCTCTTAATCTTAATAGGGCATGAGGAGAAACATACATCATTAGATATCATAGTTAATCAAGCGAGCAGCTCGCTGATCCAGCCTTTCTTTACGTTTCTGAGGAAAACACATGTTTATAATATCTTGTGGTCCGTTCGCTTGATTGTGGCATGTGCGGAGTTATCTTAGGAATTAAAGGGGGAAAAAACAAGAGAGTTTAGGTTGATTCGGTCTCGAACTGCGGTAGATATTTTGCTCTTTCATAGCGTTTCAAGTCATGTTTCTCCTAAAATTCCTTAGGGAAAATGAAAATGTATAGACTTAAAAGTTATAAAATGAATTTGGGATTTAAGTTGACTGACGTTTATGATGTTATTGCCAGGAAAAAGAGCTTCTGAAAGCCTGGTTCTCAGAATTGTGTAATCGTATATAAAAATTAAACAAAAATTATATATATATATATATATATATATATATATATAAATTGTCATTTAAGTGAAATTACTTAACTTAAATATACAAGCATTATAAAAATGATCATTTTATAAGAAAATTTCAGATGGCACTTAGAGGCTTTTGCATCTGAACTCTTCATATACATATGCTATATAATATAATATAATAAAATATTTAAAAAAAACTATTTTTATAATTGGGCTGGGTTGAAAATATCGATTTCTCAATTTTAATTGATTTTGAAGAACCATTATCGATCCTTAAATTCCATCTTTTAGTCTAAGCTGTTTTCTGCTGATGAACGAACAAAGCTTTTTAGCGCCTCGGATCCAATTAATCGCTATAAGCTTTATGCTTTGTTAATTCTGACATGAAACAAAGTCTCAGCTTTTAAATTCTGTCCATTTTTATCATGAAATTCAAACAATAAATACAGTTTTGGTGCTCTTTAATGAGGTGTGACAGAGTTCAAGTGATCAAGTGACCGATCATCTCTTCCGCTTTACTACTAGTACAGCGTGAAATAAACATGAATGAACATAGAAGGTATGTTGAAAGATACAGTGCAACCTACAGAAATCAGTATCAGTTTCAACCGTGGAAAAACGCTAATAAAACAGCTTGTAAACAATGTCACGTCCAAAAACTTGCAAGGCAGCTAGAAAAAAAATTAACTCTAGAGAGGAACATTTTGCTAAATATATGCACTATATTGCATATTCGTTGTATTTTTCCTTAACCTGTTTTTCCATATTTGATGTATGTTTAAATAAATACGTTATGACAGCCACCATATAATATTAGTATTTGCCATATTGCCAAGTTACAAATAGATTTGCATTAAAATAACAGTTTGATTGGATTTTAAATACAATAGATATGGGAATCTCCACCTATTTCAAATAAAAAACATAAGTTCAATTTTTGGCTTAAATTTAAAAGTATAATGAAGTGATTTCAACTTAAATTTATTAAAACTAACTAAAAATTTCGTTGAATCTCATAAGTTATAACTTGTATAACTATAAAAAAGTAGCTTGTTGTACATGTATTTTAAACAGTAAAGTGGTTTCTCCTCCATTTTAAAATATGACAAACCTATTTATTTTTGATTGACTTTGGCATCTAAGCGATGTAAAGTACAGGCCTACAAGGTCTTTTTCTCTAGAGAAAGATCTGAGAAGCAAGACACTGGGGGTAAACTTGGAAAATCTGAACACAATTCACATTTGTGACCCTGGACCAGAAAACCAGTCACATGGGTCAATTTTACGAAATTGAGATTCATACATCACCCGAAAGCTGAATAAATAAGCTTTCCATTGATGTATGGTTTGTTAGGATAGGACAATATGTGGCCGAGAAACAACTATTGAAAATGTGGAATCTGAGGGTGCAAAAAAATCGAAACATTGAGAAAACGCCTTTAAAGTTGTGCATTTATGTTGGCGATTGTGCAGCATTCACTCACAAAAATAAACGTTTTATATATTTACGGTAGGAAACTTACTAAATATCTTCATGGAACATGATCTTACTTAATATCCTAATGATTTTTGACAAAAAGAAAAATCGATAATTTTGACCCATACAATGTATTGTTGGCTATTGCCACAAATATCCCCGTGCGACTCGTGACTGGTTTTGTGATCCAGGGTCACATTTTAGTTAAATCTACACTATCCAGTTTTCAATTAATATTGTCTTGTCTGTGTCAAGATATTTCTTGATCTTAATGTATATTTCATTGAAATATGCTTGATAGAATACATACCCAAGCTGAAACGTGATTTTTTTCGGTCTCTCTCGGGAAGCTCTCGGGACCGTCATGCCCTCGGCTGAAAGGCATTACAGACAGGCAGCAAAGCAGAAGTAAGATGTGGGGGACTATAAAAATAATGTTAACTTGCATAACCCATGCAATTCCGTTGCGCTTGTACTGCCAAAAAAAAATTTGTTTTGCATATCAGCAATGTTATAAAAACATCCATTAAACATTAATTTACTTGGAAAAACAAGGCTCATAAAATTTTATTTTATGTGAGATTTATGTTAACAGCCAAGAGGTCATAAAAATAAGCATGAAAACAATTAATATCTCATGCAATTCTAAGTCCAAAGTAAATGTAAATCTCATTTTAAGGATGTTTAGACATTTGTACTGAATAACAAGACAAAAATGCTGACTAAGAACATATTTTTTGCATTGCATCCAGCTTTTATGAATGCAAGAACGCCCCAACTCTTCTTCTCAGCGGTTCACATTCATCATTCTACTGGGTTTTATTTATTTATTATTAATTTTTTATCATAGCTGTTGCGTGGTGAAGATCGTAGCAGGACACGTCGCGGGTTCCTCCTCCTCGGGCCGTCCAGTACCCCAGCAATAGATGAGCTCAGTCTGTTCCTTTGAATCCACCATGTGTTCCTCACCACTAATATCAACCAGATGACAGAGAACCTCACAGTGATTGTCTCTCAATGAGACAAGTAGTCAAAATAACATGAAGGAGATTATGAGCTGCGTTACTCAACAGACAAAGCGGCACATTTGTCTCCGGAGTGAAAACCCGAACGGTTATATCACGAACTTCACATGAGAGTCTTTTCGTCATTCAGATGGACAGATATTTTGTTCATAAAGAGAGAAAGGAAAGATTATTTATTCAAATAGAGCGACTCTCTTCATCAATACTTTTAAAACACAGAAACTCTCTTCAAATTCACTAAATACTTGTTTCGCAACTCAATTATTTGACGTACAGGTCAAAGGTCAATGCCGACATGGTCTGTAGTCCGAGCGTCTCCATGACTTTGGGATTGTGTTCACGAAACATGAACAGAAAGTCACTCACGACTTTGACTTGCATCCAGAAGCAGGAATATTGAATATCCATTAGTATGCGCTGAAAAGTTTTAAACGGCTTAAATTCTCATTGTTTCGTAACAACTTCGACATCATATTTCCAATCCAGTGAGACAAATGTGAACCGTGCTTTTCACGACGTCTCATGCTAATATCTCACTGAGTAATAACTGCCACCACCATTAATCTTCATGACGCAAACGCCACTGGTGAAAAATCACTGTGCTCTTTAGAAATGTGTGTGTGTGTGAGTGTGTGTTCAGTCTGAAGAGCCCTATAAACAGCACTGAGAATAGGAATATTGAAAGAATAGGCTCATTTACCCATCAGCCATTGCGCTCCACACGAGTGCTACTCAAATCTGGGCTAAAATCAGCAGCACAAACTAGTTAATCGAGAGTCTGAATTTTTTATTCGCCACAATTCACGAGATAAAACACCATTAACAACAATTTATCACACGTATAGGTGTTGAGTATTTATTTATCTAAATATATATGTATATATCTTTTATGAAAATGTACATACACACACACACATATATCTATAAAAAGTTTTTATAAAATGTAAATGCTTAAATTTTATATATATATATATGTGTGTGTGTGTGTATGTACATTTTCATAAAAGATATATACATATATATTTAGATAAATCATTACTCAACCCCTATACGTGTGATAAATTGTTGTTAATGGTGTTTTATCTCGTGAATTGTGGCGAATAAAAAATTCAGACTCTCGATTAACTAGTTTGTGCTGCTGATTTTAGCCCAGATTTGAGTAGCACTCGTGTGGAGCGCAATGGCTGATGGGTAAATGAGCCTATTCTTTCAATATTCCTATTCTCAGTGCTGTTTATAGGGCTCTTCAGACTGAACACACACTCACACACACACACATTTCTAAAGAGCACAGTGATTTTTCACCAGTGGCGTTTGCGTCATGAAGATTAATGGTGGTGGCAGTTATTACTCAGTGAGATATTAGCATGAGACGTCGTGAAAAGCACGGTTCACATTTGTCTCACTGGATTGGAAATATGATGTCGAAGTTGTTACGAAACAATGAGAATTTAAGCCGTTTAAAACTTTTCAGCGCATACTAATGGATATTCAATATTCCTGCTTCTGGATGCAAGTCAAAGTCGTGAGTGACTTTCTGTTCATGTTTCGTGAACACAATCCCAAAGTCATGGAGACGCTCGGACTACAGACCATGTCGGCATTGACCTTTGACCTGTACGTCAAATAATTGAGTTGCGAAACAAGTATTTAGTGAATTTGAAGAGAGTTTCTGTGTTTTAAAAGTATTGATGAAGAGAGTCGCTCTATTTGAATAAATAATCTTTCCTTTCTCTCTTTATAACAAAATATCTGTCCATCTGAAGACGAAAAGACTCTCATGTGAAGTTCGTGATATAACCGTTCGGGTTTTCACTCCGGAGACAAATGTGCCGCTTTGTCTGTTGAGTAACGCAGCTCATAATCTCCTTCATGTTATTTTGACTACTTGTCTCATTGAGAGACAATCACTGTGAGGTTCTCTGTCATCTGGTTGATATTAGTGGTGAGGAACACATGGTGGATTCAAAGGAACAGACTGAGCTCATCTATTGCTGGGGTACTGGACGGCCCGAGGAGGAGGAACCCGCGACGTGTCCTGCTACGATCTTCACCACGCAACAGCTATGATAAAAAATTAATAATAAATAAATAAAACCCAGTAGAATGATGAATGTGAACCGCTGAGAAGAAGAGTTGGGGCGTTCTTGCATTCATAAAAGCTGGATGCAATGCAAAAAATATGTTCTTAGTCAGCATTTTTGTCTTGTTATTCAGTACAAATGTCTAAACATCCTTAAAATGAGATTTACATTTACTTTGGACTTAGAATTGCATGAGATATTAATTGTTTTCATGCTTATTTTTATGACCTCTTGGCTGTTAACATAAATCTCACATAAAATAAAATTTTATGAGCCTTGTTTTTCCAAGTAAATTAATGTTTAATGGATGTTTTTATAACATTGCTGATATGCAAAACAAATTTTTTTTTGGCAGTACAAGCGCAACGGAATTGCATGGGTTATGCAAGTTAACATTATTTTTATAGTCCCCGTGTAGTCAGTCATTTTATCCTTTAAAACTCATCTTTGATCACCAAAATGACATATTTAAACGTTTCTTCTTTGAAAAATAAATAAATAAAATTCTTCACGCCTTAAAATATCTTGAATGTAACTCGACACCCTTGCCTCATTTAGTATGCGTGGGTCTATGAATATGCAAATGAGCCCCGCCTCCACTCACTCACTCAGCTCAGAGATCCACTGGTTGACGATCACACGTTGATCTGATTGGTTACAAGGTAGTTTGTGACGTCAGAACACCAGCGATTTCAAAGCGTGTTTTTAGACTGTCTTTTAAGGAGAAAATACTCAGCAATGCTGTCGACTTATGAATTTACACACGCTTTGTCTTAAAGCATATTAAAAACACCACATAGACACATAAACAACATTAAAAACTGCGTCATGCAATTTGTCTGTCCACATCAGATGCGACACGACTATGAGACGTGAAAAAAATCAGCCAATCAGAGGAGTGTGTGGGCGGAGTCTCTGCAAGCACACTGCACCCACAACCAAGAACATAATCAAATAATTAAATATTACACAATTTTAACATCTATTTTACCTGAAGAGAAAACACATACAATATTTTTTCTAAATATTGTTTATAATTTAAGTAAATGTTTTAAATTTATGTGAATTAACAGGAAAAAATATAACAGATTTTTTTGAACTTTTTTTTTTATAGATATAGTTAAATATAATAAACCTGCATAATAATGAGAAGTGCTTAAATAGTATATTGAGCATTATGAAAGTATGCTGTTCCCTTATGTTGCCGTACTTTTAAACTTGAGAAGACACACAAGATGACTAGGTGGTTGAAAGGGAGGCCGCAAAAACACAGTTCATCACATAAAAACCTCTTAATCCAAATCATCTTTACTGCAGCGCATGTCGAAGACGCTTAATAATTCTTATAAAACCCGATTACATCGTCTCTTTCTGGTGGGGAACGGCATTTTTGCGCAAACAACTCAACTAGATAACCATAACCATCCATTAGGGTCCGACGGACTCTGGGAAACGTTAGATTTACGGCGGATCTTGCCCCTGCGAGAACGTTTAATAACTGCACTTTAATAAGTTTCTGTTCTGGACAATAACAGTAAACCGTAAATAACGTCAGATCAACAGATAGGGCCGTGGATGTGCGCGCTGGGAGGGGGAGAGATGAGGCCGGCGAGCACTAAATAATTATCCTGCGCTTGGCCGGCGCGTGTATTTATGTTGGCGTGGACGTAAAACTAGAGTAGGGTTAATGGGTGAACAGAACGCCCTCCAACCTCACACCGCGGCGGCAGCATCAGCAGTCCGTGTGTGTGTGTGTGTGTGTGTGTGTGTCTGATGAACGTGATGCTCTGTGAGGTTCTTCCATCAGAACCATCTGAAAATGTCAGATTTCACTTTAATATTTTACTTTTATATATTAACTGATTATTTATGTTTTTATTTTCATTATCTCAATTTTTCTGAAGTAATTTAAATATTTTTATATACGTTATTATATATATTAAACTTATAAATACATTTTTATTTTTGTTTGAATCTCAATTGTTTGAATGTATTTGTTTCTTTAAATACATTTTTTTTTATTTAATTTTTTTTATGTATACATTTTTATTTTTGCTTGTTGTTATTGTTTTTTCCACCCTGTATGCATCATAAAAAAATCTAAATATATTTTCTATTTATATTTATATCATCTCCATTCTGTCTGAAGTTATTTATTTATTTAAATACATTTGGTTTAATTTATTATTTATATATATATATATTTTTTTTTTCATTGTTTTTCCACCCTGTATCTAGCATATCATTTTTTCCCCATATTATTTTTTATCATAAATATATTTATTTTATTTGTAAAAAATAATTAATAATAAACATTTCTAAGACATTGTAGGCTTTTACCAAATATTTGTTGTGCATTTTTATGAGTATATGAGTGTCTGCATTGCAGCACGTTAACACTGTATTGAATCAAGTATTCACTATTTTTGAAATGCACATATATAAAACGTCCATTTGTGAGTGCTCAAGGCACTGCCCTAGAAATATGAGAAAATAAATGTTTAAGTTGTGTTGCTTTACGATTTAATTGTGAAAGAAAAGGGAAAAAAAACAAGCAAAGTAAATGAATGAATCTTAACTGATTCTTTTTACTGAAGCGGTCAAAAAGACTCACGAATCATTATAACGACTCACTCTGCGTTCGAATCAGTCGAAGCGGCTCTCATTTGTGTTCAAGTACTTATTCTAATAATTCTTATTAGAATTCCTTACCTAGAAGTTAGCGTATAATGTGCTATTGAGACCGTATGCTGCGTCTGACATCGCATACTGTATAGTAGGTAGGTACAACATTTGGTTTCTGTGTGAAATTTGAATGAAATTCAAACTATATCTGCCATGTTGTCATTGTCATGTGACCTACCAGTGTCGGTTGCGTCGCTTCACTGCCATTCATAAATCCTGTGGCCTCATGGGATAGTAAAGTGTCCATCATATGCACACTTCAGAAGTAGTAGGTCATACGGGTACTTTTGCCTGCTCTTTTATGAGTACTACGCATTCGGACATATACTACTCGACTGTTATTCATACTGTTTTTAGTCTTCAATATAGTATGGAATAAAGATTGACCGATATTTTATATATAAAACCGATTTTTTATAACCGATACCAATTATTTGCATGTTTATGTGCCCGATAACTGATATTTATTTATCAGAGATACAGAACCGATATTTCTTTATTGTTTTATTTCTGTTTTTGACCATTAGAACCACAGCACTGAACTGAACAAACTTTTTAAGCTTTTTACACTTTTTAAATACTGTAATTTTTTTATTTCACTCCCTCCTCGCATACAAAACAAAACACACTTCTGCATCAATAACCAGAGTCTGAAAGAGTAAAAAAAAAAGAAAAAAAAATAGTGCATTGTCACTAAAGTGTTGGTAAATCCTATATTACAAAACCCGATACCCATTTATGGGAAAATGCTATATCGGGAACAATATCGGTAAAACCGATTATCGGTCGATCTCTAGTATGGAATATGCATATACGGACGCAGTGATACATAAACCTCAGACATACAAGTACTTTGCCAACTAACAAAATATGTTCTAAGAACCTTTTGCTGACGTTCCCATTAAGCTATAAAACATTAACTTTGAATGTTCTCTGAATGTTCAAAATGACCATTCTTTAAAATGTTTTCAAAACGTTTTTTCTTGGTTATGAGAAGGTTATGAGAACATCCCATTCCATTCCAGAACATTCCATTTTGCAAACATTTCTGGAATGTTACTTTGAATGTTCTCTGAACATCCGAAACAAGTAGTAACATTTAAAAAATGTTAGGGGAACGTTTCGTCCAAACGTTTCAGAATAAAAACGTATAGATAATGTTTTTGTTCTAATGGTTTGAGAACATTCTTAAAGACCAGAAAACTTTGAACAAACGCTCTATTAATGCAACTGGAAGAATGTTTGCTCGTAATAACTTTGCCAGAACGTTCCCTGTAAACTGGGTTGCTGCAAGAGTCCAGCATCTGCTCATATAACTCATAATCATGTTTCTCAGTATAAAGAATGACATTTTCTCAGCTTTAAATGCACACGCAAACACGTCTTTGAAGAGAAATCTGTTTTAAGTCTGACCACCGGCTTCTGATTTGTAATGTTTGTAAAGCTGTTTGCACACAAATAGTTACCATGGGTTTACAAAGCAATAATTTACAGCGCAATACTCGACTGTTGTTTGACTTACAGGCGCTTTGTTTTCAAACAACAGGGCGCCATTATAAGCCGACTTCAAACACGGATAGTCGTGTCCAAACATCTCCTCATTAAAGCTGGAAACACACGAGGCCGTGCGTCTCGACTCATTCAGGCCCACGAATGCCACGATCCCAATGTCATTGATAAAACATCAATGTGTGGCGCAGCTGAGACCACAAAACTCGATACTTCATAGACAAAATCCCCAGACATTTGGAACATATTTGCATTTTCAACATCTTGGTTAGCTCACACAGCACGCAAGCTGTTGTCGAGACGAAAAATAGAAGAAAAAAAAAAAACGGAGAAAATATTTTGGCAAATGGGAAGGAACATAATTTTGTGAAGATTTTAAAGATGCGGATTTGTTACAGATGGAGACACGCGCGGGTTGGTTCTCCTTCATTGTGCATCTGTGGGATGTTTTCACCTGTTTCAGCATCTTGCAGATTAAACTTCCAAGACTTAATGTTTGGAGTTTGATCAAAGAAGAACAAAGAAACCCAAACTACCCTGAAGATGTAAGGTAAAGTACCGACATAAAACTAAATAATCTCCCACAATTGCCTTGATAGATCATGACCTTTCCCCATGAATCGGACATGTCCTGTCATTTGCCCTGTGAGCTGATAAAAAGCAGAGTAAATGTCTAATTATAATTTCTTATAATTATCTTTTCTGTTTCACTGGTCCAAAGTAAACTCTGAGCCTGATATTTCGGTGCTTTATGGAGTCTCATTGTCATAAAATCCATGAATAGATGAATGCATTAGGGGAAGACACATACTGGGTCCCGCAGAAGCTGTAAAATACATTTTTAGCCAGAAGCAGCTGCTCGCCACATCTTCACATTTCATCGGCCGATGGTGTAAAAGCACGTGGTCCTGCTGTACACACCCAGCTAACGGGGAACGTTCTGAATAGGTTCTCTCAAGGTTATGGACAAACATTCTTCCAGTAACGTTAAAAGGATAGTTTAAAAAATATATATTCTGGCTCTTCCAGGCTTTGTAATGGGAGTGAATGGGGCCCAAAAAAGTGCATCCATCCATCATAAAAGTAATCCATACGACACCAGGGGTTAATAAAGGCCTTCTGAAGCGAAAGCATGCATTTAAATGAATGGGAGTCAGTGGAATGCTAACAGCAGGTGATGGTCTGCTAATCAATGCCGGCGCCCGGGGAAGCTTCAATATTTTATGAAACCCTGCCCCCTTGGATTTCACGCAGCCGCCATTTTGAAATCGAAAGTGAGGCTCTGGTGGGAAGAACCCCGGAAGTAAAGATAAACAACAATGCCTTGGACTACCAACCTGAAGCTACTGCCGCGATTTACACTATTGGATGTTAATATCCAATATAGGATATGTATATAGTTCATTCCTGCTTCTTTTTTTACTTTCTGAATTATATATAAAAAATTATTTTATTCATAAATTAATTTCACTGTATATAGTCTAAAGTATGAAAGAAATGTATGTACAGTTTTAGAATAACTCATTTTATACATTAAACACAACAATACGCCATCGCATTCACGACTCTCCAGAGATTAAAGGCGACACTTCCGGTTTCTTCCGACCGGAGCCCGCTTTCGATTTCAAAATAACGGCTGCGTGAAATCAGCGTATTATAAAGCTTGGGAGAGCCAGGATATTTTTTAATGCAACTCATATTGTGTTGGGCTAAAAGAAGAAAGTCAAAAACACCTAGCATGGTTTGCGGGGGGTGAGTAAATTAACGGATCATTTTCATTTTTGGGTGAACCAACCCTTTAATAGTGTGTTCGGTCAGAGTTATCTGTCTTCATTAATGTTCTCAAAACCTTAGCACAAAAACATTATTTATACATTGTTCATGAAACGTATAGTTCGGCCATCTAATGTTTTATAATGTTCAGAACATTCAAAAGTAACTTTCCGATAATGTTTGCAAAATGATCAAAATGAAACGTTCACGTTCCCTTATAACGTTAGCATAGCAAAAAAAGAGAAAAAAAACTCTTTGAAAACTTTCAGAAACCTAATTGAAACGTTAGCAAATGTTCTTAGAGCATATATTTGTTAGCTGGGCGGGTCCTTATTGTTTAAAGGAATTAAATATTTAAACACTGCAAACATATCTATGCCGAAAACATAGGCTATCAGTTTATGTTTGTTTCATCAGTCATCACTCAGTTATGAATTACATGAATCACGTAAATGGTAGTCTATACTTTCAAGTCAAAACGGAGACATTTTACAAAGTCGAGAAGTTTCTGTTGGTCGTTTAACATTTCTATCTTAAAACAGCTGTTTAATGCTTAGTTACTTAACGTTACATCTTATTCTTACCTCACACACGCTTAAACCGATCAAAAGGAAGCGTTACGTTACGCTGAATTCATGTTGGGCTTCTGCGTGTGAACAGTAAAGCCACGCCTTCTTTGCTTTGATTGGCCATTTCCAACATTTTGACATTGGCGAGCGGTAAAATTGAACTTTTAAAACGTTACGTCATTCTAACGGCAGAGAGAGCAGCATCAAGAATATCGAACATGTGAAATATGAGGTATGACTTTCAAAATCGAAATTCTGAAAACCTATCAAAATATACTATTTTTAAAAATGTTGTGAAAATACAAAATATTACTGATAAAACACATATATTATATTATAAAATATATAAAATAAGGTGTTTTATACGCTATAACCATTTCAGTATTTATCCTCTGACGACTTACCTATTTTATACAAATTACTGTGCCCAGATAACTGTCCCTCATTCATCCCTAATTAAAGTTTTTTCAAAAGTGCCTGTTTACCAAGGAGATGTCAGTGAAGAGCTTGAGGGGACAGATGTGACATACACAAAGAAACATCAAGGTAAGTATCTGTTTTTTTGCTAAATTAAGAAAACAAGTGTGAAAATAGTTGTATATAAAATAATAGCTATGAAGTTAGCATTAGCATGACAAAGGAGTCGCCATTTTGTAGACCAGAAATGTCAACAAACGTGATTTGAAATTACGATTCAGTTCAGAATAAAAAAAAGAGAGTATGAAAAGTGTTTTTTAAATGCAGTTTGTTTTCTAAAAGTCCAGGAAAGTGCCTTAGAAGAAATATACGTACTGAGGCCCAGCTTGGCTGTGTCTTGGGCTGAATAATATCATAAAGTATCTGATTTGGAACTGATTTCAACAAGTCAGTTTTCTGAGACGCCATTGAAACAGAGGCCTGGAGTGATGTTTCTTTCTTAATCTGATCCAGGATGAGTAAATTAGTGACATCTGTCAGACGGTGGGGAATGAACGAGAAGCTGTGTTAGCATCTGACAGATACATCAAGTCAGACGTAGCTACACACACACACACACACACACACACACACACACACACACACACACACAGCTCTCTCTGAACCCACAATGAGACATGACTGAAACCCAGCAAGCATCTGTTCTGATGACAGGGGCATGAAAAGACCAGAAAAACACACCAGGGCTCAACAGTAGGTTTGGCCCGAGGGCCTGTGAAAGAGTTTTGGGTCTGTTGACAGAACTACTTGCCTCCTGCTTATGTTCATTATGATTTGCTGATCATTTATGAATAGTTTTATGCCTTTGAATGTAAATATTTATTTTCTCTGGAGTTTTTTTTGTTTTGTTTTTTTTGTTAACTGTGCTGATGTTGATGTTTTAAATAAATAAATATATTAGCCATCTGGTGCTGTTCGGTCATTTTAAATGACCAAATAAATTACGTTTGTTGTTTTGTTTTTTATTTGTTACTTCATCGAAATGGTACAAAACTTGTTAAAGGCAATACATTTCAGCAATAATCTGCCAAGTGTCTTCTTTAAAAAGACACCAAATTACACACACACACACACACACACACACACACACACACACACACACACACACACACAAACCCTCTCACAAACCACACACACTGTCTCTCACAAACTCACTCACTCACTCACACACACACACTCACACACTCACTCACTCACACACACACACACAGACTGCATTAGTGGCCTGACAGAAGGAAAAGCCCTTGACTGTGTTTTGTTCTCTTTACCCAGGTGCATCCAAATCCTGCGAGATGATCATGTGAACCCAAACACGACATGTGGATTCCACAATTCGGACCAGATGCCAAACTAGCAGTCAGACGATTCCACCCACGTGCAAAAGCCAAACCAGAGCCGTGAGTTGGTTTGTAAATTGTATAAGTGGTGAGCGTCTCCATAGAAACCAATTTGTGTTTCTGGTCAGAAACAAGTACACCAATATCTTCTGTAACTCTGATATGTGGGGCAATTACATTTTTATGTCCTGGAATATTAGAAAGGTTGTTAAGCACAGGGGCGGTGAGTGACATAAATCTTCTAGATTACAGGCTTCATGCCAGAGAAAAAGCACTGTGAACCGTGCCAACATGATCCCGAACGTTTGAAGCCTTACACACAGCAAACTTTTCCCACCCGGACCGGCCGCTTTGTTCACATATCTAAACATTAGCAGGACCGGTGTGATGTTTGATGTGACACTGATTAAATGTATTGAAATGTTAAGTTTATAAAGCACAAGTGATTCAAGAGGCTGTTAAAACCCTTGTAAGAGAGTTTTTTTCCATATATTTCAATCGTTGTTATATAATATAATCTTAATTGATGGAAGTAGCACTTAAAACTGCAGAATTAACTCAAACAAAAGCTTAACAGGGAACGTTCTGCCAAGGTTCTCTCAGAGTTAAACAAACGTTCCTCCAGTAACGTTAATAGAATGTTCGTTCGCCTTGAATAATGTTCTGAAAAGAGAGCGTTATTTCTCAAAGAACATGTAAGGGATAATCCACGGATATAGCTGTGCATTAAACGATTTTATTGCACACCTTCCAGCCAATCAGAATTTAGTATTCAGACAGACAAAATTAACGTTTGCATAATGTTTTCAAAATGATAAAATGGACTGTTCCCATGTTTTTTTTTTTTTTACATACATTTATTTATTTCAATCATGGTTTGGCATTTAATTATTGTACCTGTAGCTACAATTGATGACTGCTTGTTGGTTAAAAACTCACCCTGCTAAATAAAACACAGCTTAAACCAGCCTAATGTAGTTTACAGGTCTCGTTTCAGATGCTTTACCTGGTCTCCCAGTCTGAAAACCCCGCGTAAACCAGCAAAACAGACTGGCTGACCACCTTAGACTAGTTTAAGATGCTTTTTTTGTCTTGCAATTAAACACCAGTGTGACGCTCGTTTTTAAACAGGTGCACAGTAAGTGGAAAGTTCCTAATGTTATTGACCTATAACTGAAGTTTCTTGTCGTCTACAATCAATCAATGGCAGATTGTCAATTTGTTGCATGAATAAATTGAAGACTTGAGATGCACTGCCAAATCAGAAAATCCTGTCAATGTTCTGGTTTGTTCTGAAGTGGTTGCTGTGACTCTTTACTCAAGTAAACATCTAATACTTAGGGAAGCTTGTTTCGGCCACAGAATAAAACATTTAAAATAATAATTGTGACTTTTTATCTCACAATTGCGAGTTTAAATCTTACAATTCTGACTTTATTTCTCAGAATTGCGAGATATAAAGTCAGAATTGCGAGATATAAAGTCAGAATTGCGAGATATAAAGTCAGAATTGCGAGATATAAAGTCAGAATTGCGAGATATAAAGTCAGAATTGCGAGATATAAAGTCAGAATTGCGAGATATAAAGTCAGAATTGCGAGATATAAAGTCAGAATTGCGAGATATAAAGTCAGAATTGCGAGATATAAAGTCAGAATTGCGAGATATAAAGTCAGAATTGCGAGATATAAAGTCAGAATTGTCAGATATAAAGTCAGAATTGTCTGGTGTCTCTATTGTAATTTTTTTGTTAACCTTTTATCATTTGTCTTGGAGTATCTCAATAATATCGTATCGTGAGCTCAGTATCGTGATGTGTATCGAATCGTGACATGAGGGTTTCGTTACACCCCTAGCAGTATTAGAGCAGTGATAACTTTTATTTTTAAAGTTTATTTAATTTAAAATTTTAGTTTTTAGTTAAGTCCCTGCTCTTCATACAGATTCTGCAATGTAAATGTGACTGTACAGGCAATAATCCCGTCCGTTTACGTTCATAGGCCGGTTTTAGCAACGTGCAGGACAGGACGGGTCATTGTAGCAGCTTCTGTGACTTGTCTTTTCCCATAAGTCCCGGGAATCGTTTCTCTGACACAGGTCATGACGGCCAACCCTGTCTCTATGGACCGGTAGCTAATCGTTGGGAATTTTCCGGCAGCCCAGCGCAGAGTGCCAATCCCAGTCAATGGGCTCGTCGAGGAGGAATGCTGTCCTGAGCATTCCAATGGTAATCGCCCCTGAGGTTACGGTTTCAGGGAAGTGACCTGTCGAACAATGGCGCGCAGGTCAATGGATCCCACAGCGCTCTGGCGGAGTGAATTCAGCTCCCAGAATGCTAAGCCGTCGTTGTGCGGTCACGCTCTCCCATTTTGGCTCTAAAGAGAGAGTCCATCCATCTCGCCAACAATCGGCGGTGGTTAGAGGTAACCGATCTTGACACTCTGATGCCTGTGAGAAGCATCTCTGACTTGGTCAACAAAAGCCAAAGCGAGCCCCCCCACCATCCCGAGCCTTAAAGAAACCTCCAGACTCACGGCCAACTCTCATTACTTACCTTTGTCAACAAGGATGCAAAGACCTCGTCTCCGACAAGTCTATCAACGACTTTGAATTCCCTTCACTGGCCATTCTGGGCTTTCTTTCAGGGGCGAGAGAAAGACAGACTCCCGCTGCACTCTTTAGAGAATAGACAGAGAAAATGAATGACGGGAATCACAAAGAAGATGCTCCTTATCCGAATGGGAAAAAACGGAACTCTGCCCAAAAAAAAAAAAAAAAAGTGGTATTTTTGACTTGGTTTCCTATACAAATATCTAAACATTCTTTAACGGAGATACATTTACTTGATATTAACTCTTTCCCACCTGTGGAAAGTTGCCCATTTTTGATCGTTTTCACAAAACTTTCATGGCCCCCAGAATATTTTGTTGTATGAATGAATATCTGCACATGCAATATGTGACCCTTGATCACAAAACCAGTCACGAGTCACACGGGTATATTTGTGGCAATAGCCAAGAATACATTGAATGGGTCAAAATTAACGATTTTTCTTTTATGCCAAAAATCATTAGGATATTAAGTAAAGATCATGTTTCATGAAGATATTTTGTAAATTTCCTACCGTAAATATATAAAACATTTATTTTTGTGAGTGAATGCAGCAAAATCTAAAACTTTAAAGGCGATTTTCTCAATGTTTTGATTTTTTTTGCACCCTCAGATTCCAGATTTTCAAATGGTTGTATCTCGGCTGATGTATAAACCCCAATTTACATTTTTTTACCCATGTGACTGGTTTTGTCACATATATATAAAAAAATAAAATAAAAAAAAGAACACCTCTGCTTTAAACAAAAAACCAACAAACAAAACATTTTATTCTAGTTTCATGCATTCTTTTTTTTTATCAACATTTTTTTATGTGGGAAAGTTTCATTAAAAAAGCTGAGAATATTGCGCTTTTGTCGAAGACTTCATCCGGGTGGGATTCAGAGCGATGATCAAAACACAGACGGAGTAGATCGAGTCCATCAACACCTCAAAGCTTCACAGTCGTTTCCTCTTCATGGGTTCATCGTTTCATTCAGTAACGTTAGGCAATTTTGATTTATATGCTGTTTAATGTTTGATGATCGCATTATTTTACATGTGCGTCTGCAATACTTCTATCCCTTGTGTTTTGATCAGGAGATTCTGTATTCATTCAGACGATGCCTAATAGCGCTCCCTACCGGATAACAGTGAAAACATGGATTGCCGGAAAATTCCGTCAATGGCGGGGAAAGAGTTAAGTCTTGTTTTATGAAAAAAGTTATGCTTCAAACAAGAAAAAATATCCTAGTTATGGAAACGTTATTTCAGAACACTCTCTGAACGTTCACAACGTCCAGATTTGTAAACATAAAAAAAAAAAAATTGTTGTTTTTTCCATTCCATGGAAATGTGAATTCCATTTTGCAAACATTCCATTTTGCAAACATTACTGGAATGTTACTTTTGAACATTCCATGAATGATGTATAAAACTTAATTTTAAATCTGATGTTTTTTCTTATTCAGCAAAACTCACTCAGTTTTGATAACTTTTTCAGAAAACAAGACTTAATATCTCATGTTAAATATCTTGATTTAAGAACATTTTGATATTTTTACTGGAAGTAAGACAAAAATACCAAATAAGAAGATGTTGTATTTTTGCAGTGTGGTGGCGTTCATGGCAGCACTTAGTTAATACTCTGGCACCTGCGAGTAAAGTTTTAGGAATGATCCGTAACACGCTGTTCTTCCAGCGGGAATTCGGTGGCGGCAAAAGAGCGACGGCGTAGAGTATGACGGATTGTAAAGCAATCTCAAAGCAGTCAGTTCCTTCTAGCACTAACCGGGCCAACAGTCACCTCCTTTGCCCTCGTACCAGTGTCATGGAAAAACATTTGGACCACAGTGTTGGTTTGCGGTTGACGATTGCACCCGGTTTGGTATTTCACTTATGAGGTGATTCAATCACAGGCAAGCCAAAGGACTAACTTTTTTTTTTTTTTATGTGTTCGGTGTTCAGTCAGTATTCACTTTTTTTAATGAACATGATCAAACAGGCTTGTAATATGTCTCTATTGAACATGCTGTGAACTTTAACAGGTAAGCAGACATGATGATGGGATGGCTCATATCGCAACTTTTAATATATTCATGAGTCTAGAATAAATCTCCAAAGTTTTCATTTCACTACCTGCATTTCCTTACTATCTCACACTTTTATATGTAATCGCAGGATTGGATGGATGAACAGAAGTGAAATTTGACAGTTGGAACTACACTCTTAAAAATAAAGGTTCTATATTAGCATTGATGGTTCCATTAAGAACCTTTAACATCCATTGAATCTTTCACAAAAGGTTCTTTATTTGAATAAAACATGGGTTCTTTTTTAGAATGTTCACTGAAAGGTTCTTTTGGGGAACCAATAATGGCTCTTCGATGGAAAACACCCTTTTGCAACCTTTATTTTTTAAGAGTGTAACTAAAGTCTGCTCAGAAAAACCCATCGGCACCCGTTTGACAATTAGGATTAGCGTGTGTTTCTTAAAACTTGGCTTGAGTTGTTTAAAGGTTTAACTGTACTGGCTGTGCAGAAACTGCTGAATGATATACACATAAACACGTGTTTTAGACACCGATAGCGAGAGAATACTACTTAAATAGTGCTAAAAGAAACCATTTATTGAGGTGCCCCATTTGACCAACTATGTGGTTATTTGAGAAATGGCTTGAGGTGCCAAGCTGCACATCTGCAGAGGAACGCCGCCAGGAACATGATCATTTCAACGCCACTTCGTGCAATGACAATCGAACGGTTGAATCTGTTGAATAACACTTTCACTTAAAGCCCACAAAAGCTGCTCTCTGGGCGGAGGGAAAACAAATCTTGAACGTATTACTGTATTTACTTTCTTTGGCTGAACCCGGTCGGGTCGGGGAGGCAGTAGTGGCTTTTGCGGACGGGTGTTTATTGTTTGGGCTTTGTTGTTTTTGGGTCTTAATTAATGCTATGTTGACGACCTCTGTCACATACACCAGCGAGCAACGATGGAATCTCACGCAATGTGTGGCGAATCCGAAGGCCAGATCACAGAGATCCACAGTACCACACCGCCGGTTAATGAGAGGAAGACAGACGTGAAAGAGAAAATACACAAAGCAAAGCAGATTCTGTCAGTTCGGGTGCGCTCTTTCTTGACATGCACGCTCGTGCAACCGGCTCGTAACATCAGCCGCAGAGACATATTTGCATCAGCTCTCTTTACATGAATGCATAACTTGGACACAGTCACCTATGATAACAGATCACTCTAAATTGTAATGTAGACATGAATTCTCTGTAAAGCTGCTTTGAAATAATATGTATTGTGAAAAGCGCTATACAAATAAATGTGAATTGAATTGAATTACCTACAGTAGCTAAGTTCGAAGAGCGTTTTGTTAACGTTCCCATTAAGTTATGAAAATGTTTTTTTTCTGAATGTTCTCTGAAACATGTTTTAAAATTGTTTTTTTCTTGGTTATGCGAAACGTTAAGGGAACATTCATTTTACCATGAGAATGTGAACATTCTAAAATGAGTCAAATGTAATTTTTTTTTTTTTTTTTTACATGAACATGTACATGTAAACATGTAACATTCACATGTTTTAATTTGTTACATGTTTTAATTTGTTACATGTTGCACATGTTTTACATGTAACATTCAAAAAACTCTGAACATGTTCTCTGAACATTCTAAATTGAGTAGTTACATTTAAAAAATGTTACATGAATGTCCAACTTTTGAATGTTACATTTGAATGTTCTCTGAACATTCTAAATTGAGTAGTTACATTTAAAAAATGTTATATTTAAAAAATGTTACATGAATATCCAACTTTTGAATGTTACATTTGAATGTTCTCTGAACATTCTAAAACAAATAGTAGAATTTTTTTAAAGTTTGATGAAGGCCTAACTAAAATGTTTCAGAAAAAAAGTTCCATGAATGAAAAGTTGAGACATTCCATAAACGTGACTGGAAGAACGTTTGTTCATAACTTCGAGAGAACCTTGGCAGAACGTTCCCTATTAGCTGGGTATGGACCCCTGTGGTTTTTCAGCCAAGCGTGGCGATTCTCTTTAGGAGACGTTGACTCACGCGGCCTCGCCTCTCGACAGATCCTGAAATACACAGAGAAACGGTCGTTAAAGCGCCTTATTTTTGAACTAAGGTCAGGAAATCCCTTCAGGGGCCTTCCGTTGGGTCTGAGACCTGCGGCCACCCTAACACGGGTAATCCATGCGGCGTAGATCGCATTCTGATTCAATGTCTCCCAGAAACTGTGGTTTGGGTGGTGGAAAGCGTTTCAGAGAGTTTCAAATGTGCTTTTTCCTCCAAAAGGCCTCCAAATAAAGCACCTGGACTCCCAGATAAGCTCCGTTTCCAAAGATAAGCTTAGTTTCCGTAATGTTATTCTCAGGCATGTTTCGATTAAGTATCGACTTTGTCTCAGATGTTTTTCTGACATTGTATGAGCATTAGTTTAATGTGTCCTTGAACAGAAGAAATACTGTCGGGAACGTGTGTTAACGCCACATCCTTTTGATTTCCTGAGTCCTTCACAGAAAAAATCAGTTCACAGGCTTTAAAACAAGCCGTTAAAACATTGATCAAGTAATTAATACATGAAAATTCGTACTAAATTCTTCTCATTTATGATTCCTCCCTCTCAAGGATCACATCGGTCGGTCATGAATGTGATTTTCATGTCGAAACACATGCATCTGAAAAGCAACACAGTCACCATGCCTACAGACTCTAGATGCATTAAGCGGGCGAGCGCGTGTGTGTTTGCGGCTCTGTTGCCCCAGACAGGACAGGGGCCTTGGGGTCAGAAACACAGGCCTCATTTAGGAAGTGGTTCATGACCAGCCTGGAAACTATTAACTGGGCTGGTCTCAATGCCACGCCAATGTTAGACCAATTCCACTACGACCATACCGGCCCAGACGGGATTTGCAGCGCGTTTTCTGTACTAATATTTGGGGTGAAATCTGCAAAATTGTGAACATGATGCAATGTGATTTCAGAATTCACTTTTTTGTCAATATAGAACTTTTCACAATCTACATTTATTCAGAGGAGCTTTACAGAAAGTCATGATGTGAAATCTTAATATCTTATAGTCGCATATAGCAGATTAGAGCTGGACAATAATATACTTTGCTTTATTGCTTTGTATCATTGCAAAATGTCGAGATTTGCTATCGCCCTACGTGAGTATACTGTATGTATGCAGATAAAGTTGACCAACTTTATATAAAGAGCTGGCCAATAATATAGAAACATAGTTGAGTTGATTTGCTATAGTGTATATCGTTTTATATGTGATATAGTTCAAATTTGCCACAAAATAACCAATGACGCAGCAAAAAATTTGTTAAATAGCATTTAGTAATCAAAATTGCAGTAGCTGATGCCAATACAATAAAAATATCATGATTTTTTTTATACCAGTTTGAATACCACAAAAGCTTATTAATAATCCTTTAAGATCCTTTAAAGATCATTTAAGATCCTTTGAGATCCTTTAAAAAAAAAATATATATTAATGTATGTATTAACAAACTTTCACATTAATTCCTCACCTATAAGGATATTTTCACCAACTTTTGTATGTTTATTGTGCTAATCTAGCTGACCTTTCTCCTTTGCTGGTAATATTAACAGCTGTCGTTTGGTTCCTATAACTCTTTCCTGACACCCCATTTTTTTCTCCGTATCGTAAACTTCACCGCAATGGCCGATACTCAGGGAGTTCTCTCTCTCCCTCTCCAAAATCTTTTTTTAACCCCTTGGCCACACAGTAACGTGTTTTCCTGATACGCGTGTGGTGAGCGTGCGTAAGACCTGACCTTTTTTTTCTCTGGAAATGCTCTTAGTGTGTAGTGTGGAGGAAAAAGTGAACAGCACTGCTGACTTACACAACGCTGTGTTTTAAAGGCCACGCTGGATGATGCTGCCAACTTACAAATGACTTCTCACCTGAATCTCCTGAAAACTTGTCAGGAACAGGTCTAGGTCACATTTCCCCCTCGAGTTTATTGCATACAGGAAAATAAAGCCTATTTTTTTAGGACAGTTTAGAAGTTTTTGTTGTACATTTTACATAAAATAATTTTTTTGCATAAAAAAATGAAGCCTATTATTTCTTGCAAAGTTGCATTATTTAATCTGATCTAAGCGCATGGTCTAAAGCGCAGGGCGCAAGTTCACTTAGGGCGTCCGAATCCACTTTTGATAGTTAAACGATGGGAAAAATGGTCGGTGCTCCGTCCCGGCGCATGGTCTAAAAGGGTTGTCCCTATTCTCTTAATGAGTAATGGGTGTGTTTTGGGATTTACGTGCGTTAAACCAATCAGAGTGTCATCGCCAATTCCCTTTAAATGCCAGTTGCGCTCGAGCCATGGCGGATTCGCTATTTACATGACGGAATTTGATAGTGGAAAGACCGAACGCTTCTCCAGAGCGCAAATGAATCTGCTCGTGCGCGAGGTTAAAGTGCGCAAGCAGACCATCAACGGGACAAGCCGGATTCACCATATCTTTATGTACACAATAATAATCTTTTACATTGTAATCCTTTTATTGTGTGTAATAAGCAGAGTGTACGCGCGTTGTGGACCCGCCTATAGGCGCACATTACTAACGCGCTCTTTAAATAACAAAACAAAATATTGTGCCATTGACTTTAGACCAGGTTTCAGTTGGTCAATGGTTCAGTCTATTTCTGTTGCCTCAAAATAGCAACATGCCAACAATGCGCCAGAACACGCCTCTTCCTGACCAGCACACAAAATGGGCGCAAATGCATTTGCTATTTAAACAACGCGCCATGCAGGACGTGAAAATGATAACTGCGTCGGACTGAAACTAGCAAAAAACACTTGCGTCGTGCTTGGCGCTTACACCGGGTGTAAGATAGGGCCCCCGGAGTATTTGCCGAAGACGTTTGGTGATGCTTGTCGCTAGCATAGATGGCCGTGGGAATGACGATACAATTTAGAAGTCGGATTTTTGTTCCTAAGATTGCATTTGACGTCCAGATCGGCTGTAGTCTCTATAACCATTGTGATGCAAGTCGACTTGCATGTACAATATAAATTTCTAACATTTTTGTACCATCGTCTTGCGCCTCAGTTATGGTAATGTTCAGTAGTGGTCCTTCATCCTTACTTAGAATTTTTTTAATAACGTTTTGGTATGAGTTCATACAAAATCGTTCATACCACGTAAAATCACTACGTTTTCTTGTGAGATTGCGTTGTTTGTGTTACAGATTATTGTAGTGAATAGTACAACAATATTACGTGCATTTTATTATTATTTTTGGTATTGCTTTCCTGCATTATAATTTTTTTTGCTTTATATTTGATGGATTTTGATGATATTTTTCTGCTTTTAAGTAACAACAATGACATTTATTTCCACATTATGGTAACAAGAATGAGATTTGGCTTTGCTTTATAGTAATATTTTCCACATTTTACACCAATGAGAAAGATTCTTATGCATTACAGTGAGAATTTTAAATCTTTTTATGCCAAATAATCTCACAATGCAAAAAAACAAACAAAAAAAAGCCTAATTTCGTTCTTTTAGTCTTTTTTCTTGAATTTAGGGTGAAAAATTATGAGATTATGAGGAGAAATTTTGCAAGGACTTTTAGTTGCACCATTTTTCACATTCAGGTAAAACGGCATTTCTTTATCTTAACATTCTCCACCAAACATAAACTGTCAGAGCGCTTGGAGAGAAACTCGTCGTCGCATCTGTTCCCGAACTGAAGCTGCGGTGGAGCGGTCTCTTTTAGCAAGGGCTCCTCTCAGCTTCGTCCCTTTTGTGCCGTCTGAGTGGGTCTCTCCATTCACGTCTAACAGCGGGATAATAGCCTTCTCATTCTCAACCCCCATCCCAAGCCTCCTCCCGTCCAATTCCCCACTCTAATTACGTTCCCTTGGAGCAGAAGAAGAGAAGGAGGGGGAAAACAACGCAGAAAAAAACGCAAGACTCTTCATTCATCCAACCCCTGCGCATTGTTTTGGAACAACAAACTGTGAACCCCGCATTCAGCCACTAGAAAGAGGCGCAACGGTCAAAAGCGCTCGAGAGCCGGACCAGCGTTTCCCGTGATTCGCTGAGGGTCCGAGACTCTGATGAGGTGGAGGTTTAATCCCCGCTGTGCCGGTTAATGGAGGTCTCCTCGGGGAAGCATTAGGTCCTCGTGTGTGAATCAAAAGCCACTCAACAATAACGTAATCAGCGTGTTTTCACTGTGAAAAAGCTTTTTAGACAACACCCCTCTCTGAGTCCCCACAAAACCCTTTCAGACGACCCGTTTCTACGAGTCGGATTAATTTGATGTGTTTTGTATCCCCTGCTGCTTGAAGGATGAAGCAGAGGTCTGAAGAGATGAGGACACCCACTGTTTGAACCCGTCATGCATACGCTAACATAGTGCGATCCTCTACAACCGGCTTTGGCACGTGTTCCTTCCTGGCATCCTGAAAAATGCGTCACCGGCAGACACATTTCCGCCAAGAATCATGTACAAATCGCTCATGAAATTTTGATACAGGACAGAAATGGAAATCTCTGACGATGTTGAGTGACCCAGCAGGAAGTGAATGTCATTAAGGATGAATGAAATATTGCAGGTTTTCACGTTTTTTTTTTCACGGCCAAATGTTAGTGTGCTAGGAACGCTCTGGATAGGTTCTCTGAAAGCTATGGACAAACGTTCTCAGTTACGTTAAGAGAATGTTTGTTCAAAGTTATCTGGCGTTTAATAATGTTCTAAAAACGTTAGCATGAAAAGCATTACTTTTTTTCAGAAACTTTAGAATTGGATGTTCTTCAAATCTTTTTATTTTTATTTTACTACTTGTTTCAGAACGAACTGAACATTCAAAAGTAACATTCCCCATAATGTTTGCAGAATGATCAAATGGAATGTTCCCTTAACGTTCACATAACCAAGACGTTTTGAAACATTATTATA
>FLSR01004875.1:14850582-14887277 GCA_900092035.1 Leuciscus waleckii
CTTGACATTTTTAATGCTCGGAGAACATTCCGAATCGGAACTTTGGCAAAATTTTCTTAAAACATATTTTTGTTAGCTGGGATTAAAAGTTGATGTGTAAAATAAAGGTTAACTAACAATAAAAGGCCGATTTAAAGCAAAAACTGAAAATGATAAAATATGTCGTTCTAATTCTGATTCCACATGACAACTATAACAATAATTGCACAGGAATCAGCTGATGAACGATAAAAACATCGACAGCCAATCAGAATACATCCTGCTTTAAAGAGTTTAAAGAGCGACAAAACTGTAGCGCGCACTTATAATAAACAGAAGGATTTTGTGCATTGGTGTGGATGCTAATATAATTATCGTTATAGTTTTCAACGAGTGGGCAGATGAACAACATTTTGCATCACGGTGTGAGTAATGTTATAGTTACAGTTATTGTCATTGGTGCCTTAAAGGAACACGCCGACATTTTGGGACTTTAGCTTATTCCCCGTATCCACCGGAGTTAGATAAGTCCATACATACCCTTCTCATCTCCGTGAGTGCTGTAAGTCTGTCTGACGCACCCACCGCCGCACCCACCGCTAGCCTAGCTTAGCACAAAGACTGGAGGTAAATGGCTCCAGCTAGCATACTAGGCTACTCCCAATAAGTGACAAAATAACGCCAACATTTTCCTATTTACATGTTGTGATTTGTATAGTCACAGTGTGTACAAATAACAAGGTCACATGAGACACAGCCATCTTCTAACCGTATACATACTGGGAACTATATTCTCAGAAGGCGAAGAACTGAGTGATTAGTGCAACACCTGAAAAGCACCGTTGTTACTCGTCAACAAAACCAACGTGACTAGCTAGCTAGTAGCTAGTAAATACTCACTTATTGGGAGCAGTATGCTAGCTGGAGCTGTTTACCTCCAGTCTTTGTGCTAAGCTAAGCTAAGCTGGCGGTGTGTGCGTCAGACAGAGTTACGGCACGCACGGAGATGAGAAGGGTGTGTGTGGACTTATCTAACTCCTGGGGATACGGTGAAGAAGCTAAAGTCCCAAAAAGTCGGCGTGTTCCTTTTAAGAGTATTCTATATGTCCAAAATATTGTATTGCGTATGAGTGATTAAATATGACAGCAACGTATTGAGATTTAGTCCTTTTTTCTGGAAATTGTGTCCAATGTAGGAAGGTTTTATATATTAAATGGATATTAAATGAATTAAATGCTTAATTATTTTCTCTTGTTGCTCATAGAAACCAAAAGATGAAGAAAAAACGAATTTGTCAATGAAAACAAATGATAGTTGTTCAAATCTCGCAGTTTGATGGTTGTCGTCGTGAATTCCTCACAGCTCTCTTTATTTATGCTCCGAGACATTCCCGGAAATCCATTTGTGTGAAATACTTTTCCTGCAAAATTCTCTCTAAAAATCACAACTTTTTTCCTCGATGTTTCTCGCTTCCTAAATCCCGGCGTTTTCATTCATCAGATTCACATGTGCAAATAAACATCTGCCAGGCTGAGCTCGGACCAGTGTTAAAGCACGTCACCTTCTTGCAGACAAATGTAGTGGATGCTTTCAATTAGGTAATCTGACACAACATTTTCCCGGCTGTTTCCAATAACAGATGACGGGCCGTCACGTTCACCGCTGAAACATCATTCAAGTGAGGACTCGTCTTCAAACATTAAAACCAGCCTTTCAAATGTAAACTAACATAATCAAGATGGATCTGCCTTTTGGAACAAACAATAAAACCAAAGGCATTTCATGAATTGGAGGTCGGGATGGTTTCAAAACAGTCGTACAACCCAAACACACACAGGCTGACGTAGAGTGTGTGTGTCAGAGTGTGTGTGTCAGAGTGTGTGTGTCAGAGTGTGTGTGTCAGAGTGTGTGTGTCAGAGTGTGTGTGTCAGAGTGTGTGTGTCAGAGTGTGTGTGTCAGAGTGTGTGTGTCAGAGTGTGTGTGTCAGAGTGTGTGTGTCAGAGTGTGTGTGTCAGAGTGTGTGTGTCAGAGTGTGTGTGTCAGAGTGTGTGTGTCAGAGTGTGTGTGTCAGAGTGTGTGTGTCAGAGTGTGTGTGTCAGAGTGTGTGTGTCAGAGTGTGTGTGTCAGAGTGTGTGTGTCAGAGTGTGTGTGTCAGAGTGTGTGTGTCAGAGTGTGTGTGTCAGAGTGTGTGTGTCAGAGTGTGTGTGTCAGAGTGTGTGTGTCAGAGTGTGTGTGTCAGAGTGTGTGTGTCAGAGTGTGTGTGTCAGAGTGTGTGTGTCAGAGTGTGTGTGTCAGAGTGTGTGTGTCAGAGTGTGTGTGTCAGAGTGTGTGTGTCAGAGTGTGTGTGTCAGAGTGTGTGTGTCAGAGTGTGTGTGTCAGAGTGTGTGTGTCAGAGTGTGTGTGTCAGAGTGTGTGTGTCAGAGTGTGTGTGTCAGAGTGTGTGTGTCAGAGTGTGTGTGTCAGAGTGTGTGTGTCAGAGTGTGTGTGTCAGAGTGTGTGTGTCAGAGTGTGTGTGTCAGAGTGTGTGTGTCAGAGTGTGTGTGTCAGAGTGTGTGTGTCAGAGTGTGTGTGTCAGAGTGTGTGTGTCAGAGTGTGTGTGTCAGAGTGTGTGTGTCAGAGTGTGTGTGTCAGAGTGTGTGTGTCAGAGTGTGTGTGTCAGAGTGTGTGTGTCAGAGTGTGTGTGTCAGAGTGTGTGTGTCAGAGTGTGTGTGTCAGAGTGTGTGTGTCAGAGTGTGTGTGTCAGAGTGTGTGTGTCAGAGTGTGTGTGTCAGAGTGTGTGTGTCAGAGTGTGTGTGTCAGAGTGTGTGTGTCAGAGTGTGTGTGTCAGAGTGTGTGTGTCAGAGTGTGTGTGTCAGAGTGTGTGTGTCAGAGTGTGTGTGTCAGAGTGTGTGTGTCAGAGTGTGTGTGTCAGAGTGTGTGTGTCAGAGTGTGTGTGTCAGAGTGTGTGTGTCAGAGTGTGTGTGTCAGAGTGTGTGTGTCAGAGTGTGTGTGTCAGAGTGTGTGTGTCAGAGTGTGTGTGTCAGAGTGTGTGTGTCAGAGTGTGTGTGTCAGAGTGTGTGTGTCAGAGTGTGTGTGTCAGAGTGTGTGTGTCAGAGTGTGTGTGTCAGAGTGTGTGTGTCAGAGTGTGTGTGTCAGAGTGTGTGTGTCAGAGTGTGTGTGTCAGAGTGTGTGTGTCAGAGTGTGTGTGTCAGAGTGTGTGTGTCAGAGTGTGTGTGTCAGAGTGTGTGTGTCAGAGTGTGTGTGTCAGAGTGTGTGTGTCAGAGTGTGTGTGTCAGAGTGTGTGTGTCAGAGTGTGTGTGTCAGAGTGTGTGTGTCAGAGTGTGTGTGTCAGAGTGTGTGTGTCAGAGTGTGTGTGTCAGAGTGTGTGTGTCAGAGTGTGTGTGTCAGAGTGTGTGTGTCAGAGTGTGTGTGTCAGAGTGTGTGTGTCAGAGTGTGTGTGTCAGAGTGTGTGTGTCAGAGTGTGTGTGTCAGAGTGTGTGTGTCAGAGTGTGTGTGTCAGAGTGTGTGTGTCAGAGTGTGTGTGTCAGAGTGTGTGTGTCAGAGTGTGTGTGTCAGAGTGTGTGTGTCAGAGTGTGTGTGTCAGAGTGTGTGTGTCAGAGTGTGTGTGTCAGAGTGTGTGTGTCAGAGTGTGTGTGTCAGAGTGTGTGTGTCAGAGTGTGTGTGTCAGAGTGTGTGTGTCAGAGTGTGTGTGTCAGAGTGTGTGTGTCAGAGTGTGTGTGTCAGAGTGTGTGTGTCAGAGTGTGTGTGTCAGAGTGTGTGTGTCAGAGTGTGTGTGTCAGAGTGTGTGTGTCAGAGTGTGTGTGTCAGAGTGTGTGTGTCAGAGTGTGTGTGTCAGAGTGTGTGTGTCAGAGTGTGTGTGTCAGAGTGTGTGTGTCAGAGTGTGTGTGTCAGAGTGTGTGTGTCAGAGTGTGTGTGTCAGAGTGTGTGTGTCAGAGTGTGTGTGTCAGAGTGTGTGTGTCAGAGTGTGTGTGTCAGAGTGTGTGTGTCAGAGTGTGTGTGTCAGAGTGTGTGTGTCAGAGTGTGTGTGTCAGAGTGTGTGTGTCAGAGTGTGTGTGTCAGAGTGTGTGTGTCAGAGTGTGTGTGTCAGAGTGTGTGTGTCAGAGTGTGTGTGTCAGAGTGTGTGTGTCAGAGTGTGTGTGTCAGAGTGTGTGTGTCAGAGTGTGTGTGTCAGAGTGTGTGTGTCAGAGTGTGTGTGTCAGAGTGTGTGTGTCAGAGTGTGTGTGTCAGAGTGTGTGTGTCAGAGTGTGTGTGTCAGAGTGTGTGTGTCAGAGTGTGTGTGTCAGAGTGTGTGTGTCAGAGTGTGTGTGTCAGAGTGTGTGTGTCAGAGTGTGTGTGTCAGAGTGTGTGTGTCAGAGTGTGTGTGTCAGAGTGTGTGTGTCAGAGTGTGTGTGTCAGAGTGTGTGTGTCAGAGTGTGTGTGTCAGAGTGTGTGTGTCAGAGTGTGTGTGTCAGAGTGTGTGTGTCAGAGTGTGTGTGTCAGAGTGTGTGTGTCAGAGTGTGTGTGTCAGAGTGTGTGTGTCAGAGTGTGTGTGTCAGAGTGTGTGTGTCAGAGTGTGTGTGTCAGAGTGTGTGTGTCAGAGTGTGTGTGTCAGAGTGTGTGTGTCAGAGTGTGTGTGTCAGAGTGTGTGTGTCAGAGTGTGTGTGTCAGAGTGTGTGTGTCAGAGTGTGTGTGTCAGAGTGTGTGTGTCAGAGTGTGTGTGTCAGAGTGTGTGTGTCAGAGTGTGTGTGTCAGAGTGTGTGTGTCAGAGTGTGTGTGTCAGAGTGTGTGTGTCAGAGTGTGTGTGTCAGAGTGTGTGTGTCAGAGTGTGTGTGTCAGAGTGTGTGTGTCAGAGTGTGTGTGTCAGAGTGTGTGTGTCAGAGTGTGTGTGTCAGAGTGTGTGTGTCAGAGTGTGTGTGTCAGAGTGTGTGTGTCAGAGTGTGTGTGTCAGAGTGTGTGTGTCAGAGTGTGTGTGTCAGAGTGTGTGTGTCAGAGTGTGTGTGTCAGAGTGTGTGTGTCAGAGTGTGTGTGTCAGAGTGTGTGTGTCAGAGTGTGTGTGTCAGAGTGTGTGTGTCAGAGTGTGTGTGTCAGAGTGTGTGTGTCAGAGTGTGTGTGTCAGAGTGTGTGTGTCAGAGTGTGTGTGTCAGAGTGTGTGTGTCAGAGTGTGTGTGTCAGAGTGTGTGTGTCAGAGTGTGTGTGTCAGAGTGTGTGTGTCAGAGTGTGTGTGTCAGAGTGTGTGTGTCAGAGTGTGTGTGTCAGAGTGTGTGTGTCAGAGTGTGTGTGTCAGAGTGTGTGTGTCAGAGTGTGTGTGTCAGAGTGTGTGTGTCAGAGTGTGTGTGTCAGAGTGTGTGTGTCAGAGTGTGTGTGTCAGAGTGTGTGTGTCAGAGTGTGTGTGTCAGAGTGTGTGTGTCAGAGTGTGTGTGTCAGAGTGTGTGTGTCAGAGTGTGTGTGTCAGAGTGTGTGTGTGTGTGTGCGTGTGAGAGAGAGAGAGAGCGTGTGTGTGCGAGTGTGTGCGCTTTTGTTCAAGTGTGAGTACAGAATGTTCACCAAACTCTTCCACCACCCTGAATTCTTCCACTGGTTAAATATTACCCACTCCTGACCCGGAGCTTCACCCTTCATACACAAGCAGAACAAAATGAACTTCTCAAACACCAAAGAAACAGAATCAGGACGGCCGGACAAACCTCAAAGAACAAACCACAATGAAAAGCGTCAGTCTTTGCGAGAGGAAATCACACTCTATATAAACACAATGTAAAGCTGCAAATGAGTCACAGCAGGACGGACTCAAGAGTTTAATCAGTTCATTAAAATACAGAAATGCTATTAATTATATTTAAAGTGTGCTTTAATGTACTTCAAATCTTAAAAGTATATATAAAAAAAACGGTATATATAATATTAATGCAATTAAAGGTGCTTTTATGACTGTTTCTTAACATACTTTCTTTTTCCCGCAAGGTGTATTTCATTTAAAAGTGAATAATAATGATGTTTTTCCCCTCAGATCACAAAAGCTGAAGCCTTACAGGATCGAAGCGACGACATCAAGGTGAGTAAACAATGACATTTTCACTTCAAATCTGGCAGTGATCTAAGAAATGCCATTTAGGCATCGTGATGAGTAAATATGGCATCCGAACCGTTTATCCTAATGGCAGTCGAGCGTTTTCAAAGCGGGCTTGTTTTTCTAATTAAATGTTGGCAAAAGGTGAAGTTCCTGAACTCCCCGTCGACCAAAATAAAAACAAAACAGCTGTGCCCCGCCATGCAGACCAAACCACGCCAGACCGTAGTGAACCGCAGGACGCTTTTCTCACGGCACGCCACGCAGGGGTCAGAGGTCACTGAGCTTCAAACCAGACTTACAGAGTCGAGAAATGAATCTCTCGTGGACGTAATTTACAGGCGCTCCCTGAGGTCGTTGCGTTTGCGTTCGTGATTTATTTGAGAAAAGGCAATAAGAGCGCTGTCGTTTTGTGTAGTAGATCAATATCCTATATTTGCTTTTCTTCCGGGAACAAAACTGCGGGTCATCAAAAGCGCACCAGGATCATTTCTGGGAGGGGGGGAATATCGTGAGGCTTGCCAAGAAAACGGCATCGGCTTAATTGCTAATTATACGTTTCAAACGGACAGAGCGAAAGAAAAATATTTTATCATGCAAAAGGCTCATGCAGCGGACCACAAAGTCAGAAAATAAATAAAAATAATTTCCTAAACATCGTAAAACGCACATGGCACGAGGCCTCAGAACAACTAACAGATCTGAAATGTGTCGTGGCAGGGAGTGGAAAGAGAGGAAAAACATCCTCCGGTTCTGCCAGGACAAACATCAGCGGCAAGCCCAACCTCACAATCTCATATTATTTGTGTCAGAGCAAACATGCATCAAAAAATTCTGCAAACCGCATTTCATATTGCACTGGATTGAATGCGAAAACGATACCTTTCCCACAAAAAGAGCATGCAAATCACAAGCATTAATGCAAACAATTTCATTCGGGATGTAGATTGTGTTAAAAAAAACTGCATAAATGTGCAACATTTGACATAAAGTGTTAAAAAAAAGAAGAGATTGATAGTTTATGCAGCAAGGATATGATAATCTCTGTCACAGACACAATCTGGGGACTTGTATGACATCTTAGGACATAATAAGTAATGATAGTTGATATGATTATATAGTTAATGTCATTTTATTATTTGCATTATACATTGTTTTTGACGGTGCCGATGGAGATCATGTGTGACCCTGGATGACAAACTGATGGCAACTGAGATTTATACATCATCTGAAAACTGACGTATGGTTTGTTATGATTGGACAATATTTGGCTGAGAATCTGGAATCTGAAGATGCAAAAAAATCGAAACATTGAGAAAATCGACTTTAAAATCGTGCATTCATGTTCACGATTGTGCTGCATTCACTCACAAAAATAAATGTTTTATATATTTACGGTAGGAAATTTACAAAATATCTTCATGGAACATGATCTTTATTTTAAAATCCTAATGATTTTTGGCATAAAAGAAAAATCGATAATTTTGACCCGTACAATGTATTCGCTATTGCCACAAATAAACCCGTGCGACATGTGACTGGTTTTGTGATCCAGGGTCACATATTGAATGTTCATCTCACCTTTAGATGCAGGTGTATCGTTCGTCTCGTTCACTGTAGCTAAAGGAAGCCCTTTGTCTAGACAGCACGTCCTAGCACACATTTAACCCCTCGATGAAGTGTACACAGTCTGTCCAAAACCTTTTAAACGCCGCCATCCGTCACCACTCCTTCTTTGTTGTAAAGTAATGAATGGGAGGCATGTGATGAACATCTCCAAAAAGGTCTAAAATGGCTCCCGAAAGCTTCATCTTCATGCACACGTCTCCATTTGAATCAATGTGTTGCATGAGCCATTTACACTGGCAACCAATTAAGATTTTGTTTACGTCTTGTAACTTGTTGCATGCATGTAAATGGCAAAAATGCATGAGATCACATGTAAATTTGGGCCATTACTGTATATTATAATTGTATAATAGGGTCAATTATCCTACATTTCTGGTTGCAGTTCATTAAGTCATTTTAATGCAACGATCTAAATCATCACTTTAGCGAGTGAATGCATATGTAAAAATGAATATGCATTTCATTGTTTACATCAGAATAATTTACAAAAGTGTTGCTCATTTTGTTTTGCTTCAGTGTGCATATTTTATGTTAGACTTCAAATCAGTGTTATTTCAATATTATTTATGTTTTATTATAGTATAGCTTTTAATTTTACATTTCAGTGCATTCGTTTTTTTTTATATATTTCTGTTTAGCTTTATTTTAATTTCAGCTTTAGTACTTACATTTATCTCAGTTAGTTGCAAAAAGCAACATTTCAAATTTGTTGTTACGTTTTTATAAGTTTAAGTTTTCATCTGATATTTTATTTTAGCTTTATTTCAATTACCGAAAGCATTTTTAATGGCTTTAGTTCACAATAACAACACTAGAACCATTTCTGTTGCATTGAAAGTTAGGTCTTGTTTGATGACCTTGTTTAAAAGTAAATCATTTATTACAAGAATCAATTTAGCATAAACGCATAAACATCTCCAAGTTCGTTTGTAAGTTAACTGATTGACAGAACCGGTGACATTTCTCCAGCAGCGCCTGTCCACCCAGTACCCAGCATGCATTGCGGTTTGACCTCCCCTCGCTTTGAACAAAACTATGTTCTAAGAGCGTTTAAGTTAAATGTTTTAAATCATTTTTTTTCGAACATTAAAGGAACATTCTATTTTGCAAACATTATGGGAATGTTACTTTTGAATGTTCTCTAAACATTCCGAAACCAGTTGTAACATTTAAAAAAATGTCAGACGAATACATTTAAAAACAAACAATGTATAAATAATGTTTTTATGCTAACTATTTGAGAACATTATTAAAGACCAGATAACACTGACCGAACGTTACCGGAACGTTTGCTCATAACTTTGAGAGAACCTTTGCCAGAAAGTTAGCCAAAGCTCTGAGAAACATTGTTTATGTCTGTTAAAACACCACAGAAATTCAAACACACACAACATGGATGTTAAGCAGAATCTGCTGAAAACAAATCTTAAGTAGCAAAGAGTTGGATCGTCAACAAAGCTGGAATTTCTGGAATTCGGCAATGCTAAAATCAAACACTCAATGTTCTGAAAAGCCTGACGCGCACAAAACGCATGGAAAAGAAATGTCCAAATGAAACATTCTCCTAAAAGGCTGGAAAACGTGAAGAAAATCCCCTATAAATGGCATTTCACCTGCCGTCTGTGGGAAAGCTCCTGTGGTGCGTTGAGTTAGCGCACGGTTGGCTACGCGAGCGCGTTTGCCAAGTAAAGCCGTGAGTCATGAAGCCACTGGGATGTTAAACACATTGGCCGTTTCCTGCTGAGTCACAGCGCTCGTTTAGTCATTATGCTGTGATTAGCGGCGCTGCTAAATGGATAAGTGAGAAGCAGTAGCGAGAATGAAGGCTCGCTCCACACCACTTCAATTTGACAGCTGATGGTTTTCAGTAAAAAGATGAATTGTGTGAGAGATTGCACATTGCAGAGGGGGATATAGTGGTAGAAACAAGGCCAGTGAACTATAAACCAAGTGCAAAAGTTTGCATCTATGCCAACTCAAATGGCAATGTTTAGAAACCGTACAATAAAAGCAGGCATAACGGTAACAAACAAGCCTGCATAACACTCACATATCTTAACTAGTAAAAAACAACATTATAATTTAATATTACAGTGAAATCTGCAAATGCAATCAGCTTTAATAAACCCATTTCACACACTTTTCCTATTTAATTATATCAAATTGGCTCTGATTTGACCACAGCTGCAAAGCATTCTGGGTAACCAGCAGTGCCACAGTACACACACAGTCAAAAGAGACTTTAATTTTGTTACATGTGAAAAATGCCACAAAAATAAATCAGTAAACTGCAGAATAAATGCTATTTTGTACTGCAAAAAACGAATAAATCCTTAACACTAACACTAAAAATCATTCAATCAAATCAACTGTAATGAAATGTTCCTATCAGAACACATTCAGAATATGCCAACATTTTATTTTAGTTAATTTACCTTGAGAGGGAAAAACATCTTTGTCTGGTAAATAGTTAAGAATCCATTAGAAATTTCAGAAAAGGCACCGGTTTAATAGAATTTAACTGAATGTTAGCAAACCAATGAAAAACCTGGAAAACTCAAGTTGGTTAATAGATATTTGTCATCCAGTCAACAGTAACAGACTTTGTGTCTCAGATATAGTTCCTCCGCATGTGTCTTGAAAACATGTGAGAAGTCCAGTCGTTTCGCAGCAACAGCCGGTGTGTAAATCCACAGGCTTGACCGGCACCGGTGGTGTGAAGATCCTCAAACACAAGCAGGTTTACACTCGGCAAAGCAAACACAAGAGCCCAGCATCTCTCCAGCAGAGCCTGACGTAAACACTCGTCCTGAAAGAAATCTCGCTTTTATTCAACATTGATGGAGTTTGTGTGAAAATAAATCATCGAAAAAGGGGTTTGTTTGTTTAAAAATCGTATAAATGCATGAGATTTTGAGGTGGACCTTTGACCCCATAGACACACATTATTGGTACAAATACTTGAGCTAAAATTATGTTTTTAATAATTTACTTTTTAGTCACTTTAGCTAAGTTTGCACTTTTTTCGGTCCATTTTGATAAATAAAATAATTTATTTTTGTTCAATAAATATACTGTCATTAAAATATGATCATTTTAAAAATACAGAAACAAAATACAGAGCTTAAATTCACTGAAAATCTTTGTGATGTGCTGGAGGAGACTTTACAGAGTGATGGACAATACAAGATCTGGAGCAAAAATTATGTAAGTTTGTTTCCGCCACAGAATAAAACAAATAAAAAAAGGTTATTGCAACTTTTTATCTCACAATTTTACATCAGAATTGCACAATATAAAGTCGCAATTGCGAGTTATAAAGTCAGAATTCCGTACTTTTTTTCACAGAATTGCATGTTTATATTTTGCAATTCTGACTTTATAACACGCAATTGGGAGATATAAAGTCAGAATTGGGAGATATAAAGTCAGAATTGTGAGATATAAGTCAGAATTGTGAGATATAAATAATTCGAGGAAAAAGTCTTTAAAATTGGACTTTATAACTTGCAATTGCGAGCTTATATCTCACAATTGTGAGAAAAATGTCAGAATTGCATTGCAGTTTTATTTCTCACAATTCTGACTTTATATCACACAATTCTGACATTATATCTTGCAATTCTGAGAAATAAAGTCAAAATTGTGAGATATAAACTCGCAATTGTGAGATAAAAAGTCGCAATTATCTTTTAAAATGTTTTATTCTGTGGTGGAAAAACATTGATGCACCTTTTGATGAAAACAAATGCTGTGATATTATTTCCATCAAGAGGTGCATACATTTCTGGTCAGCACCATATTTTGACACCACTAGTAAAAATATATAATTTGATTTGATATAGTCTTTAATTTCGAGTGAGAAATGGTTTATATTTGTAATCATTTATCTATTTTTTTTCCTAGTGATCCATGGCGGATTTGGGACTGAATCGGGACGGGCGGCTCTGGCATGCACAGGTGCGCACCTTAATTACACAAGTCACCTCGCTCAGGTTAGATATTATCCCATATCAAACAGCCCATTGAAAAGAGACTGAGATCAAAACGACTGCCGTGTGTGTGCGCGCTGTGGGAGTTTTGATTAAGAAAGACACATGCATTGATCTCCCAGATTAAAGACAGGAAGTTACAATGGCAGTTTGTTATGCCAAGTTTGAAGTCCTGCCAGAGAGTCCGGCTCACCTCGGCAACGGGCTCAATGTGGCCTGTGTGGATGAATACGGTGTCTGGGTAGGGTCAAAGAGTCGAGATGAACTTTACTCTAGTCAAAGACAACATCTATCAGATCTCCGTTGGAACTGTGGGAACGCGTTTTCAAAGGTGCAGACTGGCAGAAAATCATCTTTCTGGGTCATTTTGTCATTTTGTTATGTGCTGTTGCCATTTTTATTGTTATTAATTTCAAATCTTTATATATAGCTTTAATTCAACTTTATTTAAGTTGTATGGTGTTGCTATGCAGTCGAAGGGTGTTCTAGATGGTTTTGCATGTCTGAAGTGTTCTGTGCGTTTTTAGTACATTACTATATGGTTTCTAGGGTGTTTCTATGGTGTTCTAGGTGGTTGCCAGGGTGGTGTGGTTTCTATGGATGTGTTCTCCCATTCCTAAGGTGTCCTATGCATTGTTGTGTAGTTGCTAGGGTGTTTCTATGGTGTTCTAGGTGGTTACTAGGATGTTGTTTTGCACTTCCTAAAGTGTTCTATGTATTTTAGTACATTGTTGTGTAGTTGCTAGGGTGTTTCTATGGTGTTCTAGGTGGTTACCAGGGTGGTGTGGTTTCTATGGTGGTGTTCTCCCATTCCTAAGGTGTCCTATGCATTTTTGTGTAGTTGCTAGGGTGTTTCTATGGTGTTTTAGGTGGTTACTAGGATGTTGTTTTGCACTTCCTAAAGTGTTCTATATATTTTAGTACATTGTTGTGTAGTTGCTAGGGTGTTTCTATGGTGTTCTAGGTGGTTACCAGGGTGTTGTTTTGCACTTCCTAAAGTGTTCTATGTATTTTAGTACATTGTTGTGGCACTTTGGTCAAACTTGGTTGTTTTTAAATGTGCTTTATAAATATAAACAATGAATGAATGAATGAGTGTGAATGAATGATTCATGAAAATTCATGAGTGAATTAATTTTACACTAATTAAACTTCTTGCTTAACTACTATTTAGGCAGAGCACCAATTTGAAGAGAATCTTGGATATTCTTATATCAGGATCTGAATAAAAACACATCTGGTTTGCAATGTCCACAATAACACAAGAAAACCGTAAAGTATGATGATCAACTGGACGTGCACTATGCATTTTCAAAATCATGCAAATATGATTTACAAAACCAGTTCCAGGACACCTGCTGATTGGCTGGTGTTCTCAGCGGTCCCGGACTCTATAAAGACGTTTCTGGGTGCAGTGGCAGCGACTCGTCACGCAGGAAACCGTGATTACGCTCTGGTTTGTGGAATAGCAATTATGTGAACAGTGGCCTGTAATCTGTGGGATTTCCATGATACAATGTGTGTGTGTGTGTGTGTGTGTGTGCGGGGGCACACAAGAGATGGAAACACTCTCGCTTTTCCTTCTGCTTGGGCACAGCAGTGGTCCGTGACACATTAGAGAGCTTCATATTTCCTGTGGCAGGTTCCAAAACGCTGAAACAGTGGCAATGACAAATCATATTTGCATACAGACCCCAGTTAGTTCACAGACACACCGTAGATCAACCAGAAAACCTTTAGCGTTCTAGAACCGTGTGCTGCAGACACACACTGTGACAAACTCTAGATGGTGATTCAGTGCCCGTTATTGTTCAGGAAGACTAAAACTATTAAAAATTATTTTGTGGAACTGAAATAAAGCTGAAATAAAAGAATAAAAAAAAGAATATTAGATTATAATCAATACATATGAGCAAACCGATTACAATCTATAACATAATACACACAAAAATAATGTGTATTCTTAAAAGCCACAGCAAATAAGTGAGTTTTAAGCTTATAATTAATGCAAATAATACATACACTACCATTCAAAAGTTTGAGCTTAATAAGAAATTAATACTTTTATTGAGTAAGGATGCATTAAATTAATCACAAGTGACTGTAAAGGGTTTTAAATTGTTACAAAAGGTTCTATTTCAAGTAAATGCTGTTCTTTTAGAACTTTCTATTTATCAAAGAATCCTGGAAAGAAATGTATATCATGGTTTCCACTGTAATATGAAACAGCACAACTGTTTTGAACATTGATAATAATCATAAATGCAAATCATCATATTAGAGTGATTTCTGATGATCATGTGACTCTGAAGACTGGGTAATGATGATGAAAATTCAGCTTTTATCACAGGAATAAATGACATTTAAACATACTGTATATTCACATAGAAAACAGCTATTTTAAATTGTAATTATATTTCACAATATCACTGTTTTACTGTATCTGTTTGGCAATGGCGGAGTTTTCTCAACTTTTTCAGTGCCACAGAAATTACAAGTACGAATGTTTAGATGTACGTCAGATGACATGTATTGAATTTCAAAGCACATTTAAAAGCAAAAACGATCCTGTTTTTTTTTTTTTTTTTTCACAGGATCCATTTGTGCCAGATATCAGTTAAAGAAATGGAATTGGCTAACAGTGTTAATGTGGCTGTCCAAGTGGCTTTTGCCCTGTGGAGCTCCTAACAGCCAAACGCAGACCGACAGGAGGTGATAACCCGTCCTGATAATCACGTCAGCTGTGACTGATGCGTTCATTTGCTGGATAAGGATTTGGAAGGGAGGAACGGAGAGGGGAGGGGGAGTTTAGAGGATGAGGGTTTGGTGAGGTTTGAGACACGAGGAGGAAATGGGATGATGTGAAGAGGAAAATATACTCATAAGGAGACGTGGATGTGATGATACCATAAAGGATCATGAAAATTCTCATCGGCATCTCTGACTCCGGCAGTTTTTTTTAAGGCAATAGGATAATTTAATTGACAGATAACAATTTAAACCTATATAATATTTTATTATTTTTCATGTTTTTATAATTATTATTATTGTTGTATATTATTACTGTTTATTGTTGTTATTACATTTTTTTCAAGATGGTTCCCAGGGTCGGATAGTTCCCAGGGTGTCGCGTAGCACACTAAAGTGTGCTTATAGTACAAATGTGTTTTAGTACATTACTGTGTGGTTGCTAGGGTGTTGCTATGGTATCCTAACGGTTGTTGGGGTTTTCTGCCGGTTCTAAGGTGATTTGATTGTTTTTCTAAGGTGTTGCTAGGGTGTTCTAAGTGGTTTCCACTTCTAAGTTTGTTTTTAACTATTGCTAAGTGGTTGGTAGGGGTAGCTATGGTGGTGTCCTATTTGGTTGTTAGGGGTTTCTGCCATTCCTAAGGTGTTTTGAGTGTTTTATTACATTGCTAAGGTGTTGCTATGGTGTCCTAGGGGGTTGTCTGGAGTTTCTGCAGTTCCTACGGTGTTTTGAGTCTTTTAGTACATTGCTGTGTGGTTCCTAAGGTGTTGCTAGGGTGTTCTAACGTTTAAGTGATTTCCAGGGAGTTTCTTTGCACGTTATAAGATGTTCTAAGTGTTTTTAAACCTACTGCTATGTGGTTGCTATGGTGTTGCTATGGTATCATATATGTTTGACATGGGTTTTCTGCAGTTAGCAAGGTGTTTTGAGTGTTTTTAGCACATTGCTATGTGGTTTCTAAGGTGTTGCTATGGTGTTCTAGGTGGTTGTCAGGGGTTTCTGCAGTTCCTAAGATGTTTTGAATGGTTTATGACAGTTGCTATGGTGTTCTTAGTGATTCCCAGGGTGTTGTTTAGCACTTTCTAAGGTGTTGCTAGTCATTTTTTATTTTTTTTTCACTTCTGAATATTTAGTTTGATCATGTGAACCAAATGTATTTAGAAGCACTGACATGAAACTTAGCGCGGTATGTGTGTTGAATTTGAATATATGTGACCGTGAATAAGATTTGATTAATTTTATATCTTGCAATACCATTACCATTGTATTTGCATTTTAAGGTTTGCATACCACAATACTAACATGACACCTAGATACCATCCCAGTCATGTGTGTGTTGATGTGAGAGAAAGACAGTGGAAGGTCAAGCCAATAATATTCTCCAGTCCTGTGTGAGATTAGATTCCAGGCATTCTGTAGGAATCTCCCACAATGTGATCAATCTCTCTGTCTCTCACACACACACACACACACACACACACACGTACGTCTCTGTCCATCCATTAAAAAGTCAAATGTGCCCCCTGGACTGATCTCCTACAAGACACTATAAACAAAGATGATTCATCAGAGATTTCACAGATGGGTGGTGTGGATGTTTAAAGATCCAGATAATAATCATAAGGTTGTATCTTACGGTGTTGCAACATGGTTGCTAGGGTGCTTATATGGTTTCCAGGTTGGTGTTCTGCACTTCCTAAGGTGTTCTATGTTTTTAGTACTTTACAATGTGGTTGCTAGGGTGTTGCTATGTAGTTGTTACAGTGTTTTTGATGGTTTCCAATGTGTTGTTTCGCACTTCTTAAAGTGTTTTATGTGTTTTTAGTACATTACTATGTGGTTGCTAGGGTGTTGCTATGGTCTTCTATGTGGTTTCCAGAGTGTTTTGCAATTCCTAGGGTGTTTAGGTGTTTTTAGCATATTTCGATGTGGTTGCTAGGGTGTTGCTATGGTCTTCTACGTGGTTGCCAGAGAGTGTTTTGCGATTCCTAGGGTGTTTAGGTGTTTTTAGCATATTTTGATGTGGTTGCTAGGGTGTTGCTATGGTCTTCTATGTGGTTGCCAGGGTGTTTTGCGGTTCCTAGGGTGTTTAGGTGTTTTTAGCGTATTTCTATGTGGTTGCTAGGGTGTTGCTATGCAGTTGTTATGGTGCTTCTTGATGGTTTCCATGGTGTAGTTCTGTACTTTCTAAGGTGTTTTATGTGTTTTATGTGCTTTTTGTACATTTCTGTGTGGTTTCTAGGGTGTTGCTATGGTGTTCTGTGGTTCCTAGGGTGTTTTAAGTGTTTTAGCATATTTCTATGTGGTTGCTTGGGTGTTATAGGTGGTTTTCCATGGTGTTGTTCTGCACTTTCTAAGGTGTTCTGTTTTAGTTTATTGCTGTGTGGTTGCTAGGGTGTTGCTATGGTGTTCCACATGGTTTTTAGGATTTTTCTCTAAAGCTTATGAGATTTTCTCTGTTGTTGTATTTTTTTGTTCTTGTTTATTTGTTAGTTTATAAATCACTCACTTTTTTGTGTGTTTTTGAGGTTTGTTCACATCACTTACACTAAGTATGATCAGATAAGTATGCTTGACTTGGCAACCACCACTAAATATAATCAATCATTTTAGTTTGTGTTGAACAGAAGGTTAAATGAGTTGAAGAGCTCAAACCCAACACTGACATCTAGTGTCTCTGGTCTCATCAGCACTGCTAATAAATCCCACAGATGCTCATTGAAGAAGGGACCCAGAGATGATGACTCCTTTTCACTTTGACCAGTAAGAATCCACCTAGCAACCTTCCAGACCTCCTTAGTAACCACATAGTAACATCCTGGCAACCATCCACAACATCCTAGCATCATGACGACAGGTTTTGCCCAAACAAGTACCACTCAGATTTTCTTTAAGATGTAGTTGGAGTCAAAACGTCTGGTTCTTGCTTTCCCACACATACAATCTCTGTTACTTTAACTTCCTATTATCACTGTAAAGCTGCTTTGAAACAATCTATATAGTTAAAAGCGCTGTATAAATGAAGGGGACTTGACTTGACATACACTCAGTGTTTCCACTCAATTTGATAGTTTTATTCAGAAATAATTTATATCTTATGTCATTTTGCTTCTCAAGCACATTTATCATGATTTAAGAATACATGTTTAGATAGTTGTATGTACAGGTTAACAAGACACAAAATACTGAGGAAGAGCATTTTTTTGCAGTGCACACAGGTCGTGTCCCAGTGGAAAAGAGACTGATAATCATCTAAGTAAATTCCAGCTCCGCTTAGAGGTGAAGAAAGGAGTGACACGCCAAATAAACAGCCAGAAACTGCGAGGAACACACACACATGCATGCGCGCACACACTCGCATACACTCTCACTATTACACACACTCGTGCGCACACACACACACACACACACACAATCGCATACACTTACACTTAAACTCTCACTCACACACATACACACATACAGTTACACACACTCACATACACTCACACTCTCACTCATGCACACACTCATGCACACACATACACTCACACACATACACACGCACTCACACACATACACTTACTGTACACACATACACTTACACACACTCACATACACTCTCACTCTCACTCACGCACACACACACACACAACACACACACACACACTCACTACACTCACACTCTTACACACACACACACACACACACACACACATACACTCTCACTCTCACTCACGCACACACACACACACACAGGATGATGATGGTTCGAGAGAGAGGACAGATCTGACATGCGTGAGTTATTGCCACAGAATGGACGCATTACTGCTTCATTAACATAATATGGAAGCACACACACACACACACACACACACACACACACACACACCAGCTCCAGACGGGCCTGAATTCCTGACGCTCTTGTGGATTCGTCGAAAGAACCCATAATGCTAGATTTACATTGTTTAATGCGTTTAACATATTTTAAAAATATGACATGTTTTTGTGGTGTTGTCGCAGCGCATGCAGTGATTGATATCGCCTATATCATTATTCAGACCAGTTTTACCGAGGGGAAAGTGCTCAGTGGTCACCGCTTCTTAGCTCAGGACATCAGTTATGCATTTTATTAGGAAATTAAGTGTTTGATGTTCATATTGAGATCATTGACTTTTGGGATATCTTTTTTTAGATGCAAAAAAGAATCTCATTCAACTCTAAAATGCAAAAAAATTATAAACAATTAAGGTATTTATATGTAATAGTGGTATTTGTTGAATTGCACATTTATGCTGAGGAATCAGTTTAAAGTAATTCAATTTCAATTCACATTTATTTGTATTGCTCTTTTCACAATACATATGGTTTCAAAGCAGCTTTACTGAAAATACAGTTTTTTTTTTTGTTTAGTTTATCACCATTGAGAATAACAAGAAGTGCAAAAAATCCCAAGTAAATGGCCTGAACACATTAAGGTAGTGAGAAATGTGCTTAAAGAATATTAATATTAATATTCATTGAACATGTTCATGTGATGTTTCAAAATAAATATTTGAGACCATTTTTTTTTACATTGTGACTTGAAAACTAAGCACATTTTGTTTAAATATATTTTTTCATAGGGCCAAAAATAATTTATTATGTTATTTAAATTATAGGCTATACTGAATAATTACTGGGGTCATTTTCTCCTGAAAAGCGGGATATTAATCAGAAGTCTCTGTTTAGACTCATCTCTATCAGTGCTTCTCAACCTTTCTGACTCCAAAGTTTGATAAAGGTCCCATTGACTTTTGCAGGTTTTTTCATGATTTAATGGATAAAAATGAAGGATAAGTCAAAACTTCGACCCAATAAAATATTTAAGATCTTGAGTAAACTAGAAAATTTGCCAAAAAAAGCCAATTTAGTTTTACTAATAACCTTTTTACTAATTTGCATGACTTGTCCAGGTCTAACAATAACATTTTTAAAATCAGGCTTTGTCATATATCCAGGTTTTCCAGGTCTGTGGGAATCCTGGTTATATATAAAAAAAAAAAAGTGAATTAAAATAAGAAAAATCTTGATTTTTAGTTGTTTTACCTCATTTTAATGCTTGATTAGTCATTTTAAGTCATCGTCAGGCCCTCAGTTTTTCTAGGAGATTTGAAAGAGCTTTGATTGGCCTTTCCTCCGGTTATTTTTACACACGTAGAGTTCGGAAACGTCATCCAGCCCTGTTGCATCATCTCCATTTGTGGAGATTTCCTGTTGATAATCACTGTCATTTCTTTTGACAGCATTTTTTTTTTTTACATTTCCAGGCTGTTTCCATAGATGGTTCCTAGACATCCAAGAGCAGGCCAAAGACAACTGGTCAAAATAAAAACCTGCCGCTCTCCCGAATGAGGAACCGTGGCTGCGGCGGGCGATTTTATTCCGCTCAACTAATGTCTAATGTCTGTCTGGGCAGATGAGAAACAACTTAGGACTTCCTTTTTTTAGCATGTGCTTGTGCAGTGGTTTGGTGTGGTTTGGTGTGGGTACCATCAGCTCGCGTTGGGAAAAGCAGGGTCGAGTCGTGTGCCCATGGAGGACAAATCCATATATGCGCTCGTCTAGCCATGAGTCACTCTTTCTGTTTATCCATCATGGAACCGTCTGTTCCCCGATTTCCCCGAACCCGTAATATTGGCTACGGAAACGCACCTTCCCATGCGGTTTCCCTGTGGAATGATGACGTCATGCTCCACATCACCAGCTGACCGTACAGGAACAGGTGCAAAGATTAATTATTGATTATGTTTGTGTAACACTTCATATACTTGATAACCCAAATCAAAAGAAATTAAGAATTTGGGAAATTAAGCTTAATTTTTGGATGCAATAAAGAACCTCTTTCTCACTGCAATGACTGATAAATAAATAAATAAATAAATAAATAAATAAATAAATGTCATTCTCGTAAAAACATAGAATAGAATGTTATTCTACATAAGGTCAAATTAAAATATTCATATATACTGTTAGTAAATAAATATATAATTATTTATACATTTATGCTGAGAAATTGTATTATAGTTGTTGTTTTTTTAACCATATAATTTTTTTTATAAAAATCTCTGGATACATTATGACAAAATGAAAAAAAAAAAAAAAAAGATGATATTTTAATTATTAATTGATCAATTGTTTGAATAAAAAATTGGATTACAGTAATTTTAATAATGAGAATTATTAATGAGAAAGGGGGTGGAGCTTAATTGTCATGAAAAATATATATATCATGATGCAAAAAAAGGCGTTATTGTCTTTATGTGAAATATAATCTCTTTTCTCCTTCTTATTTTAGTTTTGGAGTTATATGTGAGCTGGACGTGTTCTTGACAGGTTGCGTGACACTCGCTCATCAGCTCATTAAAGCGACCGCAGTAATATGACACACACCACGCATGTAGAGTCTCTCCAGGGGACTTGCATTGACTCATGTCTCACTGTCACATCAGCATTGCTTCATTGGGTTTGGATGATGAAGCTTCAATGTCGAGATCATTGTCAACCCTGGAGCAATGATTGAAGTTCCCACAATCCCACACATGTACATAGTTATGCACACATAGCCTTCTTATTTGCTTAATAATATGTGTGTGTGTGAGAGAGTGTGTGTGCGGGCATGTTAGCTATACTTGTGAGACCAAATGTCCCCTCAAGGATAGTAAAACTTGAGATTCATTACTTTTTGAGGAGTTTTTGCTGGTCATAACGAGGAAAATTGATTAATAAACATAATAAAATGTAAAAATGCTGAAAGTTTTGTATGATTTAGGTTTAGGGGTAGGGTATGTATGTATGTATGTGTGTGTGTGTGTGTGTGTGTGTGTGTGTGTGTGTGTGTGTGTGTGGGTCATCTGACCAATCAGAGCAGAGTAGACCAAACACAACAGACTGGGTCATCTGACCAATCAGAGCAGAGTAGACCAAACACAACAGACTGGGTCATCTGACCAATCAGAGCAGAGTAGACCAAACACAACAGACTGGGTCATCTGACCAATCAGAGCAGAGTAGACCAAACACAACAGACTGGGTCATCTGACCAATCAGAGCAGAGTAGACCAAACACAACAGACTGGGTCATCTGACCAATCAGAGCAGAGTAGACCAAACACAACAGACTGGGTCATCTGACCAATCAGAGCAGAGTAGACCAAACACAACAGACTGGGTCATCTGACCAATCAGAGCAGAGTAGACCAAACACAACAGACTGGGTCATCTGACCAATCAGAGCAGAGTAGACCAAACACAACAGACTGGGTCATCTGACCAATCAGAGCAGAGTAGACCAAACACAACAGACTGGGTCATCTGACCAATCAGAGCAGAGTAGACCAAACACAACAGACTGGGTCATCTGACCAATCAGAGCAGAGTAGACCAAACACAACAGACTGGGTCATCTGACCAATCAGAGCAGAGTAGACCAAACACAACAGACTGGGTCATCTGACCAATCAGAGCAGAGTAGACCAAACACAACAGACTGGGTCATCTGACCAATCAGAGCAGAGTAGACCAAACACAACAGACTGGGTCATCTGACCAATCAGAGCAGAGTAGACCAAACACAACAGACTGGGTCATCTGACCAATCAGAGCAGAGTAGACCAAACACAACAGACTGGGTCATCTGACCAATCAGAGCAGAGTAGACCAAACACAACAGACTGGGTCATCTGACCAATCAGAGCAGAGTAGACCAAACACAACAGACTGGGTCATCTGACCAATCAGAGCAGAGTAGACCAAACACAACAGACTGGGTCATCTGACCAATCAGAGCAGAGTAGACCAAACACAACAGACTGGGTCATCTGACCAATCAGAGCAGAGTAGACCAAACACAACAGACTGGGTCATCTGACCAATCAGAGCAGAGTAGACCAAACACAACAGACTGGGTCATCTGACCAATCAGAGCAGAGTAGACCAAACACAACAGACTGGGTCATCTGACCAATCAGAGCAGAGTAGACCAAACACAACAGACTGGGTCATCTGACCAATCAGAGCAGAGTAGACCAAACACAACAGACTGGGTCATCTGACCAATCAGAGCAGAGTAGACCAAACACAACAGACTGGGTCATCTGACCAATCAGAGCAGAGTAGACCAAACACAACAGACTGGGTCATCTGACCAATCAGAGCAGAGTAGACCAAACACAACAGACTGGGTCATCTGACCAATCAGAGCAGAGTAGACCAAACACAACAGACTGGGTCATCTGACCAATCAGAGCAGAGTAGACCAAACACAACAGACTGGGTCATCTGACCAATCAGAGCAGAGTAGACCAAACACAACAGACTGGGTCATCTGACCAATCAGAGCAGAGTAGACCAAACACAACAGACTGGGTCATCTGACCAATCAGAGCAGAGTACACTCTCGAAAAGAAAGGTTTTTTGAATCGTTTCAAATGCTGAGAGAAAAGAGGTGATGAACAATTTATATTATGAGAAAAGTGTTTTTGACCTTGGATGCATGTAAACCTATTCTTGTAGATCCAAAACAAAATTAGGAGCCTTTAAAATACATCACTTGTACGAATTCGTAAGATTTTTTGCTAATTCGTACATATTTTACGAGTCGCCAAATTCGTATGAATTCGTACGAATGACTTACCACTGGCCCCGCCCCTAAACCTACCCATCACGTGGGTCTCTAGACAAATCGTACAAATTAGGCACCTTTTACTCACTCGTACGAATTGGTCGTGAGATAGCGTTGGAAGATCTGGCTACACAATATTATCAATGCTAAGCTCATGTGTTTATTTCGCATGATGACAAAGTAAAAATTATTTTTAGGTAAAAGAATTGCACAAATCATACAGAATTTGTATATATTTTTACATATCATTTATATTGCATGATGACAGTCTTTCTCTATGTATCGTGTGATCAAGAAGTCGTCTTTCCGTAATGAATGTTTGGAATATCTGTGGTAGGATTCCTGTAGGAACAGGATGAAAACAAATGCTTTGAGTCTGCATGTGGCTCTCTGGTGCCTCCTCCTCACTCACACAGAACACATTTTTGGTTTGTCCACAGATAACCCACTTGGCATAAAGAGGAGCTGCACAATCCACATGTAAGTTTATGTCATGTTGGAAATGTTACACAATGAATCATTGCTTGTTTATTTATTTTATTTTAAAACCTAAAAGAACTGAACTTACATGGTCATGCTGACTTTTCCAACTTTGACAAACATCTTTTGTGTGTGTGTGTGTGTGTGTGTGTGTGTAAAGAAGAAAAACATCTAAAAAATCAAGCAGAAATTCAACCCTGTTGTTTCCAGTTTGTGAGATAAAAATACACTTAATTTTTTATTCCCTGGCAGAAATAAGTTATCTTAGGTTAGCATGACGTTGTTAGCAGATGAAATGTGCAAACTTGAGTTTGCATGCAAGTTGACGTTATTGTAGAGTATGTTTCTGGCCTAAATGTATTATATACTTATTATAACACTTATATAATGTTAATTTACTGACCTATTGAATTATTAATATCTGTTTTGTATAATATCCATAGTTATACATTGACAACCACCAATCACAGTGGAGATGAAAATCACATAATGAATTAACGCTCATCACAAGCAGCGCTTACACAAGAAAGTTAATACTAATATATAGAAGCTGCGCAGTGTCATTCACACACACACTGATCACCATCATGGTAACACACATGACATTTAAAAAATGCAATTAACATTAATTTAACAACATTAAATGTAATGTAAATGTAAAACCCTATTGTCATAACTGATCAGAAAAAAATAAGAAAACTATGAAGAAACAGTTATTTCAACAAAAATACATCAAATGTGATGCGTCACGCAGGGAATTGTGGGAATGGCAATTTACGTTTTTTTCACTGTAAATAATACAATGACTTGTTTGTTTTCACTTCCAAAAACTGTAAATTTAACGGTATTTTACAGTGAAATTACATTAAATGTACCGTTAGATCCGTCACAGTTGTTTACCGTATATAATAAGGAAACCTTTCTCTTAGCCAATTAAAACATTTTCACTGAAGCATTTTTACAGTCTTTGACAGTTAAAATCACGATAATTTTTTACAGCTGAGTTGGTACTTATATTTTAATTAGTTTTACAATCGAAATCTAAAGTTTTTACAAACAATAACTTGGTTTCCCTGGTTACGCCTGACGGTTTAATTCGCAACCGGTGATATTTATAGTCCGCTCAGCTCGTAGAACCCTTCAGTTTACTGCCTGTTGCTATGGTTACTCACAGCTGATGTAGCCAGCGCATTTATTTATTAATTTCGAACGGTAAACAGTCAGTTTCACCAGAACTCCTTTACTAGGTGTCCTCTATCACTTTTTAATGGACACCCTGCAGCCAATCAGAATCGAGTATTCACCCAGACCATGGTATAACACTTTTTAATGGACACCCTGCAGCCAATCAGAATCGAGTATTCACCCAGACCATGGTATAAATAGCATTAATGTAATCTGGACGTACATTGTCATTGTCATGTGACCTACCAGCGTCGCTTCACTGTCATTCACAAATCCTGTGGCGTCATGGGATAGTACAGTGTCCATCATATGCACACTTCAGAAGTAGTGGGTCAAACGGGTACTTTTGCCTGCTCTTTTATAAGTACTGTGAATTCAGACAAACTTATTCTGTAACTTATTGTTTTTCGGCCTACTATATATTAGGGGAGTATGTGATTTCGGATGCAGCCTTGGTCTCCAAAAACCAAGGGAAAAACATGGACTTTCCAAAGAGTACAGCGATCCGTATGAACAACAATAACACTGCGCTTGCCTATGACAAGAATCTAACGTTCATGTGGGCCGTATCTCCTGTCCTCTCAAGGCCTCATCGACTTGATACGTCTTTGTGGTTTTCTTCTTTGCCATGAGAATATACGTTTCATATTTCATGTTTCAGATGAGCATCATTCAGCGGTTTCATCAGTCCAGCGCACTTCCTTTAAAAACAGCAGACTCTGTTATGTTGTGACGCTGAGTTTGTGCAGCGTTTGCTGACCCATTGACCGATACTGAGCTGTATGTGCATAAAAAAAGAGATGCTCCTAAAGGATTTTCCAGAGGCGGCTCGAAAACGCAAACCAAGAAAGTGTCCACGCTGTTGTAACAGGAAGCGCTGGAACTTTACGTGGCCACATTCATCCTTCTGGGCTTGGCGACGGCCAGATAACTATTCCTGGATGTGACAGAAAAACCAGAGAGAAACTGGATTATCCGGGTTTGCGGAATGACCAAAGTCATATAATGCCGGATGATTTCGGCAATCCTATAAAATCATTATGGATCACACTGTACGACACTGATCTAATAAACTTTGGTACGACATGTGCAGTCAAACCAAAATGTATTCAGACTCCTTCAACATTTCTCACATTATCACAGTTTATTCGCTATAGTTTAGAAAACGGTAATAAAATATGAGCAGAACTCAGTTGATATTTTACTGGTTTTGTCCGTCCTTCTGTTAGACTGTCTCACACATGAATTATGTTGAATATCTGTCAGCTGTTAAATTTAACTACACAATTAGATAATACCAGTTTAGCTCAACCAGTGACCAAGCAATGCTTCATTTTGTTCAGTCTGTGTGTAAAAAGAGCATTAGCAATTAAAGACAAAACACTTCAGCAAAACATGATCAGGTCAAAGTGTCTGAATAATTTTTGGTCCCAAATTTTTATAAATTTGACTGGTAGTCCCTGTATGAAGAATTATTGGGTATAATATGTCACAGTTTACTTTATTTTGGGATCTTCACTAACATAAATGAACTATAGTTTCCTGCACACACTAGTAAAAAAATATAAAAAATGATATCTGGTGTCTGAATGATTTTGGGTTTGACTGTATGTAGATTGTGCGATGATGACACCCATTGAATCGTAGGTTACGGCGCAAGTTAGTATAGAAGAATAAAACGTCATCAGGATGAATCAAGATGAATTGCACTTGTTTTAATGTGCGCTGAATAAAAGAGGAGGAAGCGAAAGAGGAGAATATGGATGCGGTCGTGGCGAGGGAAAAGAGGCCAACTTGGCATGGCAACTTTGCTAATGAAGCTTGAGGAAAGTAGTTTTAAGTTTTAGCGCCATGTCACGTTGATCAATACGCCATTTATGTTACATTGTATTGTCTAGTCGTAGGTCGTAGCAGCAATCACACTGCTAAACACTGGTGGACACTTCTGGACACTCTCAGAAAATTGTCTCAGACTATCTTTGGTTGCAAGACTTTCTTTGAATCTCTCATTGTACAATGTAGGACCACCGTTTATGATCCACTACCACAGAAATCACTGCGATTGGTCATCTTTCGTCTGGGACATCACGAAATCATACAATGTGAACCAGGCATGAGAGTAATAAGAAGTCATATACAAACCCCACTAAACTAAAAAGAATGATATAAAGGCCCGTTCACACCAAGGACGATAACGATAAAGATATAGTTTTAAAAATCATTCTCGATATTAAAGGGGTGGTAAAATGCCCTTTACACAAGATGTAAAATAAGTCTCTGATGTCCCCAGAGTGTGTGTGTGAAGTTTTAGCTCAAAATACCCCACAGATATTTGTATATAGCTTGTTAAAGTTGTCAGTTTTTGAGGGTGAGCAAAACGCACCGTTTTTGTGTCTGTCCCTTTAAATGCAAATGAGCTATCTCCCTTTGCTTTGAACTTTGAGTGTCGTAACTTTGCAGATGTTGTTTATGCTCAAACAGCAACATTACACACTAACTAAAGTTAGAAAAGTGAAATCATAATCAACCACCCCTTTAAAAAATAGCAGAGACACAACACAGCTATAACGATAACGATATGGAGAAACGTTATCGTTGGGATCACTTTTGGAAAGATTTTTTACATTGTTGAACGATAAAAACACAGACAACCAATCAGAATCAATTCTTATTAAAGGGCTCGCGCATTTAAAATGGCAGACGACATTGCGGAGAAGTTAATCTGGGAGGTCCAGATTAATCCCCCATTGTTTTACAAGTCAAGGCTCTTTTCAAGAAAATGGAAAACAGTCGTTCATCCCTCTGAATAAGCAGAAGTATTACCTCAGGTTTCCAGCGCCCGTTTCCACAACATTGTCTTGATTCCTTTGAAGTTGCGTTGAAAAAGACTAGGTGTTGTTTTATTCCATATATTGACTAAATTCACTGTTAGATTATTAGATCGATTACACGCTTCACTCAGAACACAGTATGGTGAGGACATCTGCTGGTTAAAGCCGTGTAAATGCAACAAGAACAGCAAAAACATGTTCAGTGACGTTGTACACACTTTGAATAATGCGCGCGAGCTTAGAATAAACAGACCGTTATCGTTCGTTAAGTATATAGTTATCGTTATAGTAGTGAACAGGCTTTAAGACTATAGTAGAGCCTGAAACAGCAATACAGAAGATTTGCAGTGACATTGTGTAGTGCTGTCGTTCACTCTTTAGAGAAGACGGCCAGCTTCGGGTTCACTTCATTATCTGTTTTTGTGTTGCAGTGATATCCGTGCGGAAGTGGTGAACAACCATCTCTTTTCAATAAAAATAAACCCCTCAGGCAAAGCTCCAGTGCCAGGCTTGCCCAGTCAGTGCCAGTCACTGGAATGCCAGCCAAAAGCTGGAGTTTTACTTGTTGCACAGGAATAATGAACCGGCGGTAAATTTGGCTCACGGATTAAGCCCCTTAAAGTGCGGCTTTAGGAGACAAAGCTAGGCTTATAAGAAAGAGACACTTCCACATGGGTTGTGCAAGACAAGTCGAGTGAATGGGGACGAAGAGATTCCCAGACGTGGATCGTTCAGGTCAACACCTGATTTTCCCTCTTGTGATCGACCTTTCACTTTTGACCTGATAATCTTTGGGTTTGCTTAATTGTACAAGATGCCTTCCTTTCTGGAAGTGTGACGTGGAGGAAACACGAACAGGGCTTTAACGACGTGTCATGTGTGAAATAGAGACTTTTCCCAAAAAATATCAACAAAACTGGCTCTCGGATTATTTATCAAAAAATATTAATTTTAAACCAAAATTGAACCAACTGTAGAGTTCAACTAAACAATCAAAACGTCAACTCTAGAAAAAAAAGATTGAATGAATTTAAGTTGGACGAAACAATTCATTATTTATTTTATTAATTATTAATTTAAATAAAGTTAACTTATGTCGCAGGGTGAAGGTCGCACTTAAAATGTTCAGTATACACATTTTATTTCATTACAAAAATTATTAGTTTTAAATATAAATTATAAAATATAATAAATAACTAATAATGTATTTAAAAAATAGTAAAAACACTAGATTTATTATTTTAAAAATATAATAGTATGATGTTATAGTTTATTAGTATATAAATATCATTATTATATTATTTTAAATAATTGTTTTAATTAATATTATAATACACTATTTTATTCTAAATATTATATATATCTATATAAAATTTGGTTTTAATGACCCTAAACCATCATTTTTTTATTATTATTTTAAATATGTTGACAATTATTTGCTAAAAAAGTATTTTTACAATGCAAAAAGCAAATGCATAGAGAAACAAAAACTCACAGGAAAATGCAAACATTAACTACAACATAATCAATTATTAATATTCCGTTGGTTTTCTCTTGTTTTTTGCACGTTTTCATAATTTCTTTGTATGAGAGCCTGTTAAAAAATAATTTGACTTCTGACATCACTCTTGGCCTCTATTGTGTATGTGTACACACACATATTTGGATGACAGTTTTGATGAAACACATTGTACCTTTTTGTCCGTTGTGGATTGGTTGCTTTCCCCGCACCAACATTAACGTTCAGGTCATCACCTGCTTTGCCCTCTTGGGATTGACCTTTCACTTTTGACCTGATAATCTTCGGGTTTGCTTAGTCTTGCGAGATGCCTTCCTGGAACTTAATCATCTGCGATGAAATGGTGGGAAAAGAAGAGTTTTAATTGGATGCCGAGCATCTCCAGTAATCCATTCCCAGTCCTTTGCAAGAACACAAGCCTTTATCAGTTGCTCTGGTCATTCCACAGATTACACCCTGCTGTTGTTTTCAGGAGGTCCAAAACGAGGGAAGGAGTGGATTTGGGCTCCGATCCACCGGTTTTGGGGGCCGTGGCCTGAGATGGCAGGGGCCGGTTGGTCGGTGTGTTTGGGAAGAGGGTATCAGTAAGGCTTAGCTCAACATACAACCAAAACCAGAGCATTCCAATGGTCACTACTGTTCCCCTGCCCACCAGAGCAGAAAATAGGGCGAGTGACCTCTCCAGGAAGGTTGTGTGTCTTGGACAATACCAGAATCCCTTTGTGGTTTCAATAAAGTAGACGTTTTCCGATATTTATGTGTTGTGCAGAACTTCTGCTGGTTGAAATTAATTAATCAGGAAAATATTGTTCTGTTCTGGAAGTTACATGGAGGAACCACAAACGGCGTTTGGCTTGGAGGGAACGTTGGTGAGGACACAAATATCTTTAACGACGTGTCATGTATGAATTGTGTGAAATGGAGACCCTTCCCAAAAATGTCAACAAAACAGGCTCTCGGACTTGCAGTGAACCAGCGTTGGGGCCATGCGTTTGCAGAGTTGGATGACAGTTTTGATGGAACACATTGTAACTTTTTGACCATTGTGGATTGGTTGCTTTCACTGCACCAACATTAGTGGCTCTTATGGTGGCCTTTAGTTTGAGCTTTCTGTACATTATATGCATCAGTATATTTAAAAGCAATAGGCTTGTTGGTTGCAGCGTTTTGGATCATGCAACGCTCTGAAAAGTAAGCTTCTTTATCGGAATCTAGATATATATATATATATATATACATATATGTATATATGTGTGTGTGTGTGTGTGCACGGATAAATAATTCAGAATAAACACCTTGATATTCCATAAAAAAAAAAAAAATCATATTTGATTTCATGGTGATTTAAGAATCTTCACTAAAAGGTTCTTTGGGGAACCAAAAATTATTTTGCAAAATGATATATGAATAATCAAGTTGAACCTAAGTTGCTTCAGTCCGGTAATGTTCATCGTGAACATTGCTAACAATATAAAAATGATTCTTACGTTTACATTATAATACCCATTCATGATTTCACAGCAAAAAAAGACATGTGGACATTTCTACAATTTTTACTTGCTAAAAAAGTATGAACTTTCAATCAGACAACGGAAAGCATGCAGTAGATTGTGTTTTGATCATTTTGAGGCCTGAGATATTATGTATCAAATATGATACAGTAGCTTTATAAGGTTAAAGGTGGTCGGGCTGGTTTTTAAACCAGTTAAAACCAGCTACAATGTTCCAAAACAGCTATTTTGAAATGTTCCTCATTGTCTTTCAGATTCTTAAATGCAAGGAATCGCCGCTCGAGGACATCTTTACAGTGTTTACCAACTAATCATTAACTATTGCAGTCATGGAAAGCACATTGCTGCATCGAGAAACTGGTAATTGTTTTCCTCCATCTTGAACTTGAGGGCAACCTACGATGTGCGGAAAAAATGGGAAGCACTCTTTTTTTTCTTTTTTTTTGTGGGATTACCCATTCTGGTCGGTCTTGCGTGCGTCTTCATGTTCAGAATGGAGACCTCACATAAGGGCGAACTGAAGCAAATGAAAACCAGAAAACAGAAAAATAAACATGCACACGGAGTTAAAACTGGTGAGCTTTCTTGGCCAAACAATCTCTGGTGTTTGTTTGGGTTTTGAGTCTCGTTCCAAGACGCTAATTTGTTTTGTCTGTAGTTGTGCCTGGTTGTTTGTCTGAGGTAAATTCTCTAGCTCCTGGGCTTTCAGATTGTCTGAAGCCACACATGCGCTCGCAACGTCTACTCCAGGATGAAACTAAAGTGGCCTTTACGCATTGATTCTCGAGCAAAGTCTAGTAGTGTTGGAGTAAATGTCAAAGAGTTTGCTGCTATGCAAAGCTCAACCTTTACTAATGGCACACAATGCATTTCCATTGTGGAAAAAACCCAGCCAAAAGTGGCTAGTAGGAGTGACTCTGTCTGAATTTGGTGGGTGTCAATGTCAAGCCCTGGTTAGCAAACAGGATAAACACAAAATACTAATTTATAGGGTTCGCTGCGCTACATTTATATTGATCTAAGGTTTAAAAGCGCTTTGTTTGCATATGTTTGCCAACTAAATCAAGATTATGGCCGCATTTATTCCTGTCAGCCATCAGACTGTAATTGATTTGCTATGAACCTGTAAAACTTCAAATTTCCTCATGCAGGCCGCAGAGCAAACGTCTGTTTACACGAGCCAGGCGTACAGTGTGAAGTGGGTTAAAGAAATCCTATAAATCAACTCTATGAGACTCACTTGGACACGCTTGTAGACAAAATGCTATCATAGAGCTGAAAAAAAACAGGCCTGGGGTTACGTTTGCAGTGCCATAGGGCTCAGTGACAGATATAATAATGCACTATTAACCTTCCCAGAGTAAATAAATATGGTTTCACAAACGCAAAAACCACGCACTCACTGTGTTGGATCGCGTATCTGTGTTTTGGAAGCACGAAGGAACTACTTTAAACCCGTTTACGACAGATGCAGAGACAAGCCGATGGAAATACGCTCAACGAACTCGAGTTTCAAGAGCCGAAACGTTCATAAAACCGGACAGCTCATTGTCTATCAGGTTGTCCATCATAAGAAAAATAGCCACAGGCTTCCAGAAGTCACAGTTACAAGGGTTTTGTTGGAGTGGTGAGGCCTGCAAAGAGCCAGAGAGTTTCGGGAACCGTACAAGAGACTGGGAAAACATAAACAGACAAATCTACGATCAGTGGTTTGGATTGGATATTCCTCTCATGCCACTGAGTGTCGGGATTCTTTGCAGATGCATTATCAGCTTCCAACGGTCGCGAAACGTGGCACTAGAGTCAAGTCAAGTCGCCTTTATTTATACAGCGCTTTTTACACCACAGATCGTTTCAAAAGCAGCTTTACAGAGATGACAGGAAAATAATGCAACAAAGTTTGTTTTTAGAAGTAAATAGCGTCACAGTCACAGCTTAAGGAAGTTCAGTGATGGTTCATTTTTGGTGTAAAAAAAGGTAACAGTGATGTCATCGTCCAGCTCAGTTCAATGGTGTTAATGCCAGATCAATAATATTGTTGTATATTAAAAGTTAAATGTTAAATTTCCCCAACTAAGCAATCAAAAGGCGACACTATTAGCAGAAAAGGTTCTATATGGAACCTTCAAGGGTTCCATAAGGGGCTTCATGTATCATTTCTCCTCAAATGGAACCTTTCTGACATAAAGGGTTCTTTAAAATTGAATTGACCAATGGATGTTTTTTTTCTAATAATGTTTTTCTATTAAGAAACTCAAATGAAAAACCTTATGTAGTTTTTAATAATCATGTGGTATTGTCTATTTAATGATTAAATAATCCAGTGAATTAAATATTACACGAATTAATCTTATTTATTTATTTTTGCATATTATTCGGAGCTTAAAGTGATAGTTCACCCAAAAATAAAGATTCTGTCATCATTTACTCACTCTCAATTTATTCCAAACCTTTATACATTTCTTTGTTCTGCTAAACACAAAGTTGGAAATACTATGGAAGTCAATGGTGCCTAACAACTGTTTGATTACAAACATTATTCAAAATATCTTCTTTTAATTTATTGATGTTTGCAACAAATTGAGGGCGAGTAAATTATGACAGAATTTTAATTCTTGGGTGAATTTTTTCATTTGTTGGATGCAACACCCCACCAGAAAAATTATAATAATCACATTATTTCTACAAATGCAGTCGTGTAAAAATGCAACATTTAAATTTTATAATGCATTTAAAGCAACTGTGAGGAACAATGCAAGCAATCTTCCATTGCACATGGTATATCAACAGCAACATACAGCCGAATCTCTATCGGTTACAATTTCCACCATCATACCACCAGCCTAAAGCTCAGACTTGCAAAAGCAAGCTGAAGGGAACATAAGCAGATGGGTTACAGTCAGTGGCGTTTCTGTCAAAGCTGAGATAAAATCAGCGTATTGTTTGACTGAGAGGCACGTAAAACCTCTTCCCAGATTAATGAGACCCTCATGTGTCGTCTGTCCAACTCTTACACCTCCATTGAGGAATGGCAAAGGAAAAAACTCTCTCGGTTGGTGCACTCACCTGTTGGAAAGTCTAGTCACAAATGAGAATATTCTCTTTAATATCTCATTTGTTTTCTCTTAGACAGACAAATGGAGAGCAAATGGAGACCTTCATTGATATCGAGTGAGTATATTAATATGCACATTTATTTTATACCTGTGCTCTTAAGGCTCGTCCACACCAAGAACGATAACTGTAACGATAACTTTAAATAAGAAATATTGCTGGTTTAACTTGAAAAAGTAAGTTACCGGGTCGCCTTTCAATTTTGAGTTCATTGAAATAAAAAATTTGAGTTAATACAATAAAGGAGATTGTTTTAAAACTCAAAATATTATGTTATCTGAACCACATTAATTATATAAGTTGATTTGACAAAAGAAAAAAAAGTTGGGATAAATCCTGAAAATATTTTTTTTACAGGGTATTTTTTATTTTATTTTATGTTATGTTTTTTAATGAATATTGTAATATTTCTGCCGTATGGAATACATTTTCTTCTGGTAGAGGAGCCACCATAGAATAGTGCTGCTAAATATTACCCACAATTCCTGTGTGCACAAAGCAGAACATAACATATTACATAGTGGCCATAAAATCATAGCCAGACTGCAGTTAAAAGAGCAATTTTACAAATGCAACAACAATGACATGATTTTCTTCTAATATGCCAAGGCAGAGTCATTTAGACTTTTTGTTTAGGTTACTGTTTTGAATTGTTTAGATGAATTTATTCATTTTCTTCCTGCTTCATTCTAGGAGAGTTTGATGGCTTGGGAAAGTCTTTTTTCGCACTCAGATGTATTACATTTGTAAACCCTGTGAGTTTAGGGAATTTCTTTTGAATGAATACTTAACTGTAATCATCAGTCGTTGAGGAGGACGAGGGACCACTTTCATCCTTCATAAACCATATCATGCAGGAAAATATGAAGAACCCTTTGCATGCCATAATCGCCCACCGCCGTTCCCATAAGCTTCCCTTCAGAGGATCCTCATGGTGGACTTTTCCAGCCGGTTCTGCAGTCCGTGGTTTAAAACCAGGAGCCCCAGTCAAAGAAACACTCTACCTATCTATCTATCTATCTATCTATCTATCTATCTATCTATCTATCTGTCTATCTGTCTGTCTGTCTCTGTCTGTCTGTCTGTCTGTCTGTCTGTCTATTATTTATCTATCATTGTTTCCGTCTGTCTGTCTATCGTTCTTTCTATGTCTGTAGTTTTTTCTCTGTCCGGCTATCTATCTATCTGTCTGTCTGTCTGTCTGTCTATCATCTGTCTATCTGTGTCTGTCTGTCTGTCTGTCTGTCTATCATCTATCTATCTATCTATCTATCTGTCTATCTGTCTGTCTGTCTCTGTCTGTCTGTCTGTCTGTCTGTCTGTCTATTATTTATCTATCATTGTTTCCGTCTGTCTGTCTATCGTTCTTTCTATGTCTGTAGTTTTTTCTCTGTCCGGCTATCTATCTATCTGTCTGTCTGTCTGTCTATCATCTGTCTATCTGTGTCTGTCTGTCTGTCTGTCTGTCTATCATCTATCTATCTATCTATCTATCTGTCTATCTGTCTGTCTGTCTCTGTCTGTCTGTCTGTCTGTCTGTCTGTCTATTATTTATCTATCATTGTTTCCGTCTGTCTGTCTATCGTTCTTTCTATGTCTGTAGTTTTTTCTCTGTCCGGCTATCTATCTATCTGTCTGTCTGTCTGTCTATCATCTGTCTATCTGTGTCTGTCTGTCTGTCTGTCTGTCTATCATCTATCTATCTATCTATCTATCTGTCTATCTGTCTGTCTGTCTCTGTCTGTCTGTCTGTCTGTCTGTCTGTCTATTATTTATCTATCATTGTTTCCGTCTGTCTGTCTATCGTTCTTTCTATGTCTGTAGTTTTTTCTCTGTCCGGCTATCTATCTATCTGTCTGTCTGTCTGTCTATCATCTGTCTATCTGTGTCTGTCTGTCTGTCTGTCTGTCTATCATCTATCTATCTATCTATCTATCTGTCTATCTGTCTGTCTGTCTCTGTCTGTCTGTCTCCATCCATCCACCCTCTTCTAAGACCTTGTCTTGGCCGAATTCTAAGGCAGAACTCAATCTCAGAACGCGTAGTTACAAGCACAGGCACAAAAAGCGGACAAGATATGTCCAAGAATGTGGGCAAAGCTAAATGTTGACAAGTGTGGATTAGTACTAAGCTCATTTTAATACTGAAAAACCAATGTGTGCGTGTGCAAGTTATTTTCTGAATGGAATATTGTTCACCTTCTTCTCCAAATCCTTTTCTTTTCAGTAGTATCCATCCCTGCTGACCTTTCCAGACTGCTTCCTCCTTCATAACTGGGGCCGCATCTGAAACAAAAGCAAAATTATGGGTCTGGTTTGGCTGGGTGGGAGAGGAGAGGAGTGACCCTGGCATGTGGTTCTCCTGAACCCGACCAGGCCGAGGTGAAAAGAAGAATCTCGATGAATGTGAAGAAAACCCGACCACAGCTAATTTAAATGTGTCATTAACAGGACGGGAAGATCTAAACTGGTGCTGGCAGAGACCCTGGAAAAAAAGCCACATATTCCTGAAGACATCTCTTGTTTTTCCTCTTTTGTTGAGAGATTCAGGGAGTCGTGAAGTGGAGCCCTCCTGCCCCTCGTGTAAGCGCTGTACTTAACACCTCATAAATTTTCCCTGCAAGAGTGGCGAGTAACGGCTTCCTAATGACATTTCCCATAGCCGTTACGCACCAACGTTCAAGGGAAACCAGGGTAGGACAACACATGTTAATGGACGTGTATATTTTTGTTATCTCCGAATGTCAATGTAAACATGAAGGCTTTTTCACCAGGTCAAAAGAAACTTGAGCGCAACTGCTATTAGCATATTAGCGTTAGCTCTCGTGGTGACAGGTTCTTAAACCAGAACCAATTTATTCCGACAGGAACTACCAGAGAAACTCATGTTTCAGTAAACAGAAACCCGGACGCCAGGGTCAATTGCTTAAACACACATACACACTTCCAGTCCTGTGTCGTGGCTAGTTTTAGTATAAAACACAAATATAATTAAAGGTGCACAAACTAATGTTATATC
>FLSR01004875.1:14887377-14913147 GCA_900092035.1 Leuciscus waleckii
AAAATACAATTACAGATATGAAATATTATAGTTTTTAATAGTTGAAATTTATTTAGTGAAATCAAGAATTCATATTTCTGCAAGTGATGACATAATTGTTGATATCAATAATTAACATTTTAACTAGTGAAAATGTAATTGTTGATATCAAGAATTCATATTCTGGGAATGAATGGAAATAATCTGATTGTTTTATTTACTGTGCCATCAAACTGCAAATATATAAGCAATGTAGGTGCTGTTAGAGCCATATCACACACACCTGCTTGTTTGATATTGCTTATATGCAACAGTTTGACGGCACAAATAAATCAAACTATCAAAGAGTATCTCAGAAATTATAAAGTAAATAACAGAATAATATAGACTCACAAGTTTATCCTATATTATTTTGTTTCATTATTTACTCGTAGTATATTCACAAGAACAGTTACATATGCAGTTTAGGTTTGAGTTATGCCTGTGAAAATAATCAGTATTTAGCACTTTCGGAAAGGCTGTAATTCAGATTACGAAGTCTACATATGTCTACTAATGTTTTTATTTTATTTATTTTGTATTACTATAGCCCCCATGGGATAATTGTAATAGTTATTATATATAAAAAAAGTGTTGTAGAAACAATACTACAACAATACTAGTTGTAGCTATTATTAATCACACACAATACAGTATGTGAAATAGATTATATTACAATACTTTGTGATTGTGTTAAGGGTCCTGTAATCAATACCATAAAATACATTATTTTTTGTTAATTTTTTTGTTTTTTTGTTGTTGTTGTTGTTGGGTACATTAATGTATCTTTTTCCTTTCTTATCTTTTAGAATAATCAAACTTAGTACTTTTATTGTTTGTTTTGAAAGTGAGTACATTCTCTGTGAAAGAGGATCAAGGGTTACTGAAGCAACCAACAAGGTTGGACTCTGTTGTGCCAGAGCAGCTCAAATTTCAAGGTCAGACGTTTTGATTCTGCTGTGAGGCCTGTCCTATTTAGCTGTCAAAACACCACTTAGCACTCCAATCTCACATACTTTGTTTGCCCAAATTTGTCGTGCTTCACTGCGTTCAGATCCACCTGTTTTTATTTATTTATTCATTCATTTCACCCAAACCATGCTCCACAGTAGGGAAACATCCCTTCCATATTAAGGAAAAATCTATGGGGGTATATCAGATTTTTTTCATAATTACATCCAATCCATTGAAATGCTAAATAAGAAATTTCCTGCGATCCTTTTGAGTGCAGATGTTGTTGCACATCAGCGTTAGCAGTGATACGCAAAAACTGTCAATCCGACCGCATACGCCTGCCATCTCCATCAATACGGATGTTCTCCGAGGAACCAGGTAGCATATGTTTGTGAAGGAATATTAAAAACACCTCTGCAGAAACTCTGTAACCTCTTAAACCGTTTCTCTTATAAGCCAGCATTGATTTTAAAAGGAGTATTTTATTTTGAATTGTTGCACTGCATCGTTTTTTGGAGTTAAGGGTGTTAAGTCTAACATAGAAACGGGTCCCTAGTCTCTTCGGAGACTGCAAATTGCAAGATAAATTTTGATTATATAGTACTATCTATTAAGTATTATATAACTGCATACTTGCATTTGTATACTGTGCAGTAGGGTTCAAAGACTGAGAGCACATTAAAATATAGGATTCAGAATAATTTTTTATGGGCCATTCTACAGAATTGGTTGCAAACATCTTGAGAAAAAAATCCTTTTCCAGAATTTTGTATGTTTGCAAATTATATAATATCCAAAGTAGGGCCTACACACTTTTAGTAATTGTGCAGATATTTCTCATATTGTATTTTAAGAAAGTTTTGGAATATTTTCCTCTATCCAAATTTGTCATTACCGAAACACAATAATATATTATTTAATAAGAAGGGTTATATTGGCCTATTAAGGTTTTGTTTACATTTACCTTGTAAATATTTTTTTGCTATTTTATTAAAACGTTTTCACAGGTAAATCAATAACAATTATGTGAAAGGCAAAAAGTTAATAATACTGATTTCAAAGTTAAGGATTCATTAGTTTGAATATACATTGAACCAAACAATATCACAACATCGTAGTTGAGAATTCAATATACTTTATTTTTGACAACACATCCCATGTTTCGGCCGTTACTGCACATTTTCGGTAGTGACAGTTATAGGGACTTTAAGGAACATCCTCTGGTGGAATGGGAATGGCATTCTGGGGTCGCTACGTCTTTACAATAACAAAGGCGTAGTTTAATGTGATCCAGTGGGAAACACATGCTAAGAATTATGGATCTTGTCGTCAACGTCAAGCCGACCGATCTAATAATGTTTATGGATGACTGAATACATCGATGCTTTTATCATGACTGTGATATGAAGCAGTTCGGGATTGCTAAGAGACAGCTATCAGCTATCATATAAGGAATATGGACATTTCATTCTACCGAACTAACGTTACACGCGAGTGCAGAATTACTACTCACAGTCACAGGTCAGTTTATTAGACAAATTAAACTTGTGAGGTAACGCAGCGTTGTTTCACTTGGTCTACCATTACACTATCACACTAAACTGCATTTGAATGTGTTGAAATGTATGTGTTAGTTTGTCTGTATGAGACTAGCAGTAAGCTAGATCAACATTAGAATAACATACAGATCATATTCTAACATTTCATCATGTTTATCTATATAACATTGATTAGTTTTATGTAAATGTGCTCACCTGTTTAATAAAGTACATGTAGAAGCGGTCGAAGTCTCGGACGTGGATCTCTCGTTTATATACTGTCTATGGGAGCTCTAGGCATCTCGAAAACACCGCGCTGATATTGATTCTCAGTTTAGTTCTCCTTTTTTATCCAAATTCTGCTTGCCATGGTCCATAATGTTTGAACGAAATAACAACAGCGTGCAGATAGACATTGCGAACTACAGTGGTCCACGTCTGTCGTCTTGGTTACTATCAGAGGGCTCTGGTTCATAGCTCTGGTTACCATGGCAGTACAAGCGGAAACCAGGGACAACGCGGATATGACGCCATTGACTGCGACAAAGCGGAAATAAAGAAACGTGCCGTGTCTAAAAATGTAATTAAAATTTATCCTGGTTTGAAAGTAGTTGGAAACAGTCGGGATAATGTAAGTACACAACAACAACAACAACAAAATATATATATAACATAGATATAGTGATTTTTGCTATTTTTAAAGCAAAAAAAACAAAAAAAAAAACATATTGTGCCTTTAAGCCTAGCTCAAAGATGCTAATTAGCACAAGGTTAGCTAGCACAGTTCTGATCAGTTGTACACATATAATAGCTGAAATTTATGGAATAACACCCCAAAAACAATGATGTCACACCTGAAAAAACCACATGTTTCGGTTGTGACAATTTTAGATACTTTTGAGCCTAGCTCAAATATGCTAATCAGTACATGGTTACCTAGCATTGTTCTGGTGTTTGGTGTTGACGTTCCTTAAAGTTGCACACAGATTTTCAGACTTTTGAACACATTTACCTCAAAATGATGGGACCCATCTACTCACCATGTAGCTATGAGAGAGAGAGAGAGACACGGGAATGTAGAGGTGTAGTTAAAATCAGTCTCAGCCAATGGATTACAACAGAATCTATTTCGGTGTGACATAAAAATGGGTACACAAAATATAAAATAAATGAATTTTTTGAAAAACTAGGGCTGGGTATTGCCACAAATTTCACAATTCAATTCGATTTCAATTCACAAGCTTGCAATTCGATTCGATTTCGATTCAATATTAATTTTGGATATCAGGATATTATTTGGATAAACAAATCCTTTTACTAATGCTGTTACTATGGGAGTCAGCCTACTAGTACTATAATATTGAAGGAACAAAATAACTGATTTGTATACATACACTTAAATTACACTTTTATTTGTTTCTAAAATAATAAAGTTCTATTGAAACATAAACATTTAAATGGTGGCTGTCATAAAAACTTGCCAGATTTATTCAAACATGCATTAAATATTGAAGAACATGAACATTTATAATGAATATGTAATATTGTGCATATATTTAGCAAAATGCTCCTCTCTAGAGTACATTTTTCTAGTTGACTAACAAGTTTGTTCACTGGATATGGTTTTTCTGAGGTAAATGTGACGTTACATGACATTGTCTACTGACGTCTTTCCACGGTTGAAACACTGAGCGATTCAATGTAACATGATACTGATTTTGATAAGTTGTACTCTATCTTTTAACACACTTTCAGATGCTCATTCATGTTTATTTCGCGCTGTAACTGGTGTTAAGGCGGAAGAGAAGATAATGTGATGCTGCTTCTCTTGAGCTGAGCCAGAGCGATCTCACACCACAGCGCCAAAACGGTATTTATGTTTTTGAATTTCGTAAGAAAATGGATGTAATTTGAAATCTGAGACTTTGTTTCATATCAGTAGTAACAAAGCACAAAGATTATTGTGATTTATTGGATGGGATGCACGCTACAATGTTCCATTCATTCATCAAATAAAAACAGGATGACTAATCGATTCTTGGGATTTAAGAATCGATATCGGTTTGTAAAAATGAGAATCGATTAAAATTGAGAAATCAATATTTTTTACCCAGCCCTATAAAAAATATATTTTTAAAAACAACACTGGAATAAACGCAAAAAACATTTTTTCTATATAATTTTCATACATTTAAAACATGTAGGGTTCGGGACAGCCAGCACCCAATTGAAAGTACCCAATTAATTATGATTTTACATATATTAAGCTTACTGATATTTTAAATATTATAGTGGGTTTCAATAGATAACCGAATGATCTTTGTAAACATCTAAGATTTGAATACTTGTGAATGCTTTTTAAAAGTGTGTTTGGTTGTGGGACAGCAGTTTGCACCAATTCTGTAGAATGAAATATATGTATATATGCAGTTGCTTGTTTCCAGCCACTAAAGGCCTCTCAGCTGGAGCCCATCCTATTTTAAGTTAATCATTTTATGTTAAAATAGCATAAGCAAATTCTTTAGTTCTATGCTGTTCCACAGATGATGCATGATTTTGTGGTGTTATATTAAACCATCACATGTGTCCTTCGGTGTAGCATGGGTATGTTTAGCTTCAAGTGAAAGGGAGGCAGAGATAGAACAGTTTGCCATCTTTTACCATCTGTTCTTTGAGGCAAACTCATGAATGCATGAATTTGTCCCACTGGCACCATTCTCTTCATAAGGGAGTGATTTCATCTGTTGTGTCTTGACTTGAATTATATCAGATGCTTCAGTAGTTTTGTTAGCTCTCCAAAATAATATCCGCTATGTCCGAAGACACTAGGGTCCCTCCATTTCCGAAGACATACTATTGTATAATGCAGAGTTTTCTTCAAAATGGCCAGAAGCAATGCTTGAGGGAATATAACTATATGATTATTACTTTATATTGCTTATGAGATCCTAAAACATTATCTGGGGGCAGCTTTCTTACAGTAAATTAAAGAAGTTCATACCATTTAGAGGGTAATTGCAAATGCATAATAGGTCAAATACATAGTAAATCATAAGCTCAGTAGTTTATTGTTGTTAATGGAGGCTATCAAGAAAGCAAAATGCCACATTTTTAAGATTTTATCACTGAAATGGAAATAGAAAGGATATAGTGTTTGAGGGTGCTGTTAGCATGATCCAAATCCATTGCCATTTAAAACATTACCATAGATCGATGGCTTTTGCCGCCTTTCATGAATATTACATTCCAGAATTGTTTTATGCGGCTCAGCATGTGTCATCTAACATTCTTCAATTTTCAATGAAACCGCACACTATTATTCTGTAAGTAATGGCCCTATGTATTGAAGGGGGCATATATTGAAATAATGATGAAATATAGCAAAAATAAACAAGATGGAATTATACAGGCATTGTTAGCATACGCATGAACACACAATGTTATATTCTTGAAATAGAGCTACTACACCCATGATCCAGCTACACAAGGAATTCGATTTTCAAGAGCATTACTAAAGTACAATAAATAAGTGCCTTCAACATATGTGGCACAATTAACTGTACCTTTGAAATATTTAATTCACCAATGTCACCGGCAAATGCCAAGTAAGTCCCTGCAACATAAAAAAAAGAAAAAAAAAAGCAAGCAAGCAATGTGGCTTAAATGTGCAAATGATTTTTACTCAATTGCCAAATATCTAGATGCAAACTGAGTCCTTTGGTTGGTGAAGAATATTGGATTGGTAACTGAAGGTTAATATAAATAAGACTCCATTGTTATTTAGTGAAATAAAATAACTCCCAAGTAATTTATTTCTCTTTCAATGCTTCAAGAAAGCACTACTCCCTTTATGTGTTCTTTGTGCCGCTGTGAGTGAGCACGCTGAGTGTGTTTCACCCGCTCTGTTCATGTTAAGATGAGCAGAAAGAGAAATGGCTCTGATCTTATACAACTGTTTGCTAGCACAATGTTTTTACTTTAAAGCTTAAGATACACATTTCCATTACAAATAAATGATAAAATCATTATTATATAAAACAAATATCAGTACGGAGTGAGGACTGATGATCTCAAGAACATTATTAGTTATAGATATATTAATAATATTGATAATATTATATTTATATTATCAATCATCCCATCCCTTTCCATTAGTGTAGGTATAGAAGGGTTTTATTGTATAGAGATCACTGTCTACAGTAGGCAACTCTTGAGTTTTTGATTGAATGTGGATGTTATGTTATCTTTTTTATAGGAACTTTATAGTTTATCCACTATAAGTTTAATAATAGCCACTATTAGTTTAATAATAGTCACTATTAGTTAGTTTATCCACTTGAATCGAGGAGCAAGAGTAGTAACCCTTCATGTGTTGGCCCTAACCAGTGTCCCACTGTATCCGCCTGGAACTATATCTGGTGATATCTGGTCTGGTAGCAATCCACTGAGATAAATAGATTTGTCGAGTTAAGTTAAGATAAGGGCGATGCACTCATTCCATCAACAATAAGGTTAAGTTGATGGCTGACAACCAGGCAGTATTTCTGAGAAGCATGCATTGAACCTTGCTGGGATCACAATGTAGAAACAGATTGGGGGGAAATGAGATGGAGATGTTATGTAAATGGAGAACAGCAGGGGTCCCAGCACTGATCCCTGTGGTACTTCAGAGGTGAGGTTACGAGGTACAGCCGAGGAAACTTTCCAGATCTGCCAGTTTGAAGATCTGAGTTGCATGATTCACATACTTCATTTCAAAATCTAGTGAGCTGCCTATGAAGGCAACATTTTACGGCATCACAGGCTCGCTCCCAATGTAAAGACTATTCCAAGTAGACATAATTTAGCTAAAATTGCATAATTATTATAAGGAAGAATAAGGAATTCTAGAGATAACTCAATTATATAATTACACTTTAGCAAGGACAATTTTGGGTAACACTTTATTTTGGTGGTCCCTTTTGAACGTGCTGTTGACTATAAGTAACTTTGCAACTATATGTCAACGAACTTTCATTGGAGTATACGTAGACTGTCGGCTTAATATCTGCAAAAACTTTATTGTGATGGTCCTCCAACAGACATTCTACTAACTATAAGTAATTTTGCAACTACATGGACTCTAATGAGAGTGAGTAGACATGTAGGTGCAGCGTTACTTATAGTCAACAGAACGTGTTAAAGGGACCATCAAAATAAAGTGAAACCCAATTTTAAAACAAATTGTAACCCATATTTGTGATTTTTGTAAATGTATGCTAAATAAAGTATCTCAAAATAAAGTTGAATTTATGAGTACATTCGGTTACTTTATTTTAAGGTGAAATAGTTACATTGTACTTACTCTAATTACTGAATAATAATAATCAACTACATGTACTTACTATAGAGTTAGGGTTAGGGTTTAGTTTAAGGTTAGTTACTTGTAATTATGCATTAGTTACTGTTATTGCTATAGTAAGTAAATGTAGTACCGTGTCACCTTAAAGGGGTGGTATAATGCCCTTTTCACAAGATGTAAAATAAGTCTCTGATGTCCCCAGAGTGTTATGTTAAGTTTAGCTCAACATTCCCTACAGATATTCTTATATAGGATGTTAAAATTGTCACTTTTTGAGGGTGAGCAAAAACGCACCGTTTTTGTGTGTGTTTATTCTCTCAAAAATGAAAACATGTACATGCACGTGGCTCACATATTATGGTAGCCCTGTTTGTGCTATATAGAGTGAATTTACACCTTTGCCATTAATATGTTTATATGCAACTGAAAAAAGCACAAATGTCAGGGCATGTCAGAACATCTCAAGGGCCCCAAAAACAGCCCAGACCCCAGAGGGTTAAAAAGCGATTTCTTTAAAAGCAAATATCTCCCTTTGTTATGAACTTTGAGCGTTGTAACTTTTCAGATGTTGTTTATGATCAAACAGCAACATTACACACTAACTAAAGCTAGAAAAGTCAAATCATAATCAACCACCCCTTTAAAATAAAGTGTTGCCGTAAATTCTCCTGCAGAGTGGTATTTGTTTTTGAGAAATTGAGTTATACAAATGCAAATAGATTAATACAAATATTACTTTGCAGGTGTATTTTAAAGTCTTTAAAACATTGTTTTTTAACAAGCAGTTCTTTTACTTAGGGTTTGCGTTTTTTCTTGTGGGCATCCCTCTCCCTGTGTCTATACAATGTATTTGAAATGCTCAATTTCTTTTCAACATAAATATATGATGTAAAAAAATAAATAAAAAAAATGTAATTTCTAATTTTTGATCTGTGTTCTTAAAATTCCTGGTATTTAGGGCAGAGCCACTGCTGGCCAAATGGGTGCTCTAAGTTTGATAAGTTTTAATCAAATATAAAAATAAAAATAAACAAATTGTAATTATTTTCAATTATAGGTCTACAGCATTAAATATAAACTATACTTATACATATTAAATAACATATTAATTAATATGAAATAAAAACAAATTATTTTGATAATCAAGAATCTGGTCGATTCATTTGCCAATTAATCAAGTAAGCAATAAATAAATAAAAATAGCCTTTAAAACAACTAGACAAAAATAATAGGTTCAAATAAAGTATCAAAAGCAAATAATTGTATGGTTTTATTGAACAATACTGTTAAAATACATAACATAAACAATCAGCTTATGTGTATTATGTATTAAAACAAATGCCCAGGGCGCCACGGCCTGTGTTACACTTTACAGCATGATCAAATCCTTGTTTTTGGCCAAACAGCATTTAATTAAAAAGTTAACTATTTTTTATTTATTTATATTTGCCCACTTCTTTACAATAGAATTGCTACAGCCACTGCAATTTCTTGAATAAGAACACATGGACATCAAAACATGCAAAACTCAGAGCGAGCTATTTTAACTTTTATTTTGAAATCGTGACGAACAGGTTTTTTTATAATTTAATTTGCATTTTTAGAAACAATGATGTATTCTCCTGTGTAAGCGTAGGTTTATAAATGATAGCACTATGCTATATTATGATTTTAAATGGTTTTAATAAATCACCAAAGAAAACGGTCTAATAATGTGGTTCATGGATTTCCGTCCGTGGAATTCTCCACTTCTGGAATTTTCCCGTTTAATAGACACAGGTCAATTGCAATCGATGATTATTATTATTTAAATCGAGCACTCGATTTTAATTAAGAAATTGTGACAGCCTACAAATATATTAACCATGGTTCAAAACGCAATTTGTAGCACATTAAAATAATTGAAATTATATGACATAAATTGCATTAGTATCAAATCTGGCAGATGCTGGTCAAATTATAAACAAGGTGTTAAACATGTATAATTAATCATTAATCTCACCCATTAACTTCAATAGCCTAAACTTTCACATGTTTGAGAACATACCCCTAAGTGATGCATGGGAGGCTAATATTTGGATGATTTTACCACACACAAAAAGCCTCCTTTAAATATAGCTGTGTACCAAGACAATTTGCATGTGTGACTCTTTCCACAATTACTCTTACAAAATCACCCACAATACGCCTACAAAGCATGCTTGCGATTTATTGGATTTCACAAGCAAATAATACCCTTTATTTAGGATATTAGTAAATCGGGGCCTCAGAGGTATTTACAACTTTTTTTTATTTAAATTGGATAAAAGAACTTGGCACATTGTCCCATTGGGTCTTAATTGCTCTGGCATACTAATTTGATATGCTTAGCGTGACGTTTTTCTTTTCTTCTTTTTTTTTATTTTTTATGTGTGTGCACATGGACACACATAAAATGAGACACACATGTGTCTCATGGCATTTATTATCATAGTATTCATCTCTTTGTAATCATTTTGTCTCTTGCCTTCCCCCTCTCGATCATAACCATTGCTACCCTGGAGCCATGAACTACTGGAGTGAAGCAAATCAAATTGCTATCCCATATGCAAGACCCGCCTTCTATAACAGAGTTGCCAGAGCGAGTCATACTTTCCAGACAATGAAGTTGCAATGCAGACAATATCACAGCATTTCATGGGTCATAGAGGAAGTCTAAGTCAGGGGCCTTTGTATTATAATTAAGTAGCATCTTGTTGGAAATTGCTTGGAAGCTTTATAGTGACAGATGGGAGAGGCTGGACAGTACGCGAATCCTCACAGTTCCAGTGTGAAAGAAGCCGCAGCGTGATTAATTGGAGAGTGTGTGGAGGAAGAGGTGAGGTGGGAGTTCTAGAGTTTCTCGGCCTTTATGTGCCCTCCTGCTGGCAAACACTTGTGGTGAGAGGAAACGATCACGAAGCGCGTTTATGCCATCAGATCAGTTAAAACATGAGATTCCTGCTATATGCTGTACATGCGAGAGAAATGTTAAGATTAATGTCTGGATAGAGAATGCAGTTACAGAATAACTTGAGAGTTCATATTCTTGTAAAGTGTTCACGAGCATTGAAGTGTTCAAGAACCTGCTCTGCCAAATATCCTCTTGGCAGCCTTTGCAAATGTTAAGGATGAAGCTTAATTTTTTTTTTTTTTTTTTTTTTTCCCTTTTTCCAGATTTGTTTCAAGAATATTTTCTTTAGACTAAAGGATTAATTTATGTCCCGTTGACCGGTCCATTGCATTACGAATAAAAGCAGAATCAATAAAGGCAAAAAATTTAATGTGAAGTCCGGTTTGAGTGTGTGCGCTGTTTGAACAAGTATTCTCACTGATAGGCTATGCTTGTGTGATTCGCGGAGTTTTGACGAGTTTTATAGTCTTGATATTGTTTCTTATTCAAAAGTGGTGACAACGAACCTAAAACCTCTTCCCGCGCCCCTGATATAATATACAAAAATATAACGAATAAAGAAGGCATCACTACTAATTACTATAGTTCATGTTTTTCACAGTCAATAATTCATACTGTAACATTCATTTATTCGTTGTGTCAAGTTGCAGTTTGTTTGAAATAACAAACCTGTTCACCCGAAGGAAAACTCGAAGTGCTATTAGAACATCCTGTCATAGCTTTTTGGTACATAAAAGCGAGGTGCTGAAGAGCACTATTTTTATGAATGCAAAATACATTATCACCAGTAGATGGGAGAAATTCCTACATGTCCCTTTAAAGTTGTATGAATTCAGTTGATTAGACATGCGTTTTGATGCGTCAAAATGAAATCCAGAAATTATTTAACGGAATACACAGAATTTGAGAAAATGGGCCCTAATTCACATTAATACAGTCTTATTAAAGGGTGGTAATCAAACTTTAGCAAATAAAAATATATTTTAAAAATATTGCATTATTACTTTCAAGAGGTACATTTTACTATACCATAATATATTGCTGTCAGAATTTCTTAAAGTTAAATCAATAATTTATTTTGGTGGGTGTAGACCGTTGAGTTGCTATATGTATGTGACTAAAATTTATTGCAATAAAAAGGTGAAATGAAGTACACCATTATATAGTAATTTTCATTTTTTTTCTGTGATTCCATGTGTTTTCTGCGTCACAGAAATGATAGGGCCATAGAAAAGATCTGCTGGTTCAGAATGAGGTGTGTGCATTTTAAAGAAGTAATATCCATTCTTTTCAGCATAAAATTTCAGCAAACTATTTTTATGCAAATGAGACTCATAGAATGTCTTTTTCACAAAAGTCTGGCACAATTTACTTTGTGCTATTATCACATGTGGAAAGCTTGCAGTAAACATCATTATAAAAAGATGCTTGTGCACCAGTTATTCAACGCATGATAATCAAATGATAAAGTTCAAAATTTTATAATCAAGTCACAGTTTGTCTGAATCTGATTCAGTTTCCTGGACTGTAGTGGTGGGGTGATGCTTTTCATTCCCAATAAAGCATGCCAGATTTTTATAGTCTGCCGCTTCTTCTAAAGCCTAGCATTCATAATTGGCCGTCAAATTGGGCAATTGTGATGTGCAAATTGTGTTCAGCATAGTTTATTGGCCATTTTTATGTCGTTACCTGATTTGCATAAGTTCTTTTAGTGAATCAGTTGGTAAAATAATTCAGACAGCACGTACAAATAAATGATGCTATCAGTGGACACAATTCATTCTTCATAAGCATGACTCATATTGGACAAAAAAATAATAATATAATAAATGCATTTCTTTGAATGGTTTGGCAGAAGGCAAATGGTCATGTCTCTTCTCTTCATTAGCTGCCCCCAAAAACATTTTGAGAGTATTTTTTATCTATTTAAATAGCTGGAATAATGACAGCCAAGGCAACAGGGAGAACAATCATTCTGGAGCGGCTACTACATCATCTTTTTACCTAGGTCTGTAAAGTTTAAACCGAAAGAGAAGCACTTTAACTATCATTTAAACTAACTCTGTCACATCAATGCTAATGAACTCAGAATCACCATTGATTGTTTGAAGTGGGGGGAAAAATAGCTCATCTGAGTTTTGGCTGCTTCTGAGTGGGCTTTTAATTCAGCTCTTGAACATTTTGACATGGGAATAATAAGTGCTGTGTTCAAACTGGAGTGGACTGGCGTTTGTGGCAGCGCATGTAACCTTATGTTGAATTTAATATACTGTTATATACAGTATATGTGTATATATATATATATATATATATATATATATATATATTAGGGGTGTGACGAGATTAAAACGCGACGAGATTTCTCGTCGAGGTGAAACTTTGTCTCGTGAGTTGTTGTGATGTCAGTGATGGAGCGGGAGGGTGAAATTAGTATTGAAGATGCCCCTGCCACTTTTAAATCATTTGTGTGCCGCGGGCCAATCACACACACACTCCGCGCGCACACACACACACACACACACACACACGTGTCCCTCGCTCACTCACTCACTCGCGCATACACACACACACGCTCACGCAGAGCATAGTGTTGGTTTCAGTGAATATGATAAAAAAAAACTTGCCGACTGCAGCTTTAAAATTTTTGCATTATTTAATAAAGACATACCACGCATGCGGGCATAAATGAATGATGTATTTTTACATACCGGTACCTGCATATAACTCTCCATGTTACGATCAAAACATTAATAAATAAAAAGTAATATTGAGTGAATATTAGCATTCTGTGAAATTCTCCATTTCGTTGGAGTGGTTATCAGGACTAACCACCAGTGTTGGTTTAGTATTATTGAGAGACTATTGTAGTTTGTATTAATATTTAAAATTTTATTTTTAGATTTTCTGTTTTCATTTTCATTTCAATGAAAGGTTTAGTCATTTTGTTGTTTTCGTCATTTTCATTAGTTTTTGTTTAGTCTGTTTATATAGGTTTTATATTCATTTTTATTTCAGTTTTAGTTTTTCGATCACATTGGCCGTCATGAAGTGCGTCATGAAGACTATAAATAGATTGGCGAAAACACGTGCTCAGCTTCTTTGTCTTCAGGAAGCCGTTTGTTTGCGTGTGTGTGGAAAGTTTTGTGTGGAGTGAAAAAAAAATCTGTACTTGGTTGTGAAAGAACAAATTATGGCATCAGACATGCAATATAAGCAGTGTGTTCTGCTATGCCCTCGCATTCTCACATGGGTTGATGAAAATTATCGGTGTGATTTGCTTGGAAGTAAAGCACGCTAAATCATCTCTTGAGGGAGGCGATTACCTTCGCTGTGAGAAATTCACTCTGAGGAAGCTCTGCAGAGGTCTGGCTTTCTTCTCGAGGGATAGGAGTCAGCCGTCTGTGCCCCGTGGTTCGACTTAAATCATGGGGTACACAGTTGCATCTGGTGGATGAGTTTTAACCAGGCTCTACCCTTTCTCCTACTGCATCGCCAGAATCCCGTTCTAGATTCGGACGCTCGTTTGGCGATTTCTTCTTATCCAGAAAATTACCCATTGTCTGCTACTTCTGGTTCTGAAGAGCTGGGTGGTCGCTACTGCCACGAATGCCCCTCAGTTATCTAAAGCATTTGAGGAGCTGTTAGAGGTAGTTACTCGAGCAGTAGAGAAACTATTGAATAGCCAGACAACAAAATGCTACTAAAAAGAAATAAGCTAGATGATATATTAGAGTGGTTAGAGTAAGTTAGGTCAACCCGGTGAACCTCTCTGCTGACAGACGATTTATGCAAGTGGAAAACATCTCCCGCTAATATTGCACGTCGATCAAATCGGTATTCCTGCAACAATTTTTTATCGCTAAGATGGTCCAAAGGGTTCTCCCTATCCCTAAAAAGTATTCTTAGCACATAATGATCTTCAGCTGGTTCCATAAATTCAGCCATTTCGTCTTATATTTGTCCGCATTACTCTTAAGGTTACGATTTCCGAACCTTAAGTTATACTAAGGGAAATGACCGTTAAGGGGTTTTATGCAACACTTGATGCTTTTTAAGGGATTAACTTAAGTGAAAAAACTGCGTTTAAGGGAAATTCTAAGTGTTTATGACGTTTCACTTAAAGAAACCCTTAAGTAACACTTAAGGGTTTTTTTTCTGCAACACCCTTAGGTTTAAGGGAAACATAAGGGAGAACTTAAGGGAAAATTACATTTAAGGTGCTTTATGCAACCGGGCACAGGTCTTTTCTTTTCCGGCTAAAATATCGATCCACTCTGAATGCACTTTCAAAATCAAGGAAATCAAGTCACACTTGATTCACATGCTTTTACCCTTAGCTAGGTTATGATCAATTATTTTCTGGCAGTACGATGGTAGTTTAAAGGGGGTCGTTTTTGGTCCATTGTATTAAAAATAGCAATATTTTGGCTGCATTTTGGAGACAATAATACCTTGTGTGTGTTTATAGTGTGAACTTTAGAATTTATTGTGGGAGAAGAGATGAGTAATAAAAGCAAGTTTGAGGTTAGTGCGATTCAGATTCGTTGACGAAAATGTCAATAGATTTTCGTCATAGTTTTTGTCATTCAAAACTAGTTTTTATTTAGTTATCGTCTCGTTTTCGTCTGTGCAAAAAATGTCGTTGACGAAAATAATGACGAAAATTATTCGTCAACGATTCTGTCGTTACTGAAATGAAAAAAAATTTGCCATACCAGAATTTCCCTCTAGCATTTTAAAGCGCTGTTAAACGGATTCTTAAACGCATCTGATTGGCCATTGTGTTGAGGCGCTCAACATATGTCTGTGATTGGCTACAATGATCAACGCTTCAAAAACATGTCTTTGACGTTCTTCATCGAGTGCTTACACAGATACACACGGGGGCGTTTGAAAGCGGCATCTATCAGCAGATATATTAGGGATTCGCTGATAGACGCCTGCTTTTAAACACTCCCTTGTGTATCTATGCAAGCGCTCGGTGAAGAGCGCCAAAGATCATTATTGCCAATCACCAGTGTTGGGGAGTAACGGAATACATGTACCGCCGTTAGGTATTCAGAATACATGAATATGAGTAACTGTATTCTGTTACAGTTACAATTTAAATAGTTGGTATTTAGAATACCGTTACATTCTTGAAATCAGAAAAACAATTATCTGTTTCACGAGTTTATTCACTCTCTAAATAAATTAAGGCAACTCCATGTATTTCCCAGAAGCCCCAATATGAAAATGAAAAAAAAAAAAATTGCGCGGTTTGCATGATCAGTTACAATGGAGTCGGAAGAGGAGCAGCGGGAGCTAGAGGTAGAGATGGAGCCGGAACAACAGAGCAGGGCAAGAATGCGTTTATATCTTGGAAATTCAAACAGCATTTCACATTAGCATTTCACAAGAGAAGGGAGAACGAAATATATAACTGTGCAGTGCAACCTCTGCTTGCCAGCAACCAAACTCCTTTCAGTGTCCAAAGACTCCACCTCAAACCTGAAGAAGCATCTTAAAGTACGTTTTTTTTTTCAAATACGTAGACCTACACCACAAAACTAGTTGAAGATATATTTTTTTTTATTGGTCAATTCCAGCGTTATGGACGGGACATTTGCAGTCAAAACTTGAAATATAAATTCTCAGAAAATGCATTAATACCAATAGTGAAACGTCTGTTTATATATCCATACTGCCTTAATAAAGGAGTCCAGACATTAGCAAAATATCGGTCTACATGCGTTTTATATTTAATGAGGGAAATAAACATGCGTGGCACAAAAAAATCTTTAACTTTTAGGTGGGAAAATATATATATTTTTGTAATTCTGTGAATTACACTGCGCAAACCAAAAGTAATACTAGGCTACCCACCGGATACTCTCCACAGAACATAACATATTCATTTTATTCAGGGCCGCGGGAAGTGGGGGTGCTGTTTTCACAGAATTGTAAATGCAACGCATATGTTTGTTCATTAAAATGTATTAATTTTTAGCATTTAGTCATTTATTTGTAATAAACACTTTAAGTGGGCTATTTAAAAATGGTTATTTATATGTTAAATTATGTTTTTAAAACATAAGCGCAGAGTGTTACGTAATAGTCTATTGTGTGTATGTCGAATGAATTTGTCCGCAGCTGCTCCAAAAAAAAACAAAACAAAAAAACACTGTCAGTGTTTTGTAAGAAACAGGCAAATATGTAAAATATAGCAGGAGACATTTTAATTGTTTACTATTAAAACAGTTATTTTTTATGTCAGTGTCGGCTAGACAGATGAAGTTGACGACTCGCGATCTTAGCAGCGCCAGAGAGAAATTCACATTTCATACGAATTACATAAGCAGCGCAGTCTGTTTTCTTTCGTTTTGAATTGTTCTGCTTAAAAGTAGACATTTCAAGCTATCTATATGTCTCAGGTCTGTGAGGCAATAGGCTACCTTATAGGCCTACGCTGAGTTTCATTATGAGACGAGCTCCAGGTTCGCCAGCGCCTCCGTATCCTGATTATTTATTTTCTAATAGCCTATATTTAGGCTACTTCTTATTAAATCCAGACAATTTGTTGATTCTGTGACCAATAACTCACCCTGTATGACTTACTTTCTTATGTGGAACATAAAGAAAGAAATTTCGAGAAATTCCATAGTGTTTTTTTTGTCTAATACATACAATGAAAGTCAATTGGGTTCAATGTTGTTTGGTTCCCAACCTTCTTACAAAAACATCTACCTTTTTGTTTAACAGAAGAAAGTAAGTCATACAGGTTTGAAATGACAAGAGGGTGAGAAAATTATGACGGAAAATTCATTTTTGGGTGGAGTGTCCCTTTAAAATAAATGTAAAAATCTTGAAGAGCACAAAAATAAACTTGTTGTACCTGTACAACTGACAATTAAGAGGTATTTTCAGCAAGTTTAAAAAAATGTATATACATGCACAGATGAATCATTCACAGTAAGGACTGTGGATTAAGCAAATAGTCTCAGTTTAAATTTTAATGTTGAACTTAATGAATTTCCTGATCCTGTTCTCCCTTCCCCACATCATTTCCTGTATTTTCTATACTATCTGTATCAATAAAAGTGGCAAAAAAGGGCAAAATTGCCATGCTAACACTCTCGCTCGTGCCACAAGATGCCGTTTGTCCTCACGTTTCAACACAGTTCTTCTCAACTATATGTATGTGTTTGTAATATGTCAAATATTTCGTTGCCAACTAGCCATTAATATGAAATGTAAACTGACGACGTAGCTTAATGTTCATTTCATTTCCTGAAATGCGCTGAAATCCTGTAATAGGAAGTTTCAGGGCGTATCAGGATTAGTTTTAATCACTGAGTTTGTTTGTGTGCGCGTGACTCTATGTGTGACGTCATAGGGTTTGGACACAGTACGGAGAGTCTTTAGGGAAGGGTGGAACAGAGGGACGGGACGGGCTGATAATCATCATGAACTCACACGCCGAGCCTCCTGCTGATATTTAGCAGCTTTTTTAGTGTCAGCAACCGCCCGCTCCACAAAGCCAACTGACTGGTCCATGTTGTTCTCAATCCTGTCAATCATACCACCCTACAATGGATTTCGGGTGAAGAAGAGAGAAGGAAAGAGAAAAAGAAGAGGAAATAGAGAGGGGGGAGAGAGAGAGAGAGAGAGAGAGAGAGAGAGGGGGGGGGCAAAAAAGGAAGAGAAAAGAAACAGCAGAAACCAGCGACTGTTACTGTAAGGTCAGCTTGAGCGGCAGGTGAGGTCCGTACCTTCCTGGATTTACTCTGATACTTGACAGCTTTCTTAGTTTCAGCCTTTGCAGCTTCAACGTGATCGACTGCTTTACCCACATTCACTTCAATGTTATCAACCATGTTGCCCTGAAACATAAGGGGGGAAAAACAATGAAAACACATATACAGGGTCTCTTTCACACATAGATGTGAAGATCGGGGCTAGTTGACACACAGGGAAGTTATTTCCAATCCTAGACTTAAACAGTCAATGTGTTTAATGAACTGTAACTTATTTACTGTACAATAATGTAGAAATGTTCAATATATATTTTTTGGTCAAGACTTTGGCTTTATAGAAATTGGTTTTCAAAAACAAGCCCACCCTGATTCACTGGAGTAAAAAGTGTGACAACTAGCCCCGGTCTCCCCTATAGAACAGGGACTTGAATAAAATGGATTAATTAAAGAAATACCACAATCTTACCTTTCAGTTATCCTCCATAGCAAGCAGTTAAGCAAAATAATGGTGGATTGGTCAAAATAGTATATTATAAATATATATAGTATAGGCTCCAAAACCTTGTGAACTGCAAAGGTCTACATAGAGCTGCCTTCTACGGATCTAGTAAGTAATTGATTTGAAACACGCCTCAGCAAATTATTACTCATGCGCGAATTATATTCTACCGTTCAAAGTTTTTTTTAAAGAAGTCAATACTTTTGAGTAAGGATGCATTAAATTGATCCAAAATGACAGTAAAGACATTTATAATGTAGCAAAAGATTTCCATTTCAAATAAATGCTGTTCTTTTGAGCTTTCTATTTCGTAGAAAAATCCGGAAAAAAGTGTGTCACTGCAGCAATAACAGTTTTCAACATTGGTCATAATAAAAAAAAAATTCGTGCTCGAGTCTGTTCGCATCCTTGGACTCCTAGGAATTATACGTTTATATGGCAATGCAATCAAAGCCTAAATGAATCTGCAGCAGTCAGGTGGTACAAGTCGGAGGTCTCCGAAAATACAGAGATTTACAAGTAATATACTTAAATATGCTATAAATAATTGGATATTTAGCATTTTACTTGATTCTGCCCTCCATTTCTTTCTTAAAGGTGCATTGCGCAAGTCTCTGAGTTTTTGCAGAACTATGCCCCCTCTGGCGGCAAGCGAAACTGCAACCAGAGGTTGTCTTTTGCACTAGACAAAAGTTTTCTTTTTTTTATCTTACGTGGAGTTTGCGTTGGTGTTTGAAATTAACTACAAGCCGGTCTCTTAGAATCCATCTTCTACGGAGAATGGCGGCGAATACACAAACCTGCCAGACAGCCAGGTGAGCGTGCCGTGAACGCGCATGACGTCACGCCCAGTCTCAAATTCCGGCCCGAATCCCTCTTATTTATTTTACTGTACAGGTTTATAGAGACAATCGCAGTGATCAGAGAAGGGCTCATTCAGCCCATCAGGCAATTGTTTAAGCATGTATGGGTTAGAAAACGGGTATTTTTAACATGAAAAGTTGCGCAATGCACCTTTAAAATTCCTCAATGGTTGTGTAAAAAAACACCCTTTTTTACCTCCTCAAAAACAGCTCTGTTCACAGCGACCTGTTTCGGTACATGTCTCTTTAAATGATAATGAGCAACTGCTTGCTCCACCCCTCTCTTCCGTGGGGCGTGTCGACACAAGATACGTAAAGCTGCCTTGGCAACCTGCCTTGGCGGACAATATACAAATGGCTGAGGGAGGAAATATGCTAGTGTTCGTGGGCGGAGCATGAGCAATATGACATCACATTGCTCAGAAAATCTAAACGGCTTGATTATTGAGAGTGTTTAGCCTTTTTGAGGATTAAAAAAAAGGAGTGAATGGATTTTTTTTTCATTGTATGGTGGTTGTGTCCACACTGCAAAGACACATTTATATGCAAACACCATATAAAAGTGAATTTTGCATCCGGTGACCCCTTTAAACCACAGCTTATGTTGCTTCGTGGAGTAGGTGTGAGTGGCACACTAATATTGTGAGCATAAAATGCTTGCCATAGGAAGTGGGGGAAATGGATTCTGCAGTAAAGACATAATTCACCGCTGCCAAGATAGGATTTTAAAATAAAAACAAAACAAGAGAAGACATGATAACCGTGATAAACAAAAAGTTTCAATTTGGGAAATTTAGGCAGTATTTTCCACAGCCCTATTTAAATTATTTCTAAACAGTGAAGTGATTACTATGATCTTTCTGTGGAAAATTCAACTGTATCGCAAGTATGGACCTGAATTATAGTCAAAAAATCCACAAGCTCTATGCATGGACTATTGTGTTGGTGTTGCAACCCCACATAGTCCTCATGTGCAACCCTTTTCCAGCCCAATAAATCATACATTTTCAAGGTCCGCCCCTGATGTCTGGTGCTCAAAATCGAATATGAGCAGTCTTTGAAACCTCAGACTGCCTGCTTCAGGTGCTTATATTTCTTGCGTTGCAAGACCTGGTATTTTCCTTAGGAAATTTAAATGCAAATGTAGTTTTCAATGCTGGTCCATCATTAGTTGGGGAATTCAAGCCAGAAGAAAAGAGAGCTTCTTTCAGATTGGCATAGGCTTTTTTTTCTCTTTCTCCCATTCGATGGAAGTGTGAGTGATGGACTCCCCGCAGTCCAGTCTAGAGTGATGCAAGATGCATCTTTGTCTGGCCTTGTGCAGCAACTCACTTAGAACTCTAGTTATTATTTACGGGGCTTGCCAGAGATGAGACGTAGAGAGCAGCAAACTCAAACAGTTCATCCCCAATGGGCGACAGTTCCACAGCAATATGGATTTCCTCTGTTTGAAGTGCTGTGTGATTCTTGTATGGCATCCATGTGGTCCTCAATGTTTCATTCCTTGTTTCCTGAAAATTCCCAGAACTTTGTGCGAGCGAAATAGTTGCCCAGACCCTCATGTAGTATTCATCAATAATTAAAAGCTCTTGCTGACCCTGGTGTAGATCCGCTCAATACGTCTTCCAGATGAACTGAACAACTTTCGATTGCTCATGAAGAAGCGTATTCCAGAGGCACGCCTGCCTTTTTTTGTGTTGTGTTTTTTTCACTGCAAGCCAAAAAAAAAACACACACACAAAAAAAACACTAAGAGACAACAAGGTAACTCCACACACACGTGTTTTTTTCACTGCAAGCCAAAAAAAAAACACACACAGAAAAAAAAAACACTAAGAGACAACAAGGTAACTCAGGCCTCTAACCTGCAAGGCCCATCTTGTTTGTCGTTGCCTCGTCTTCATCAGCTCCTGAATCACCTTTCTCTTGCTGCATTTCAAGACATCACACTCTTTCTGCTGAGTTCACAGTTTGTGGTTGAAGGGAGCACTGTCTTCAGTAGATTGCTTTTTCCCTCTATGATAGCAGTTATGCCCACGCCAACAGAGTCAAGTCACCTTTATTTATATAGCACTTTTTTACAATATAGATTGTTTCAAAGAAAAATTAAGCAACAGGAAAGTTTACAGTGATAACAGGAAAATAATGCAACAAAGATTGTTTTGGCTGTACAGCAGCTCTAGAAGAAAGTCATTGTCCAGTTTAAGAAAGTTCACAGTTGATTCATTTCCGTTTTAAAAACCATTAGTTATTCATTTAGGGGCGGTTTACACAATACCGTTTTCAACTGAAACAGAAAACTTTGTATGCGTTCTGGTCGTTCATTTACACGACAACAGCGTTTTGGAGACCTGAGAAATGCACGTTTTTAAAAGTGAGTTTTGAAAGTGATACCGTTAGCATCCCTGTGTAAACTTCCAGTTCTGAAATGGTGACGGCATGCACATGCGTGTAATGTGTTTAGTGTAACGACTGAGACAAGTCAGACACAAGTATTTGTTATAGCTTAACAACTGATATTTAGAACTCACTCTGGGTGACACACTTATTGATGAAATGACTGGCATGAAATTAACATGCATTCCAGAACATTTTGTGAATGATTTGCTGGGGTGTGTTGTGTCTTTTAATGCTATTATCTGTTGATACTATGATCTTTTGATACTATGTATTTTATTATAGCACCAACGGTCAATGTACCCCACTTATACCATGTTTGGTCTCTATAAATTGGTACTTTGAAGATCAAAATGATTGTGTACATGATATGCCGATAGCTGTGCAACATATTAGTGTTACAGGAATCTTTCTTGGTTTCGTCATCAGAGACCAATCCAGCGTGCCATTGCAAATGAGCACGCTTAGAACAAAAACGCATAAATCAACCACAGAAGAAACTCCGCTGTGAAATTCCACCCTTCTCATTGGTCAAGCAAACCCGGAAAGGTATTACCTTGTTCAAGCTTTAAAAGGCCTTGTCACTGACCCTTCCCACTTCTTAGCTTCTTGGCTCGTCTCATCCGGCGACTCGGGCCCCAGGGCCCAGCAGGCAGTGAGCACCGTTGGCCAGGCTTTCATGCTCCCAAAAAGGGAGACTGCAAAACTGCAAACTTACCATCACTGAACGGACAACCATCAACTCTTGGCATTCTCGGCATTCAGGATGCCATTCCGTCTAGCGTGCCCTCAACAGGCCAGGGCAGCAGGTTTCAACTCACAACAGCCATGTGCTCGTTACCATTGATGATAAGAGAGTGAGTCTGGGTGTCTTCATTGACCTGAAAAAGGCATTTGACACTATTAATCACGATATTCTTTTGAAGAAGCTGTTTAAGTATGGGGTCAGAGGGGTTGCATATTCTTGGATTTGTTCATATATAAATAATAGAACACAATTTGTTTCAGTTGATGGAATTATGTCAAGTCCCCTGAAAATTCTTTGTGGGGTTCCACAGGGCTCGGTCCTGGGACCAAAATTGTTTATTTTATATTTAAATGATCTCTGTAGGGTCTCAAGTGTTCTCAAGCCTATTCTTTTTGCGGATGATACTACTTTTTTTTATTCTGGGAAAGAGTTAAAAGACATTGTGAGAAATGTGGAAAGGGAGATGGAATGGGTTAAGAAATGGTTTGATATTAATAAGCTGTCACTGAATATGAGTAAAACAAAGTTTATGATTTGGGGTAAAAATAGTGTGACAGACGTGAAAGTAAGAATAGGGGTGGAGGAAATAGAAAGAGTTAATGAAATAAAATTTTTGGGTGTTATATTAGATTCTAAATTGGGGTGGAAAAAGCACATTGATTATGTAAAATCTAAAATCTCAAAGTCAGTTGCGATATTAAATAGGATTGGGAATTTGTTAAATAAGAAGGCATTATTTATGTTATATTCATCGTTATTTGTTCCATATTTAACTTATTGTCTGGAGATTTGGGGTAATACGTATAAGACATACACCCAACCACTTTTTATTTTACAAAAGAGAGCTTTACGTATCATCACAAGATCACAATATAGGGATCATACAAACGATTTATTTTTAAAATTAAACATTTTAAAATTCTATGATTAAGTGGATTACAAGGTTACATTGACAATGTATAAAGCAAATGCTGCCTGATAAAATTGAGTATGTTTGAGAAACGTTATTGTAAGTATGAGTTAAAAGGAACATGTTTGTTTAAAAAACTGAAGGTACGAACAAATGTTAGATGCAGAACAATTTCTGTAAGAGGAGTGAATTTATGGAATTGTTTGCATATAGACCTTAAATTGACACAAACAATAAGTGGATTTAAAAGGCTCCTAAGAAACAAGATGATACTTTCATACAGAAAAGTTTTGGGTAATTAATTTCTATGACTTTGTTGTTTCAAGTGCTTGTAAGAAGATAATTGAGCACTGTTTGACTGTTTGTGAAAATTGAGAGGGATAGGCGTTAATAAGCCTTGAGCTTCAGCCTATACCCTTTGGTTTAATCAAAAGTTATGTATATGATGAGTTGAATATTTGTTATTGTATATGTGTTAGTGATAAACCAAATAAACGAAATGAAATGAAATGAAATGAAATGAAATGAAATGAAATGAAAAGCACCATGCAGGTTCATCAAATCTTCTCCACCCATCAGAGAAGAAAACGACTGCAACTTGTACAGTGACTTTTGGCACTCACGGACCCATCAACGAACTCAAATTTCAACCACTTCAAGAATTATATCCACTGCAGACCATGCAAGTATCAATTTAATGAGGTGCTCTGAAAATGATAAGCTGATGGTTTCTTTTCATAGTTAAATAGATATTTTCCATAGTTCTATTTCCTGCTTCTGGTTCCACATCACTCACCCCTTTACCTATGCATGTATGTATGTATGTGAATGTATGTATGTTTGTTTAGTGTTAGTTATGTTTGTGAGTTAGTTAATACAACTTGTGCACAATATGGATTTGGTTTCTGATCCTCTGCTTGCATACAAAGTCCCTTTTACGATCTTGATCTTGTTACATGCTCTAAGTGCTGTACATGTTAAGGAATAATTATTTTTCAGTGACCATGAAAGATAAATTTTTCTTGGAATAAATTAATAATCAATCAGTTCGCTGGAACTGATTAATTGATTGTAATATTAATTTAGCTTACCTCAAAGTTAATCTTATTAACTGACCCAAATATTAATAATTAATCATAATTGGTAATTATTGATTATTATTAATATTTCCCTTTTGAGCTAATATTGTTACATTAGTCTATAGCCATGCACATTTCTTTACAAAGTGAGAAGGGCAGAGGCATTTTAGCCAAACCTACTGCCTCATGTTAATGGAATGTTCTGGGTTCAGAACAACTCTACTGGCAGCAGTGTGCTAAAATGCACGTAATGTTTGCTGTATTAACGTATTTCTATATAATATATTCAACGACAGCAACAATAACATTTTCATCAACAACAATAACAATAGCAACCACAGTAGTAACATAAAAATAACAACAAATACAACAGCAACATTAACAAAAAAAGTATTGTTTGTACTTTTAATATTTTTATAACTTTTTTATGCGCAAATACAAAAAAATACCCAGCATCTTCATATCAGTGTTGTACTGTTGCTGCTAAAATAAAATTCCGCCTTTCCTATGAGCTCTAGAATTCTGCACCCACACGAGGGTGAACATTTATTAAAATGTTAAAATTGTTAATAGTCAATGATTATGTCTCCTGTGTCCTGTTTAGTTCCTTCATTTACTGTGTATTTAAGCTCCCTTTTCTGTTCAGTACATTGTCGGTTCTCATTTTTGCTTAATGTGGTTGTTAATCTCTGTGTATTCGCTTAGTGTTGATTAAAGCATCTTTATTTGGTAATCTCCTTGCAACGACCATTTAC